>CM056056.1:42996564-43563866 GCA_029574335.1 Rana kukunoris | reverse complement strand
CAGGTTCCTGTATTTGAGGTCGCACGGAAATTGAGTCGTCCATGGAACGACCTCCATGCGCGAGATCCCAAAACTTACTTGGAATTCTAGAAGAATTCAAGAGGGCTAGCCCTCCGTGAGGACCCTCTCAGGGCAGTCCCTCAAAGACAGGGGCTTCAAAATGTCCGAGGCCATGACCCTCAGGTACAGCTCCCGCCGACCCAAAGAGCCCACCTCCAGGGCAGTTATCTGCCACTGCCTCAGTACCTTTAATGCCAGGGGGACATAGGAAGGGAGATACCCATGCGATCTCCTCAGATCGCCGGGCCTCCCCCCCTCCCCCCACTGCCTCAAGAACAGCAAGAGCCAGTCCTTGCATGAACACTCCCACCAGGAAGGCTCGTCCACAAATATGGACTGCAAATTGTATTTAACAAAGATGGTGACAAAGAACACCACCGGGTTGACCATGTCCAACCCACCTTGCCGTCGCTGGCGGTATGTGACCTCCCTCTTGATCAGGTTCAGTCTGCTTCCCCACAACAGCAGGAAGAACAGACCATAGACCCGAGCATAGAGAGATGCTGGCAAAAGACACACATAGCTTACAAAGAGAAACTCAGGCAATAAGTACGTCTTGACCAAGCTTACCCTTCCCTCAGGGAAAGTTTCCAACCTTTCCAGGCCTTCACCTTCCGAGTGGCACTCACCAGCCTGCGCTCCCAGTTTAGCTTGGGATAATCACCCGGGGCCGAAATGAATGCCAAGAACTCGAATCTCTGGTACGGGCGTGGGGAACACGTCCGGAAGGGGGAACTGCTCCCCCTCCTTCCCCAACCAGAAAACTTCACTCTTGTCCCAATTGACCAGCGAGCCTGACGCCTCAGAGTAGCACCCGATCTGGGACTCCACATAATGGGCTTCCTCACGACCAGATACCACCACCGAGACGTCGTCCGCATAGGCCACAACCCTCACCGCCGAAACGACCCCCGACAGGTCCCACCGGGAACCCCCCCCAGACGCCCGCAGTCTAGCCTCCTTACGAAGGGGTTGACCGCAAAGATGTACAGGAGGGGGCTCAGCGGGCACCCCTGCCGGACGCCAGAGTCCACAGCAAAGGCCCGGCCCACCAAACCATTGACAAGAGGGAAGCTCTCAGCTCCCTATACAATACCTGCAGCCAATCAACGAATTGATCAGGCAGACCGTATCTCCTCAGAAGCAGCCAAAGGTACTCGTGGTTCACCCGATCAAACGCCTTAGCCTGATCCAATGCAAGCAGATACCGCTCGCTGCCATCAGCCCTGCACCTTTCCACAGCCTCCCGGACGCTCAGGACGGCACTAAAAGTGCCCCGGCCAGGAATTGTGCAGTGCTGAGAGGGAGACAGCATCCTGCCCGCCGAAGCAGACAGACGTGTAAACAAGATCTTTGGCCAGTATCTTCCTATCTGTGGTAAGAAGGGCGATCGGACGCCAATTCTCCACCACAGACGGATCTTTCCCCTTTGACAGTAGGATCAGAGCTGACCTTCTCATTGAGGGAGGCAGCAGGCCATAGGCCAAACATTCACTAAACACGTCCCTCAGATGAGGAGCCAAGAGGCTCTTAAAGGTTTTGTAGAACTCGGCCGTGAGCCCATCGGGCCCAGGTGACTTTTTAGAAGCTAAAGAGCTAATAGCCTGCTCAACTTCAGCTACCGAGATCTCTTCTGCCAGAGAGTCAGGAAGGTCAGACCACACTTCAGTGGGGTCTCATCAAGGAATTCCCTGACTTTCTCCATGTCTAGAGGCCGCTTCTTCAGGAGGTCCGAATGTGGTCTCTGAACGACACCCAGAATCCCCCGATCTGGACCGGACCAGAGATCCTGAGGCATCCTTCAGGCCATGTACGACCTTCGACCTCGCCACCTCACCACAGCTCCTGTAGGGATCAGGAGAGATAAACTTCCCGTAATCCCTCTCAAAAACCAGGGAGGCGAGACGGTCGTACTGACACTCCTTCATCTGCGCCTTCAGACCGGATATCTGTTCCTGAGAGCCCCAGAGGACACCAGGCGGTCAAGCTGCCTGCGTAGTATCTGGTAAGCCTGGTACTTGGAAGCTGCCCTGTACCCAGAGATTTCCCGGAAAAAGTCGCCAGACCTCTTTTTAACTACTTCCCACCACTCAAGGCGGGAGCAGTTGCCCTCAAGGAGCGAGGTCTGGCCCAGGAAGAAAACCTCATAGGCTTCCCTAACCTCAGGATCCTCCAGTAGCGACCCATTCAGGCGCCACAAACCCCTCCCTTTCTGAGGAGTGTCAGCGACATTCAGGGCCACAGATACCATACAGTGATCGGAGAACTCTACCGACTGCAGCTCAGGAGCCGAGCAGACAGAGTCCTCCTTTAAAAAAACCTATCTAATCTACTCTTACTACTACCTCGGGGGAAAATGTGAAACCAGTGAGGTTGGGGAGGTGACGAACGTGCACATCCACCAACCTGGCCTCCCTCACTACGTTATTCAAAAAAATACTATCATATCCCAGAGGGTTGGCGGCACCTGCCCGGTCTTTGGGCCTAGTGATCATATTGAAATCGCCACCAAAAATCACCTGCTGGGACGTAAAAAGATAAGGCTTAACCGCCGTAAGGAGGCTCCTCCTCTCCCTCCTAGTTTGAGGCCCATAAAAATTTATGAGCCGGAGGAATTGCCCCTCACGACAGCGTCCACCACCAGACATCTACCGATCTCCACTTCAATCACTCGCCGGCAAGCCACCGGACCAGTCTTAAAAAGGACCGCAACCCCACTGCAGGGCTCGGCCGCAAGAGACCAGAGGGAGGGCCCACATCTCCACTCCCTCTTTGCTAGATGCATCTCTGCCACAGATGCCAGCCAGGTCTCCTGCAAAACAAAATGTCAGCTTCAACACGGCTGAGAAAATCGAAGGCCATAAAACGAGCTCCCGCAGAACGAATACTTGCGACATTAATGGTCGCAAGCCGTATTGGAGAGGGTACCGCCATCAGAATGATTGAAAGTGGTCATGTTCTCCTTCATACTACAAACACAAAAACATATTTACATATCTACACTTACCCCTCCTCCTCTGAGCCCGAGGAGGAGGAGAAGATACCAAACGGGTTCCCCAGGGACACCCCACTTCGTGCCCCTGGGGGAACCCCACCCTTCACTGGGGACTTCCCGCCCCCAGATCTGGCAGCCTCCCCTTCTTCTTTTTGCGTCTCACCTGCTCCCACTCCTGCCACCTCTCCGAGATGACTACACCACCCCCCTCCTCGGACCCGCTGCTCGAGATTTCCCTCTTGGATGAGGCTCGAGCAGCTTCCATCTCCATGGCCACAGGGCCAGAGGAGACTCTGGGTCCAGACTGGGGGGGGAATGGAAGAGGCAGGAGGGGGGCCAGAGACAGGGGAGAGGACAGGGGGGGACCAGACTTAGCTGGACAGGTGGGAAGAAGAAGGGGAAGGGGGGGGACGGGACCTGGGAGGGGGGGGGGGGGGGGCGAGGAGGGGGGGACACGGGTACGAGGAGGGGAAGATGAGGGAGGAGGGCATGGGGAAACAGATGGAGGGCCAGGTGGAGGGGAGGGGCAATGGTGAGGAGGGGGGAAAGGGAGGGGGGATGGGGATCGGCCCTGCAACATTAGGAGAGGAAGGCCCTGGCCCCGGACCCTCAGGCCCGGGACCCCCAGGCCTCCCGACTCCTCCCCACCGGCTCCGCCCTTCCGGAGGATCGGGAGCCTCCTGGCCAACCGAGCCCGTGTCCCCCGGGGGGGGAGCCCCACGCCCACGCTGCTCCGCCTTCTTTGAGGCAATGGGCCTGTTGGTCCCTCCGGAGTAGTACTAGGGGCTCCAGGATCCCCGTCCCCCCGGCCATTCACTCGCCGGGGGGGCTTCGGCCGCTCCCGGCCCGGGAGGTCCCCCCCCTGAGGAAGAAACCCCGATATGCTTTGGGACACCTGCTAAATGGGTGCCCCATCTCACCACACAAGTTGCAGCATATTCCCACATGACTCGGACTGGTGGCCAAAACTCGTGGCACCGGCCACATCTGACCACCGTGCAGTCCGAGCTCATGTGGGTCGGGCTGCCGCACTTGAAGCAACGACGGGGCTGTCCCGGGTAGAACGCCAGGATCCGGTCTCTGCCTAGAAAGGCGCTGCCAGGGAGGTGGGCAACACTGTTGCCCTCCCTCTTGAGCCGGATCCTGGTCAGCCAAGCCCCGGTCCAGACCCCGCGCTCATCAAGGTTCTTCCTCAGGGGGGTCTGCAACTGCCCGTACCTCCCGAGCCAGGTGGCAATGTCCTCCGGAGGGAGCGACTCATTCCTCACCAGGATGGTGATGTTCTTAACCTCCTCCTGCCTGGAGATGGGAATGAGCCTGTACCTCTTCCAAGGGTCAACGCCCCTCACCAACCCAAAGCCGGTGATAAAGCGTTCCATACACACGGGAGTGACAAAACTTATATCAAACTCCCGTGTGTTGGTGGGATGGATGACAGCAAAAAGGTCATCCACCCCAAAACCCAAGGAGAGTACCAGGCCCACCACCTCACCTCGAGCGGGGCAGGGGTCCGGACCCTCGTACCGAAGCTGGACAACATTCCTTACGCCTCCTCTCTGGACCACCTGTACCCCTCGTCCACGCCGACCCCTGCGTCCCTCTCCTGGTCAGCAGGGGGGGCGCGGAAATTCTGGGCGCCAAACCGGCTGTACAGGTGGTCCAGAGGGGCACGAGAGCCCAACACCTGGGCGAAGAGCGACCCCCCTTTAAGGGCAGACAATAAGTTGGCCTCCGGAGACCCCCGAAAGATGTTCTCCGGAAGTGGGGCACCCCCTCAGCACCCCCAGAAGTGGGGGGGGACGGGGGGGCCCCCATCCCTGCCGGTGGTGTTGCACCCACCCCCGCTGATATACCCTGACCACCCTGACCCACCACCTTTGGCCTGACTACAGGCTCCCCCCCCCCTGGGGGACCACAGCAGAGGGGGGTACCACCCCCACCAAACTCCCCCACCCAGACCCCTCCGCGACCACACCAGCCCCTTGGGACTCCACCTGTACTGGGGGGAGCCCCCCTGGGACCCCTCCAACTGCCGGATATAATCGTATGCTATACAGTCCACTGGGAGGGGTCCCACCTGACTTTCCCCCCACCCCGCCTGTGCTGCCAGGAGCCCCTCGGGGCCTGTGGCAGTGTCCATGGGGACCTGGGGGGGTGGCAGCTTACCGTCCAATTACCGTCCTCAACGTCTCTGTCCATCTCCTGCCGGGGGTGCCTGGAGGTGCCTGCTGCAGCGTCCGGGGCTGGGCACCCCTGTACCCCCGGCCTCTCATCCCCCAGGTCCCCTGAGCCCCCACCGACCACCGCAAACTCGCGGGGGGGCACTTCCGGTCGCGGGACGGGCACTTCCGGTTTCGGTATGGTCACTTCCGGTTTCGGTCTGGTCACTTCCGGTTCCGGCTGGGGCACTTCCGGTTCGGCTGGGGCACTTCCGGTTCTTGGCGCGGTCACTTCCGGGTCCCGGTCTACTCCACCCCCAACAGCCGGCGCCATCTTGGCCACACTGCACACAAGCTGTTTCCCTCCAGATGACCGCAGCACAATGCCTCCACCATGTGTCTGCCTCTCTCCCGATGACATAGCAGCCGCAGGAGCAGTCCCTGGCCTTTCCATGGCCAGATCCTCCCGCTCCTCTGCAAGCTGAGGGGTCATGGAAGCCGACACATGGCGGGCTTCAGCTGTGGCAGTGCGACCATCCTGGGGGAGCCTGGGTATGCTGACCTGAAGATGGCGGGGGGGTACCGCCGGCGGCACCTGGGCCCGGCGACCTCCTGGATCACTGGACTCCCCGGACTTCGCCAACCCCTCAGTCCCTTCCACGGACCGAGGGATCGGCTCCCGGGAACCCTCCCCAGGTTTTATGGCCATACTGCCGGGCCCTGCACCACCGGCACTCGCCCCCCCCCCCCCCACTGCACCCAGGCTCCCCTGACTCTCCTGGCTGTTTGGGGGGTTGGGACCCCTTCTTAGACCGCCCACTCCTCCTCGCTGCCTGGCTCCCTTCCCGGTTGGCCTGCTGGAGGGTCCTTCCGGAGCTCCTCTAGGAAGTTCGCCTCTCCAGCCCCGCGTTGGCAAAAGCCCCCCAGGTATTCCCATATTTCTTTTACTTCTAGTCCTAGGGTGGTGATGGCCCCCTTGAATTCAGATCTTTTATTACTGGAGCACCTGTCCCTCTTTTCCCTCAGGCCTGCGAGAGTAGTCATCTTTTCCACGCAGGCCTGAGATATCCTCACCAGCAGGGATTTGATTTTATCCCGCCTCTTCCTGGTTCTTGCTTCATTCTCACCTGGCTGAGGGGCTGTCCAGTCTGAGAGACCCACCTGGGTCTCCAGGAAGAGACGGTCCTCCCTGCTGATGGTGGTGGCGGTGGTCTGGCTGGAGGGCAGGTGCTGTTGACTCCTCCGGAGGCCGGAAGCCGGTCCACCTCCGGGGCTGAGGGAGGCCATCCCACCCCTCTTCCGGGGCAGGGGGCTGGGGGCTGGAGGCTGGTCCTGGTAGGCTGGAACACAGGAGCTCTGGAAGACAGGTCTTCTCTCCTCTCCAGCAGGAAGCAGAATGAGCTCTGTGGGAGGAGCCGGAACTACTGCCAGTGGGTTTCGCCCCCGTTGTTCTCCGCCATTTCCGCCGGCCCCCCCGGATGTGAAAGAGCTTAATTTGGGGTGGGGGCCTGGCCGAATATGGCCGAGAGCATCGGTGGGTGTCCCCCCCGGCGGAAGGCGGCGGCGAAGACCGGTGCGGGGCTGGAGCCCCCCCCCGGCAGAAAACGTCTGGAAGACCGAGGGGCTCCGCCCCCCGTTGTTCTCTGCTGTTTTCGGCCGGCCCCCCCAGATGTAAAAGAGCTTATTTTGGGGTGGGGGCCTGGCTGGACATGGCGGAGAGCATCGGTGGGTGCCCCCCCCTGCAGAAAACGGCGAAGCCCAGGGCCCAATGGGCTGGTGGTGGGGGGTCCTGGCAGAAGACCCCCAGAGCTGACTAATAAATTATTTTTTTCTGTGTGGTTTATTTGTGTTTTACACTTTTCCACCCGGTGAATGGATAGGTGTACGATGTACCCCATACTCATTCACATAGGGTGGGGGGCCAGAATCTGGGGGCCCCCTTATTATAGGGGGCTCTCAGATTCTGATAAGCCCCCCCGCCCGCATACCCCGACAACCAACGGCCAGGGTTGTCGGGAAGAGGCTCTTGTCCCTATCGACATGGGGACAAGAGTGCCCCCCTCCCCCAAAGCACACACTCCCCCATGTCGAGGGCATGTGGTCTGGTACGGCTCAGGAGGGGGGGGGGGGCGCTCGCTCGTCCCCACCCCCATTCCTGTCCGGCCAGACTGTGTGCCTGGGAGAAGGGTTTGGTCTGGATCTGAGGGGGAACCCCACGCAGTTTTTGGCGTGGGTTTAACCCCTTATGTTCCAGATCAAATCTAAGAGCCTGTTGTGCACCTGAAGGGGGACCCCCACGCCGTTTTTTTTTTAATTTGGGGTGGAGTTCCCCTTTATCCCGGTCCTGACAGGGGGGGGGGAATGCCTGCTCGTCTGTCCCTACAATGTATGAACAGCGAACTGTCATTTCCCCTAGACAGTCCCACCCCCTTTACAGTTAGAACACACCCAGGTAACATAATCAACCCCTTCCGCGCCCCTAGTGTTAACCCCTTCCCTGCCACTGTCATTTTTATAGTAAGCAATGCATTTCTATACCATTGCTCGCTAGAAAAATGCCAAATCTCACAAAAATGTGTCCGCCACAATGTCGCAGTAGCCAGAAAAATCAATGATAGCCACCATTACTAGTAAAACAAAAAATTATTCCTAAAAAACCCATAAGACCAACCCCTACTTATAACTTTTGCCCAAACCAATCAAACGCTTATTGTGATTTTTTGGAACCAAAAATATGTCGAAGAATACTTATCGGCCTAAACTGAGGGCAAACATTTTTTGAATATATTTTGGGGGAGATTTATTATAGCAAACAGTAAAAAAGATGTCTTTTTATTTACCAAATTGTCGCTATATTTTTGGTTCAAGCAAAAATAAGAAAAAACGCAGAGGTGATCAAATACCACCAAATAAAAAAAAATGAAAAAATGTTTGGGGGGGGGGGGGAATGAGGATGCCAAATTTATTTGGGGGCCACGTCGCACAACCACGCAATTGTCAGTTAAAATGACGCAGTGTTGAAATGCCAAAACTGGCCCCGTCAGTGACCAGTAATATGCTCTGGGGCTCAAGTGGTTACAAATTAAGAATACACTAAAGTTAGCCCAATTTATGGCCATAATGTGAAAGATGATGTTACACCGAGTAAATAGATACCCAACATGTTACACTTTAATATTGCACACACTCATGGAATGGCGCCAAACTTCAGTACTTTAAAAAATACCCATAGGCAACGCTTTATGTTTTTCAGGTTACCAGTTTAGATTTACAGAGGAGGTCTAGTGCTAAAAGTATTGCTCTCGCTCTAACGTACGCTATGATACCTCACATGTGGGGTTTGAACGGGGGTTCAATATGTGGGCGGGACTTACACATTTAAGGCCCGCCCACATATGGAAACATCCTTCAAACGACACATGTGAGGTATCATAGCGTGCGTAAGAGCGAGAGGAATACTTTTAGCATTAGACCTCATCTGTAAATCTAAGCTGGTAACCGGAAACAAAAAAAATGCTGCTTGTTCACTTCTGACTGCGAGCTACTAGGGACAGGGGCGTTTAAATTATTATTATTTATGTTTGTTACGTAAAAATTCTATAAGACCTCCCCTTCAGCTTGTAAAGCATCAGTTCAGGGGGACCAAAAAAAAATTAAACACCTCTAATGCTTTCATTCGCCATTGCAGATTTGATTCTGGTACTGCATTTCGAGTGAACTGGGCATGCTCGAACACTTAGAAAAAGAAGCTAGTTGTCTGAGCCTGAAAATGACATGCATCTTTCTGAGCATGCTCAGAAAGCTGTTTTTTTGGCTTAGTAATTTAAGGACATCCTTAACAGGTGTAAGCAGTTACAAGTGCACACAAACTAGAGGCTGACATTTCTTCATGTGTTTCCAATTGGTTCATTAGCACACATGTTATAAAAAGCGTGGATAGTGCACGTGTCAGCTGCCCTCAGAGGGGGCAGATTTGCTGGCTGGAAGTAATGGCGGAGCGAAACAGAGATGTTTTGGAGCAAGTTTTGTTTTTTTGATGTTTTGTCTGCTGCATAATTTTGCTAAATGTTTCTCAAGATGTTAATGACTAATGTTTTAATCCTGTGGGACTATCCTGTTATTTCGAAGGCATGATTTATTTTCCAATGACTGTGAAATAAACGTTGGTCTTTTTTGTTTTTAGGTTTTTTTATATTTTTTTGGTGTGTTTATTTGTAATTTTTTGTTTTGCTTTCCTTGTTTTGTGGACCAATAAAATTACTTTCAAATTTTGAAGTTTGTTTTGTGATATTTTTTTCATGCTATGGATTTCAAACGCTGCAGCTGAAATAGTTTGGGCCTAAACCATCAAGTGTGATTTGTCTCTAAGCTCTTTCCTGGTGTGTATGCATGAAATGTTTAGTCACCAGAAAAGGAAGGACAAAGCGGTAAGTAATGTTTCCTAGAATTGATGTCCAGACTGACTTTTTAAAGCACATGTGCAAGATGTAGGAAAACCTGCAAACAGGGCCTGTTGGAGGGGGGGGGGGGGGTGGTGTATTGGTGGACAGGCTTGAAGTGCTGATTTACAGCGCTGTGCTTGAAACTAGCACAAGACAATCCTATTCTAATTGTGGGTTGTTTGAGGGAAGCCAATTGAGTGTTAGAACCCCTGCTAGTGTTTTTAGGTTGGGCTTTGTGTCCCTTTTCCTAAAATTGGCTTTACTTCCTGTCACACAGCTGAACAGGAAGTGAGGTTAAAACCCTACCAATGGTCTTTTCTTCGGGACACAGGTCAATCTAACTAGTGTCACCATTAAGCAAATTGCACTGCAGTGTACACCCCAAATGATTAGTTATTTTGGGGTTTAGTAAAGGCAAAGCCGCTCTGCAGTAGAAGCGTAGGCAATGAAAATCAGAAGGGAAGCACTGATGGTTTTTACTTCCAATCCCGCCAAGTTTTTATTTTTCTTCCTTGCTTGTCCACTTGTAGTGAAAAGTGGATTTGCCTTTAGTAAATGGACCCCAAAGTCCAAGATTCCTACTAATTTGGGGTGTACACAGCAAAATGCAATTTCCAAAATGGGAAACTATTTAGATTAATCTGTGTCCCCAACAAAACATTACTCAGGTGTTTCCCTCACTTCCTGTTTGGCTATGTGGCAGGAAGTGAATGAATTAAGTAGAAAGTGACAACATTTGTTAGGTGTCTTTACCCTATCAGGGGTGCAGGCATCCCCAAAACAAACATGAAAATTGTTGATTTAACATTGGGTGGTGTTTGTGGGGGTCCCTAACACACATTCATACATATTAGCAACGCTGGATCCCGGCCTATTGGCATGGTTATATTTTCTTAAGCCTCTCAATAAAATGATCTGAAATTTGGGGTTAAACTGGAACTAAAATCATCACTTTTATTTTTTTGTTTTCTTTCATTTTGGATAGCTCTGTCAGTTTATTTTGTATTATCCCTGTCCGTTTGGGGAGATTGGCCTTCACTTCCTGCCCCATAGCCAAACAGGAAGTGATAGAAAAACTAGGCAAATTAAGGGACTCCTGTGCCCCCGCCCCCCCCCCCCCCCCACAGAACTTGTGTGTGTCCCCTGAAAATTCCTGGGTGGGTCATAAAAAAACAGGGTGTGGCCTTGACAGGAAGGGTGGGTCATTTTTCTATTAGGGGGTGCCAAAATTTGGTCAGGCCTAGGGCAGCACAAAACCTAAATCTCCTACTGCATATTAGGGCTTATTTAGACAGGATCCAATTTACAGCATGTTTTTAGATTGTGGGAGGAAACCCGCACAGGGAGAACATGCAAACTCCAGGCAGATAGTGTCACGGGCGGGATTCGAACCAGCAACCCTTTTGCTGCTAGGTGAACATGCTACACACTACACTACTGTGCTGAACGAACATGATCGCAGCTGAAAGCATGAGATGTTTTTTTTTTTTTTTTTTTTTTTTACCAATTCCATGCTTTCCAGCCTGGAGGACAGATGTGGGGTCTAATTGACCCCGCCTCTCTCTATAAAGAGGACCTGTCACACACTAGTCCTATTACAAGGGATGTTTACATTCCTTGTAATAGGAAGAAAAGTGAAAAATAATACAAAAAAAGGGACAAACAAGTGCAAAAATGAAAATATTAAGTTAAAAAATAAAATAAAAAAGGAATTTAAATGCTCCTGTCCCTAGTAGCTCGCACTCAGAAGCGAACACGCATGCAAGTCCCTCCCACATATGTAAACATCCTTCAAACCCCACATGTGAGGTATCATAGCGTGCGTTAGAGTGAGAGCAATAATTTTAGCACTAGACCTCCTCTGTAACTCAAAAGTGGTAACCTGAGAAAAAAAGTCAAGCGTCGCCTATGGAGATTTTTAATAACGAAGTTTAGCGCCATTCCATGAGTGTGCGCAATATGAAAGCGTGACTAGTTAGGTATCTATTTACTCGGTGTAACATCATCTTTTACCTTATCCCTAAAAATTGGGCTAGCTTTACTGCTTTCTTATTTTGTCATTCATGAAACAGGTTTTTTTTTGAAAGCCAAAAAAAAACAAAAACGTTTGAAATTTGTTGGCGCAAATACCGTTGGAAATGTGTACGAAAAAATGGCCGCCACTTTATTCCCTAGGGTGTTTAATAATAAAATATATATAATGTTTGGGGGTCCTGAGTAATTTTCAAGGAAGAAAATATAATTGGTACATGAAGGAGAGAAGTGCCAGAATAGGCGCGGTATGGAAGTGGTTAAAGTGCAACAATAAAAGTTAAAAATTCCTTGAAATTTCGTACCATGGGGGGGAATCAGGGCCGCCATCAGGAATTATGGGGCCCCTTACACAGCTTCAGGCATGGGCCCCCTGGAGCAGAGAACAGGGGGGGGGTGCTGCTGCCTTAAATTGAGAAGGGGGGGGGCTGCCGCAATTTGATAAGCGGGGGGTTCCTTTACAAAAAAATAAATATCGAAAAATATATATTAAAAAAAGGGTGGTAGCCATCCGGGGGCCCTGGGGACCTCTGGGCCCTTTAATAAAAATAAACCTCTGGGCCCTTTAATGAAAAATAAATTAAAATATCTAGATATATATATATATATAAAATAATAAAAAAGGGGGTTGCCTTGGGAGCTCTGGGCCCTTTAATAAAAAATAACTACCAAAAATCTAAAAAAAAATAACATGGGGTGGGAGCTGCGGTGGCTCAACGTGAATGGCACTGCACTGACAAGCCGTTTACCTCTGCAGCCAAGGGTTCGGATCCCGGTCTCGGCTACATGTGAATTGAGTTTGGTGGTCTCAGCCCGGCTCCCGGTGGGTGTGCTATGCAAGGTATGCCTGTGCTTAGTACGCCCACCCCCCCCCCCCAAAAAAAAACACCACACTTGCACGCACACAAACGGACTTTGGCCATGAGGTCTCCTAAAATAAAGAGAGGCTTTTTTATTATTGTGTTGTTTATTTCTCTCTTCTTTTTCCCGGATCTTGTTTTTGCTCCTCTATCTACCCCCCTCCTCCCTGGAATGGTCTGCTCTGCGATGATGTCGCCCCTTCTGCGCAACCCTGGCCTGGACGACTTGACGCTCCCCTGCCTGCCTGTGAAGCCTCAGACTTGGATGTCCTGACACCTCGACGAGCAAGGTATTCTTATCATTTGCACCTACACCATACCCATGGCACTTAAAATACTCTCTTTTAATGTCATTGGCCTCAACCACCCGGCCAAACGGACCTCGGTGTGGAGGGAGGCGCTTAAGCTCCAGGCCGACGTTCTTTGCATCCAGGAGACACACTTTTTAGCTCTGGAACCTCCTCGTTTTCACCACAGGAACTTCCCACATGTCTTTCTGGCATCAGCTTCCACTAAACAAAAAGGGGTCCTAATTGCAGTTAAAGATACTGTTGCCTTTAAGTTAATAGAGACTCATGCCGATCCTGAAGGTCGCTACCTTATCTTACTTGGTGAACTTAACAACAAACCCTTTACCATTGTCAACCTGTACGCCCCGAATTCCCACCAACTCCGCTTCTTGAAGAGACTGTACCATAAAGTGGCTACCCTTAAACGTGGGTCCTTGATAATCTGTGGAGATCACAATTTGACAGTGGATCACTCCTTGGACTCCTCTTCTGTGGTGAAGCGTCCCCCGCCTAGATCCAAAACCTGTTACACGCCGAAGACATTTTTGATGTGTGGAGGTGTCAGCATGCCAGTGAGCGCGACTACACTTTCCACTCTGCTAGACACAACTCTTATTCAAGGATAGATCTTATTTTGGTTGATAAAATGCTCCTGCAGGTGGTGTCCTCCTCCACCATCCACGACATCTCGTGGTCTGATCATGCCCCGGTTTCAATTACGGTGGTGGAGGGGCACACCCCTAGTCCTGCATATATATGGCGGGCTAATTCCCGAGTGTTTCAGTCACCTTCCCATGTAGCTTTGCTGACTCAGAGTCTATCTAATTTTTTTGTTGAAAATACAGGCTCAGTTTCTGATCCTGCGATGCTTTGGTGTGCCCATAAGGCCTTTGTTAGAGGTGTTATTCTGCAGATATGTGCGAGGGAGAAAAGGCGGAGGACACAGAAACTAGACGACCTGCTTAGAGACATTAAAACTCTAGACGCCCAAAACAAGTCTAACCCCACTGCTCGAATGGCACAAACACTCTCCCAGTGTCGGTCTGATCTCAGGCTCCTGCTTCTCGACCGCTATGACAAACATATTCAAAACCTGAAATTGACCCACTACTCCTCGGGCAACCGGGCGGGCAAGTTCCTGGCCCAGAGGCTCAAGGCTGCGAGGGTTAAATCCAAAATCCCTTTCCTACTCCACCCATCTAATAATTCCAAAATCCTCAATCCAAAGGCCATAGCGAACTCCTTTGCGGAGTATTATTCCTCCTTGTACAATCTCAACACTGATCCCACAACCCCTCAGCCTTCAGAGGCTGACATCCAGGCCTTCTTGGCCAAAATCAATCTCCCCTCCCTTACGGAGGACCAACTCCAGTCTTTGAATGCACCTATTGAGGAGCCTGAGATTAGGCGAATCATCAAAACTCTTCCGTTGGGTAAATCCCCAGGCCCTGACGGCTTACCAAATGATTACTATAAAGCCCTTCACGAAAGCTTAACGCCCACCCTGCAGGCTGTTTTTGCCAGAGCTGTCTCCTCCGCCTCGTTCCCCTCTGAAATGCTCAAGGCATATGTGGTCACGATCCCCAAACCAGGGAAGGATCCTACTGCTCCAGCTAACTTTAGACCAATATCATTGCTCAATACCGATGTTAAGTTATATGCAAAAATACTAGCTCACAGACTTCTGCCTGTTCTCCCGACTCTTATCAGCTCTGACCAGTCGGGTTTCACTCCAGGGAGGCAGGCGTCGGATGCCACCAGGCGGGTGATTGGGGTTGTGCAGTATGCTAGATCGTGTCGGACGCCTTCTCTAATGCTGTCCTTGGACGCGGAGAAGGCGTTCGACAGGATACATTGGGGATATATGAGACACACCCTGCGGACATTTGGTTTTGTGGGGCCTATTTTTTCAGCCATACTTGCTTTGTATTCCTCCCCTTGTGCCCAGGTGTATACGTCCAATTCAAACGCTTTTTCTATCTCTAATGGCACGCGGCAGGGGTGCCCCCTGTCCCCCTCAATTTTTAATCTCCTAATAGAACCCCTAGCGGAGAGGATCAGATCCCACCCAGATATCACAGGCTTCTCTATTCAAGACAGGTCTCACACTATTAATCTGTTCGCAGATGATATTATTATTTTTCTTTCCTCCCCTTCAATCTCCCTAGTGCATGCCCATGATACCCTTACAGCATTTAGTAACATATCCTATTATAAGGTGAACTTCACAAAATCGATCATTCTTGACTTGGGAATATCGCCTTCTGTAAGGACCCATCTTCAGAAGACTTTTCCCTATACTTGGAACAAGTCCTCTATCACTTATTTAGGTATTAAGGTTTTGGCGGATGCGAGCAAACTGGCAGATGCTAATTACTTACCACTCATCGACAAATTGGCCTCAGAGACTAAGCGACTTTCCAACACAGAGTTGTCATGGACTGGACGCCTGGCCACGTTTAAAATGATGATTCTCCCTCAGATGCTTTATATTTTTAGAACACTTCCCATTCCCATACCCAAAACACATCTCAATGCACTCAATGCAATCCTCTCCAAATTTGTCTGGAAAGCGAAACGGCCGCGTTGTGCGAAAGCTTTGCTAGTCAGACACAGGACGGCAGGAGGAATGGGACTGGTAGATGTCCGAGATTACTTTCGGGCGTCTATTCTGACACAACTGAGGTCTTGGCTGGCTATTCCGTCCGGCTCGGGCTCAGACTCTATCTGGGCTGACATTGAAACATCCCTCTGCCCGTCTAATAACCTTAGGCTCCTCCTGCTGCTAGACGCCTGGAAACCATTCTCCATACACACCTTACCACTCACACTTCGGGCCTCCCTTGCCGCTTGGAGGGAGCTGCGTGATGCACCCTCCCTGCCCTCTGGGTACATAACGATTCCTGTTCCCATACAGATTCTCTCCCTGGCTATCCCAAACCTTACAGTGTCTGGCTGGCGGGACAAGGGTATTCTGAATGTTGAAGATCTTTACCACAAAGACACCCTCCTCCCGTTCGCCTCACTTCAAAGCAAATTTGCTTTACAACCTACGGATCATTACGCATACCTCAGAGTTGCTCACTTTCTCAGGTCCCTCCCCTCTCACCAAATGCATTTCCACAAGGAAGTCTGGAATTTTTACACCTCTCATCCAGCCCCACCTAAGGGTATTTCATTTTTTTATAATTTTTTCCAGCACAAGATGATTTTCATAAAATCTCAACCTTTTAAAAAGTGGGAGGAGGATTTGGGAGAAGTTATATCAGAGGGCCAATGGCAACAAGCTTTCCGTTCAATATACAATGCATCTAGTTGTGCTAACCATTGGGAGCTAACCCAAAAAATTGCCCTCAGGTGGTATATGACCCCCTATAGACTTTCTAAGTTTATACATCTTGGATCCCCGTTGTGTTGGAGGAATTGTGGAGAATCAGGTAACTTGCTACATATGTTTTGGTTGTGTAAACACCTAACGAGCTTCTGGAACTCCATATTCTCCTACATCTCTAGAATCACTGGATTCTTGACTCGCCCGACCCCTGCCTTGGCAGTGCTCCAGGTAGGCATTGAGAAGTTTCCACCAGATCTTAGAGTAGTGATTACCCATATCCTGCTAGCGGCTAGAACCCTAATTGTGAAACATTGGAAAGCGGATAGGGCCCCCAATGCATCAGATGCTTTGGCGATCACACGGACGCATTATGTGTACGAGTCCTTAATAGCGAATAGGAGGGGTAGCAGGCAGAGGTTTGATGCTATTTGGCAGGTGTGGACTGCACACTTCCAAAATACTCCTTAGGCATGACTTGTATATTTGCCTCTCTATTTGTCGTATGTTATTTTTATTTTGATTATTGATCACATGGCAGACAGACCTTTCCCCCCTCCCCCTGTCCTCCCCCTCTCCCCCTTCTTTGACCTTCCTTCTATCCCCCTCTCCCCCTCTCCCCGATTTCTTGAGGTAACCGGTTTGCATTTCATTTATGGTTCCCTGTTAGGGAGTTAATTTTATCTTTTCAATTTATGATTGTACCTTTGTAACTTTGGTCCCCTTGTGGAGAAATGTTGATGTACAATTGATCTACTTGGTCTCCTTAATTTTATCAGTGTATGGTAACCTGTTTTACAAACTTTACCTTCAATAAAAACTATTTGACTAAAAAAATAAAGAGAGGCGAAGGACCTACAGGGCTGGCTGGGTGGGCTAGACTCCCTCATAGGGGGAGTCCCTCTGTCCCATCGGGCTCCCAAGTGTAGCAGGTAGGGTGGCGTGAGTGGGAGACCCCCCCTCACACCCGCCATTGCCACCGGGGGCATGGAGAAGGATGGCGATTGCAAGTCCAGCTCCTCTCTCTCGACTTCACGCACAAAATACACTTTAAAAAATAAATTAAAGAAAAAAAATAAAAAACCTGGGGAAAATATAAAATGTCTATAAGCAAAAAGGTTGTCATTTGGGGCCCTCTGGGCCCTTTCATAATTATATTGTTAAAAAAATAACCAAAAAATATATAAAAATATATAATTTTTTGTATTTTTTTTTAAAAAGGGGGGGGGGGGTTGTCATCTGGAGCCCTGGGGATCTCCGGGCCACTGGGGACCTCCAGACCCCTAAAACAAAACATTGGCCCTTTAATAACAAAAAATATGGGGGGTTGCCACCTGGGGGCCTCTGGGCCCCTGGGGACCTCCGGACTACTAAAAAAAATTAAATTCCAAAAATTGGCCCTTTAATAAAAAATCCTAAAAAAATATATATACACAAAAAGAGGGGGGTTACCATCTGGGGCGCTGGGGGGCCTCCAGGCATTTGGGCACCTCCGGACCCCCGGGCCCCTTACAGGTGTACAGGGCCGCCATCAGGAATTTTGGGGCCCCTTACACAGCTTCAGGCATGGGCCCCCTGGAGCAGAGAACCGGGGGGGGGGGTGTGCTGCCGCATGAAATTGAGAAGCGGGGGGGGGGGTGTGCTGCCGCGAATTGAGAAGCGGGGGGGCCCTTTACAAAAAGAAGAAATAAAGAAAAATATATATAAAAAAGGGAGGTAGCCATCCGGGGCTCTGGGGACCTCTGTGCCCTTTATAAAATAAAAAGAAAAAAGAGAGAAAATATATATATATTTTTTTTTAATATAACATTTATATATTAAAAAAAAAAAAACAAGGGGGTTGCCTTCCAGGGCCCTGGGGACCTCTGGGCCCTTTAATAAAAAATAAAAATATAACAAAAATATATAAAAAAAAAAAAAAAAATATATAAAAAAAGGGGGTTTGACACATGGGGCCCTGGGGACCTCTGGGCCCTTAATAATAATAATAATAATATATATATAATATGAAAATAAAAGAAATAAAAAAATATATAACAAATATATTTATTTTATAAAAAAAAGGGGGGTTGTCATCTGGGGCCCTGGAGATCTCCAGGTCCCTGTGGACCTCCGGACCTCTAAAAAAATAAAAGAAAAAAAATTGGCCCTTTAATAAAAAATAAAAGAAAAATATATAAAAAAATATATATATTTTTTTTAAAAAATATCTATTTTTTTTATAAAAAAAAGGGCTTGCCATCTGGGGCCCTTAGGGTGGTTCCCATCCGGGCCCCTGGGGACCCCCGGGCCCCTTACAGGTGTAATGCCTGTACCCCCCTGATGGCGGCCCTGCAGGTGTACTGCCTGTACCCCCCTGATGGCGGCCCTGAGTGTAATGTCAGCATGTGAAAAATGACATTCTGAAGGAAAAAAGCCGTTTAAAACTGACTCGCGGCAATAATGAATTGTCAGCTCCCGGCAATTGCAGGAGAATTCATTCATAAAAAACACCAAAAAAAAAGCGTGGGGGTCCCCCCAAATTCAATAACCAGACCCTTTAGGTCTGGTATGGATATTAAGGGGAACCCCGCCGTCAATTTAAAAAAAAAAAATGACGTGGGGTTCCCCCCAAATATCCATAACCAGACCCTTCAGGTCTGGTGTGGAATTTAAGGGGAACTCCACCCCAAATTAAAAAAAAATGGCGTGGAGTCCCCCCTAAAATCCACACCAGACCCCTTATCCAAACACGTTGACCTGGCCGGCCGCAGAAAAGAGGGGGGGACAGAGCGCGGCTCTTGTCGTTTTTTACACTTGACACTTTTATTTTTCTCGTGAAATGGTAGAGGTACAGTGTACCCCATTACCATTTCACACAGGGGGGGGCCGGGATCTGGGGGGCCCCTTTGTTAAAGGGGTCTTCCAGATTTCGATAAGCCTCCTGCCCGCAGACCCCCACAACCACCGGGCAAGGGTTGTGGGGAAGAGACCCTTGTCCTCATCAACATGGGGACAAGGTGTTTTGGGGGGTACCCCAAAACACCCTCCCAATGTTGAGGGCATGTGGCCTGGTGTGGTTCAGGAGAGGGGGGGCCGCGCTCTGTCCCCCCTCTTTTCTGCGGCCGGCCAGGTCAACGTGCTCGGATAAGGGGTCTGGTGTGGATTTTAGGGGGGACTCCACACCATTTTTTTTTAAATTTGGGGTGGAGTTCCCCTTAAATTCCACACCAGACCTGAAGGGTCTGGTTATGGATATTTGGGGGGAACCCCACGTCATTTTTTTTTTAATTGACAGCGGGGTTCCCCTTAATATCCATACCAGACCTAAAGGGTCTGGTTATTGAATTTGGGGGGACCCCCACGCTTTTTTTGTTCGGGTTTTTTAAGAATGAATTCTCCTGCAATTGCCGGGAGCTGACAATTCATTATTGCCGCGAGTTAGTTTTAAACGGCTGCTTTTTTTTTTTTTTTTCCAGAATGTCATTTTGTGCAAAGACATATTTCTAACCACAGGAAAAGTGCGCTTTTTCACATGCTGATATTCCTCCCCCCCCTCCCCCCCCCCATGGTACGAATTTTAAAATAATTTTTCAAATGACGTGGGGTTCTATCCAAATTCCATTACAGGCCCTTCAGGTCTGATATGAATATTAAGGGAAACCCCGCCGTCATTTGTTTTTAAATAAAATGACGTGGGGTTCCCCCCAAATATCCATAACCAGACCCTTTAGGTCTGGTGTGGAATTTAAGGGGAACTCCACCCCAAATAAAAAAAAAATGGCGTGGAGTCCCCCCTAAAATCCACACCAGACCCCTTATCCGAGCACGTTGACCTGGCCAGCCGCAGAAAAGAGGGGGGGACAGAGCGCGGCCCCCCCTCTCCTGAACCGAACCAGGCCACATGCCCTCAACATTGGGAGGGTGTTTTGGGGTACCCCCCAAAACACCTTGTCCCCATGTTGATGAGGACAAGGGTCTCTTCCCCACAACCCTTGCCCGGTGGTTGTGGGGGTCTGCGGGCAGGAGGCTTATCGAAATCTGGAAGACCCCTTTAACAAAGGGGCCCCCCAGATCCCGGCCCCCCCCCTGTGTGAAATGGTAATGGGGTACCTTGTACCTCTACCATTTCACGAGAAAAAAAAAGTGTCAAGTGTAAAAAACGACAAGAGCCGGTTTTTGACAAGTCCTTTATTATCTTCTTATTTTCTTCTTTCCTTCGGGTTTCTTCTTCCTCCTCCTTCTTCTTCCTCTGCTTCTGTCTTGGGTCTTCTATTCCCGCATCTTGCCCGGCATGTTCTTCCATCTTCTGCTCCTCCCGCTGTCCTTCTCGTCCGCATCTTCTCCTTCTTGTTCTTCGCCGGAGGCGCCGCTTCCAATTGAAATCCCCGCTGTCTGCCGGACCACGCCCCCCTCTGACGCCACGGGCAAGCTCTTAGGAGTGTGCTGCAAGTGCATCAGAGGTGGGCGTGGTCACATGTCAGAGGGCGGGCAATTCAATTTGAAGCTTGTGCGCGGCTTTTTCTTTGCCAGAGTCGCCGCTTCCAATTGAATTGCCCGCTTTCTGGAACATTTGACCACGCCCCCCTCTGACGCACAGGCAGCACACGGGGACTTTCCTAAGAGCTTGCCCGTGGCGTCAGAGGGGGGTGTGGTCCGGCAGACAGCGGGGATTTCAATTGGAAGCGGCGCCTCCGGCGAAGAACAAGAAGGAGAAGATGCGGACGAGAAGGACAGCGGGAGGAGCAGAAGATGGAAGAACACGCCGGGCAAGATGCGGGAATAGAAGACCCAAGACAGAAGCAGAGGAAGAAGAAGAAGAAGGAAGAAACCCGAAGGAAAGAAGAAAGAAGATAATAAAGGACTTGTCGAAAACCGGCTCTTGTCGTTTTTAACCCTTTACATTTTTTTTTCTCGTGAAATGGTAGAGGTACAAGGTACCCCATTACCATTTCACACAGGGGGTGGGTCGGGATCTGGGGGGCCCTTTTGTTAAAGGGGTCTTCCAGATTTCGATAAGCCTCCTGCCCGCAGACCCCCACAACCACCGGGCAAGGGTTGTGGGGAAGAGACCCTTGTCCTCATCAACATGGGGACAAGGTGTTTTGGGGGGCACCCCAAAACACCCTCCCAAGGGTTGAGGGCATGTGGCCTGGTGCGGTTCAGGAGAGGGGGGGGCCGCGCTCTGTCCCCCCCTCTTTTCTGCGGCCGGCCAGGTCAACGTGCTCGGATAAGGGGTCTGGTGTGGATTTTAGGGGGGACTCCACGCCATTTTTTTTTTAAATTTGGAGTGGAGTTCCCCTTAAATTCCACACCAGACCTGAAGGGTCTGGTTATGGATATTTGGGGGGAACCCCACGTCATTTTTTTTTTAAATTGACGGCGGGGTTCCCCTTAATATCCATACCAGACCTAAAGGGTCTGGTTATTGAATTTGGGGGGGACCCCCACGCTTTTTTTTTCGTTTTTTTTAAGAATGAATTCTCCTGCAATTGCCGGGAGCCGACAATTCATTATTGCCGCGAGTCAGTTTTAAACGTCTTTTTTGCTTTGAAAAATGTCATTTTGTGCAGAGACAGTTCTAACCACGGGAAACATGCGCTTTTTCACATGCTGACATTAGAGCCCCCCATAGTACGAAATTTAAAGAAAAATTACACTTTTATTATTGCACTTTTAGCATTATTAAAATCACTGCTCCCGAAAAAACGGCCGTTTAAAAAAAAAAAAAAAAGCATTGGTACATGTCCCCTGGGGCAGGACTGAGGTCCCCAAACACTTTTTAGGACAAAACTTGCAGATTAGCCTTTAAAATTCACAATTAAGATTTCCCCCATAGACTTATACAGGGAGTTCGGCGGCGGCTTTACTTATCAATTACATCGCGCTTCTGCTGCGGCCGGTTCATGCGCCTAATTAGGGCTTCATCCAGCGCACGTATTAAGGCATGTACCGGCGCAGCGCAGCTTCATTAGTAAATCAGCCCCACAGGGTCCACAATATATGTCTGGTTGTCCTGTCCTCTGCTCCATCCCTTTTGGCAGTCTGTTGAAGCCCTCATCACCAACATCACAGGCAACTCTACTAAAATCAACCCCCAACTAGCATTGCTAGCCATAGGGATGGAAATATGGGACGCTTCTCACCATATCCTCATCACCCATATCCTCATTGCGGCTAGACTCTCCATAACAAGAAATTTGAATCTTATCTTGACAAATTCTCCTCAACCAGTCCCCCAATTTCTTAATCAACATCTACAGATGGAACTCATGTTTGCCATGGCAAACTTGACTCTGCCCAAATTCCAAAACGAATGGGCCCCATGGCTAATTTTCTCGAATATTGACACTACTTTCTTATTTCGCTAAATGCACAATACCATTATCTTATTGAACTTAATAATACTTACCTTACTTTAAGAAGCCTTCTCTCTGTCTAACTGCTCCAGTATAAAGCTGACCACTATCCTGTTACACTAGTCCCCCATCCCTATATACCAGGATCGGAAACCTGAACTAAAAAACATACACATTGTCACAGGATTTTGTTTTGATGCGTTTGTGTTAACCAACATTTTCTAGATTGCATTGGGGTATATTGCCTCACCAATGCCTTACAATGCACATATATACGCAAACGTTTGTAAAAAAAAATCAAGTGCCCTAAAAGTACTGTATAGAAAAATAGGGGAATTTCTCTGTATGTATACAATATACATATAAGTAATTATATTTAAAACAATATTTATTAGTGTTTAAAATACATTAACCCCTTGTTAAAAATTGATCCATATTTACAAGATATAAGTATAAGGAATACACCTAGTTGAGCCTAGTGTACCAATGTGTTTCGCATAAATCCAGTGTTTCTTCAGGATCCACAGGCTCACTATATCAAAATATGGGTACAATGTCTACAGTGAGAAAGCAATAATTACAAGATTGTACATTACATTACTTCATATGACATTTATGCCTGAAAGTTACACTTGTGGAGAAATGTGAGCACCAAGTAGAGAGAAAAGAGAAACAACAGTAGGGGGAAGGAGGGTCTTCCCAGTGACCATGTCTAAAGATTACAAGGGAATATCGGGAATAGATATATCACTCTGTGGGGGACAACAAAAGAGAGACATAAGCTAGACATATTGAGGTTGATTTACTAAAAGCAAATATACTGTGAACTCTGCAAGAGCAGTTGCTTCAAAGCTTAGTAAATGAACAGAAGCTCTGATGATTTCCATCATCCAATCATGTGTAATCAAAAATGCTGTTTTTTTAAATGTCCTTGGAAGTGATTGGGTATTATTTGCAAAGTGAAGCTTTACCTCATTTACTAAGCTCTGGAGCAGTTACATAGTGCAATTGCACTTTGCAAAGTTCTCTGTCTATTTGCCTTTAGTAAAGCAACTCCATTATCTCACCTAAAAACACCAGATATACATCAACCATCCTGTGTGACAAGACGTATCAAAGTTGTATATCAACGAGGTGTAGACGTCTCCAATTGGGTGAACCAAAGAAATAAAATAAAAAGGGGAAATTTATGTCATTCTTTAGAGTACAGTATATGTATTAGTTTATTTAGTTTTAGTCTTCTTTGTTTTAGTATTTTTCCCTTTTTTTTTATTTGTTAGCTGTGCTGTCACTTTAAAAGTTTTGCTATATTACAGTAAGGAGAAAGTAATACAATTTTAAACACATTTTGAATAAAAGGTCATTTTACATGTCTTGGAATGTGACAAAAAAATATACATAGAAGAATGAACAGCATTTTCCAATTTGTAAAGTTTGTCACTTGACAATGAAGAAAGAAAGAATGGGTACTGGAATCATAAGCTCATGGAGATGACATGAGTTATGGACCTTCATAGGTGAGCATAGCCTATTGCATTAGGGTGCATGCTAAAGCTCAAACACACATGCATGTGTATATATAGATATATAGATAACTGTATATATCTATATATCTATATATACAGTCATGGCAGAAATTGTTGGCACCCCAGAAATTTTTCCAGAAAATTAAGTATTTCTCACAGAAAAGTATTGCAGTAACACATGTTTTGCTTTACATGTTTATTCCCTTTGTGTGTATTGAAACAAAACAAAAAAAGGGAGGAAAAAAGCAAATTGGACATAATGTCACACAAAACCCCAAAAATGGTCTGCTCAAAATTCTTGGCACCCTTAACTTAATATTTGGTTGCACACCCTTTGGAAAAAATAACTGAAATCAGTCACTTCCTATAACCATCATTAAGCTTCTTACACCTCTCACCCGAAATTTTGGACCACTCTTACTTTGCAAACTGCTCCAGGTCTCTCTTATTGGAAGGGCGCCTTTTTCCAACAGCAATTTTAAGATCTCTCCACAGGTGTTCAATGGGATTTAGATCTGGACTCATTGCTGGCCACTTTAGAACTCTCCAGCACTTTGTTGCCATCCATTTCTGGGTGCTTAATGACATATGTTTGGGATCATTGTCCTGCTGGAAGACCCAAGATCTTGGACGCAAACCCAGTTTTCTGACACTGGACTCTACAGTGAGACCCAAAGTCCTTTGATAATCCTCAGATTTCATGATGCCTTGCACACATTCAAGGCACCCAGTGCCAGTCGCAGCTAAACAACCCCAAAACATCATTGAACCTCCACCATATTTCTTTGTAGGTACTGTGTTCTTTTCTTTGTAGGCCTCATTCCTTTTCGGTAAACAGTAGAATGATGTGCTTTACCAAGAAGCTCTATCTTGGTCTCATCTGTCCACAAGACGTTTTTCCAGAAGGAGTTTGGTTACTCAAGTACATTTGGGCAAACTGTAGTCTTGCTTTTTTATGTCTCTGTGTCAGCAGTGGGGTCCTCCTGGGTCTCCTGCCATAGCGTTTCATTTTATTTAAATGATGACAGATAGTTTGTGCTGACACTGATGCTCCCTGAGCCTACAGGATAGCTTGAATTTGTTTGGAACTTGTTTGGGGCGCCTTATCCACCATCCGGACTATCCCGCGTTGCAATCTTTCATCAATTTTTCTCCTCCGTCCACACCCAGAGAGATAAGCTACAGTGCCATGGGTTGCAAACTTCTTGATAATGCTGCGCACTGTGGACAAAGGCAAATCTAGATTTCAGGAGATGGACTTGTAACCTTGAAATTGTTGATATTTTTACACAATTTTGGTTCTCAAGTCCTCAGACAGTTCTCTTATCCTCTTTATGTTGTCCATGCTTAGTGTGGCTCACAGACGCACAATGCAAAGACTAAAGAAACTTCTCTTCTTTTAATCTGCTTTCAGGTGTGATTTTTATATCGCCCACACCTGTTACTTGCCCCAGGTGAGTTTAAAGGAGCATCACATACTTGAAACAATCTTATTTATCCACAATTTTGAAAGTGTGCCAAGAATTTTGACTAGCCCATTTTTGGAGTTTTGTGTGAAATTATATCCAATTTGCTTTTTTTCCTCCCTTTTTTTGTTTTGTTCCAATACACACAAAAGGAATAAACATGTGTATAGTATGCAATACTTTTTTGTGATAAATACTTGATTTTCTGGAAAGATTTCTGGGGTGCCAACAATTTCAGCCACGACTGTATATATACACTGAAAAAAATTAGCAAAAAAAACAAAACACCACCCAAAGAAAACTATTTGTGTGAAAATGTGACAGCACTGAAAGCTGAAAATTGGCCTGGGCAGGAAGTGGGTTACAGAGACCAGTAGGCAAGTGGTTACATTTGATGTCTCCCATAACAAAACAAGACATTTTATGTCAAATCCAGATTGGACCACTCACTTATCTTTAGTGAGCAGAGTTACTAGTAAATTGTATCTTTTAAATGCAATTTATCACTCGAATAAATAATGTCTATATCCTTCGTGTTCCCAGTTTAGATTACACTACAATACGTGTTCTTCCTGTGGGAATCACCTGGGCACTTGGCGTAGCTTTGTACATTCCAATTATCAAAATCATTAATTATTATGCTGTAAACAGCAGTTGTACTTTGCCATATTAAATCAATTCACTCCATTACACATGTACTTTTCAAACAGACACGCTACTTCCCTCCGAAGTATTCATGAAAGATATTATAGGATGCAATTCTTGGATTTGTCAGAATGACAAACTTGGATTGGGTGAAGGCTACTTTGGTGGAAACTACCAATATGTTTCTGATTTGTAGGAAGAATGTTAAGTATATTAAAGTGGTTGTAAACCCTCACATATACAGGCATACCCCACTTTTAAGTACACAATGGGGTTTATTTACTAAAGCTGGGAAGTGCAAAATCAGGCTCACTTCTGTATATACACCAATGAGCTTCTAACCCCAGCTTGTTTAAATAAGCTTGGGGAAGAAAACCTGGAAGCTCATTTGTTTTTATTCAGAGGTGAGCCTGATTTTGCACGTTCCAGCTTAAGTAAATAAACCCAATTGTGTACTTAAAAGTGGGATATGCCTGTACCCATTTTTTTTTTTTTTTTACAAAATTATTTTATTGATTTTTTTCAACAGTACAATAAATACAAAATACAGTACCCATACAGACATACAACATAAACTGTCTCATTAGGTACCCCTTACAAAAAAGAAAAGAAAAAGGAGACAACTTCTACCATTATTACTACTGGATGTTACCTCCCCCGTTTCGAGCCCAGGCCTATACTTCCTGCATGTTCTCAGGGGGGGGGGGGGGGATACAGGGAAAGGGCAGAGAGACTTGTAGAGGACGGAGAGAGGGGAAGAGAGAGAAAAAAGAAAAAAAAAACACCAATATAATAGAAGGGGCATCAAGTTCCCCTATAATGTGTAAAAAAAAAAAAATATATAGGGCACTATGATAGAAGGGGGATCGAGTTCCCCTATATTGGCCCTATATTGGGAGAAGTGAAAAGGAAAAAACAATCTATTTTAAGGGAAATAATTTTCCATTATTGTGTATATACTTAAAGTGCAAAAAACAACAACAATATGATAGAAAGGGGGGGGGGGTCAAGTTCCCCTATATTGTGAGAAAAAAAAAAAAGAGACAGTCTATTATAGGGGAAACAATTTTCCATTGTTGTGTATATACTTAAAATGCACTGCAAAAAAAAAGGAAAAAAAAAATGGAAGGAGAGGGGAGGGAAGACCAAACATCCCACCCCTCCTATTCCCCTCCATTCCCTCCCGCCTCACCTCCCCCATGACCTCCCAAATCCCTGTATTCCCTCCATCCCCTCCAGATCATATCATATCTTGACTTGGACTCAGTATGGAAGGACCACAGTTCCTCCATCATTCTCATTTTTTCTATTTCCTGTAACCACTCTCCAATCAAGGGCGCTTCTTTTTTTCTCCAGTTCCTAGGTATTAGTGCCTTGGCTCCATTTAATAGGAACGGAATCAAGGAGCCTCTATACTTTTTCCTGGACACCCTCGTAGTATGGAACAAACAATCCCATGGGTCATGTTTTATCTCCTGTCCGCTTATTTTCTTTACCAGCACCAGTATCTCCCTCCAATATACCTGTATCTGGGGGCACTGCCACCATATATGGGCATGGGTTCCCTCCATCCCACACTCTCTCCAGCATAGGGGTGAGGCCCCACTATTTATTCTATGTAATTTCATTGGGACATAGTACCATTTAGTAAGTAGCTTATAGTTGGTTTCTTTTACTTTTGCATCCATCGATGAAGAGTGGACATAATCTAATACCTGTCTCTTCTTATCAATAGATATAGTTTAATTCAGTTCTATTTCCCAACTTTCTACTATTTTCAGTCCTACTCGTTCTCTCGTAGTTGTCAATATTTTATATACACTTGATATTCCCTGTCTTCCTATTCCCCTTTAAGTTATATATTTTTCCCATTGATTTAATTCATTCATAGCTCGCAGGGGTTTTGGCAAAGTGCTTACAAAATGTTGGACTTGTCTATGCCTCCACCTGTCCCCTGGGAACAGTCCGTATTTTTCTTGAAGTTCTACCACAGAACATAGTTCATTACCCTTCATTAAATCCTTCAATTTTAAAGTGTCCGAGGTTGCCCACCTCAGGTACATCCCTCCTCCCTTACCCGGTGGGAAGAAGTCTGTGCCCGTAAGCGGCAACAGCGGACTACTGTAAGGCCATTTTTTTATCCTACATACTCTATCCTATCTGTATCTGTATCTCTATCCGTACCCAGTTTAGTGACTGGCCTCAAGTGATATACAGAGATGAAACAGATCCTTCTACATAAGTTGTACTTGTGTATCTACAGTCATCTTTTCCTTACATCCATTCACAGTGCAAAATGAACACAGCTTGTCTGAGCTTTTAGAAAACAGGGGGCAGGGAGCTGAAGTTACACTCTGCAGAGTTCAGTGGGAGCTGATTGGAGGGAAGGGACACCCTCCTTCACACAGTGAACAGGAACAGAGCTGAGGCTGTCAATCGCAGGCTGCATGCTGGAGCCCTGTCACCTTTTTACCACCTGGTGTCAGGAAAACTTGTCAGAGGGGACTCATACAGATAGCTAAGGAAGGGGGCAGCAGACATAAATTACATCTGTTCTGAATTAAGCTTATCAGGGATATGCTTTGTTCATATTTCAACCGTTTTAAAGTTGAACCCTTACCTTTCCTTCAGTCTTGCACAGTTGGACAGGCTCCTTTTCTATACTGAAGTTTCCTACTCTGATTCCACTGCACACTTTGAGCTTCTCACACCATGCACCAGAAACCTCTGCAAATCAGATAGATTCCATAATTTCCTAGCTAGAGGATGTCCAGCATCTTCAAGCACTTTCCTACACCAGCCTAACCACCCCTGGCCCTCTCTACTCATTTATAAGATCTCAGTTCTTATGTAATTTTGGGCTAGGGATCACATGTGGGAGTTTTCTATAACAGTCTGCATTCAAATTGCAACCTGCTTATGAATGCCCAATCCTCCAGAATGACAACCACAGAATGAGGCATTGTGATATTTGTGTAGTGCTCACCCCCGAAAAGGCCTTCTGATTTGGTCCCGGGCAGCCAAGCACACAGTCTCTGACCCTCTTCTGACTCAATGATAAGTCTAGGGTTATCCTTTTTTGACACTTTATTTAAAACTTGAACTTAGATGGGTACAGGGTAACCGTTAGACATGTGCAGACTGGAATATTATGTTTCGTTTTTTCGTTTGGAAAATACATTTATTTAGTTACTCCCGAAAATCGTTTTGATTTATGTCGTTTTCTTCGGGAAAGTTTTCGTCCGAAAATGACGATTTTCGATGCTTTGTCGAATTTTCGTCGTTCAATTCGACAAAGCATCGAAAATCGTTGCTCTGAATACAGTGAATAGGTAGAAATTGAACGACGAAAATTCGACGATTTTCGATGCTTTGTCGAATTTTCGTCATTCAATTACAGTGAATATAGGTAGGAATTGAACGACGAAAATTCGACAAAGCATCGAAAATCGTCGGATTTTCAACGTTCAATTTCTACCTATTCACTGTATTCACGACGATTTTCGATGCTTTGTCTAATTGAACGACGAAAATTTGACAAAGCATCGAAAATCGTCGGATCTGAACAAAAGCAAAAATAAAGCATTTTTTATGTCGGATCTTTGGGTTTTCGTTTCTTGCGCTTTCATTCGTTAAAACGATAACGAAAATACCCGATGTCTAGTAACCGTGGGATACTCTAGCAACATTACTAGCAACTTGAGGATGCCTATCTTCCTCTTAAAGATTCTTAGCCATGGGCGTCCACTCCATAGGGCAAATGCCCCCCCCGGAATCGTAAAAGAAGACGCTTGACCTGCCCCCTGTGCTGCAATGGCTTCCACGGGCTGCCTCCGTGGCAGCCGTGGACTTTTTTTTTAAGTCTGCTGCTGGCCTTGGGGCCAGAGGCGATTCAGTTCGCATGCGTTGCGCTATACAAGTCATTCATTCATTCAGTCTGTTCCAACTTATTCACCACAATACATATATACACATCAGTCCATCAGTCCTCACCAGCGGCTCGAGCATCAAATTGGCTCTGCCACTCTGGGTTCTACTTAACATCCCGGCTGTTTTGTTTCGTGATTGGCTGGCTCAGCCTGCCCACCTGTGTAAATATATGTTGCACTTGCTATGCCTATGCCGATCCAGCCAGCGCGGCCACAGCTCCTCCCACAGGTGGGTGGCATGCAGTGGCAGAGACGAGAGAGAATATGCTGCCAGTGCCTGCCCTGGGCCTATGATCGATCACTGAAGAACCACAGGTAACAGCCACAGTGCCACATACACTGTTACACACACACATATTTTTCCAGCAATAGCTCAGCTCAGCTTTTCAACTTTACAAGTAGCAAATTGCAATATATAATATTCTCCTCCTAACTGGCAGAGTGGTGTGGCCTGTGCCACATATTACTTACAGTGATGCACCAGTGTTCAGGCCACAAGGCTACAATTGCGGCATTTTTGTCCATGTGCAGGAGGCCTAATAATGAAGTACAGGGCACAAGGATGTCAACCAATGAAATTTCACCTATTATCAGTCTAATCGTTTGCTGTAGACTTGGGTGCACAGTGCACACCATAATAGGTGACAGCACTGTCACATTAAAGACTGCTAACCACTGAGCCACTATATTGCACACCACTGTTGGTGAGGTGATTGTACTTCCCAATTATGCAAAGCTGAGGTTTATCATCAAATATACTAAAGCGTTAACCAAAGGACATTGCTTGAAATCGGAAATGAGAATCTTGAGCAGAGTCTTGGCATATGCGGCGGATGTGTTTGATGCTTCCTGTATTAGAGCACCTCCGGGTCTTGCTTCTCCGTTTAGCTGAAATCAGTGCCTGAAGATCTGTGAAGATAACCAAACACGAGAAAAGGTCAGAAAATGTTAAACAAAAGACAGCAAGAGCTGAGCGTACGTCAAGCGTTAATTTGACATTTACCGCGCACTGAAATGAGTCTGCGGATTTCAACAAACCCGCTTGGAAACATGTTTGGAAAATACACATATTTTATATCGTCTGCTTGTCCCTGCTATGCGGTTCTGTAAATATAAGACTTTTTTCAATAACTTTATTTTTTGAAAGTACATTTTAATGAGCCTACATATCAAAGGTTTGGGACAAGCAACAGATACTTTGTTTCAGTTATTTATTATTTATTGGAAATGAATATGAAGTATTGAGTGACATCCGTGCTCTATCATAACTTAACTATCGCTGGCAGAGATATTTTTGCGCACATGTTTAACCACTTAAAGACCCCCGCACGCACATATACGGCCACAGAATGGCACGTACAGGCACAAGGGCGTAAATTTACGTCCCCGCCTGAGTGCGGTTCGGGGGTCCCATCGGGACCCCCTCCGCGGCGTGCAGGGGTCCCCCTACCTCTGGGAGCGATCCGGGATCTGCGGGCGGATGTCCGTGATATCCGCCCCCCCCCCGCGATCGCTCCCAGCCAATGGGGGCGCGCTCCCAGCCTGTCACTTCCTCCTCCTGTGTTTACACAGGATGGAGGAAATGATGTATTCTCTCATCGCAGCGCTGTTTCCCAGCGCTGCTGATGAGAGAAGACATCACAAGTAAGTGTGCACCAACACAACACTGACACACACTCACATAGGCATATTAACCCCTTGTGATCGCCCCCCCCCCACCCCCCTGTCACAGTGTCACTGAATGCAGTGATTTAATCACTGCATTTAGTGTCAGTGTGACAGGCAGTGTAAAAAACAGTTAGTGTTAGGTTCAGGATAGCCCCCCACCCCCCCTAATAAAGTTTTAACCCCCTAAACACCGCCCTAGTTAACCCTTTCACTCCCTATTGCCAGCGTCACTAAGCGATCATTTTTCTGATCGCTGTATTAGTGCCGCTGTTCCCGCTAGGTAGCTATTTTTTTTTATTGCGATTTTTTTTTTACTAAAGACATGTGGCTAAATAAATTTTGGCCTAAATGTTTGACTAAAATTTAGTTTATTTGATTTTTTTTTTAACAAAAAGTAAAAAATTGTGTTTTTTTTTCAAAAATGTCGCTCTATTTTTGTATATAGCGCAAAAAATATAAATCGCAGAGGTGATCAAATACCACCAAAAGAAAGCTCTATTTGTGGGAAGAAAAGGACGCAAATTTTGTTTGGGAGCCACGTCGCACGACCGCGCAATTGTCTGTTAAAGCGACGCAGTGCCGAATCGCAAAAACACCTTGGGTCATTTACCAGCGTATTGGTCCGGGTCTTAAGTGGTTAAAAAGTAATTTTGTACCTGAAGATTAGTAAAAACCCCTAAACATTATATATTTTTTGAAAACAGATATTTTTTAGGTCACTAAATATTTGCGCAACGCTTTATGAAGTGCAAGTTTTAGGCTCCACAATCGCAATATATTACTCTTTTTGTTAAAATACAGCATAAAAGATGAGGCTGCACCGATAGATAAATAGATACCCAACCTAGGCCGATAGGTCTTTCTGAGCGAACCCCTTAAGGAGATGAACCCTCTGGAGATGGCAGCAATCAGACTTTTCCACCAATGAAAGCAGCAGATGTATGGCGAGACTGGAATTGGGACAAGTGCTCCCCAAAAATCAGAATGATATACTGTATATAGTGTATAGTTTTAAAAAAGACAAATATACAAATTTCCACAGTGTGCAGGAATAAGAGTGCCAACGTCATTGCCGCTGCTTGCTCTGTATGCAACTGCCATATTTAAACCACTCTCTGAAAGGTGAATTTGGGGACACCAGTTAACTGCCATATTGCCCCTTTGCTGTTCAGATGTGCAGCCATCGGGTCTGGTGAGTTCATTAGACTGATGGTGGTGCATACTGTGGAGATTTGTATACTGTAGATAAAACTTGTTTTACACATTTTTATTTAAAGCAGGATTCCACCCACAATTTTTTTTTTTTTTAAAGTCAGCAGCTACAAACACTGTAGCAAAAGTGGGGAAGTTGGGACTTTATATGAGGCATATGATAAATTACAAACATAGGCCTCCATTCCTATAAATGTATAAAAAAAGCGGGAGAGGTTTGGGACTTTAAATGAGATGCGTTTTTAGCAAAATGCAATTAAATATATATATGGAATATAAAAATATTTCCATAATACCCAGGCTCAAAATTACCAACCAAAAAAGCGACAAACCAAATTAACCTGTCTAGCTGTAAGCATTAAAAACAGAGGTTTAGTTGCACGCATTTGCAAATACCTGTGTAAGCTGCAGGCTCTCTGTGTACTGCAGACCCTAACTATGAATTTTAAAGTCTCCTCAGTAGGAGCACAGGAGTGCTAATCAATAGATAGGGGGCAGGTGGTCACCTGACCATGCCCCTACCTATAGCTGGTCTAGTAAAAAAGAGCACTGGAAATATTTTTATATTCCATATATATATATATATTTAATTGCATTTTGCTAAAAACGCATCTCATTTAAAGTCCCAAACCTCCCCCTCTTTTTTATACAAACACTGTAGCTGCTGACTTTTAATAGGGACACTTACCTGTCCTAGGATATATGGAAAGACTCCTGCGCTACCAAGGGGGATGGGTGGGAGTGGAATTGGGCTGGAAGGTGGACTGGGGATTCTGCAGCAGACTCCTGACACTCTGTCCTGGGCAGAGAGAAAAATGTATATGTAAAAGAAGGGGGTGTTGTCTGCGCTGAAAGTGAACAGGGGGGGAGGAGGGGGGGTGTGGGTGATAGGGGTGAATGGATGGGACGGGTGGCTGGATGGGTGGATGCAGGTGGGTTTAGGACAACATGATAACCAACATAATCGAAACAATGATGTGAATGAATATACACATAAGGGTGATAACCAATAAATACAAAAATTATTATTACAATAAGGAAAAACCCAACACACTAGCCACTGTAATGTGAAACCAGTGAAAAACAATCCTAAATCCAAACTATAAGACCAGAGAAAATTCCATGAGGAAATGCCTCTGGATGGAAAAAATGTGAAAAAAAATAAAGTCTCTAGTGAAAAAACCCAAGAGTCCAGATAAGTCCAAATTGAAATGGTGGTGCCAGGAAAGGGTGACAGCAGAAAGCACCTCAGGTGGTCCCCAGCTCCTCACCTCAAGGCTATAGCTCGGATAGCCTGCAACAGCACCTCCCGGTGGAGGACAGTGATCCCTCGGCAGGGCAAGCAGCAGAGGCACTCCTCAGCGGTAAAGGTAAAGCAAAAAAGAAGAAAGCAAGTGAGTGACAATAAAAGACGTCTAGTAGGCAACGAGTGTCACTTGTACATCCACTCACCACGGGGTGATGGATGATGGGCCTATCTCCCACGAACAGCGAGTTCGTACTTCTAATGGCAGATATCCTCTTCTAAGCTGGCCAGATGGTCACTCACAACAAGGGATCTCTCAGATGGCATACATGATAAAAGAAACAGACCATAGCGCAATCCCGCAAGGTAAAAAACACATTTAATAAAAAAATAAAACTCACATTTAAAACGATCCAAAAGGCACAAAACAAACAGACGTCAGGAACAAACTGCGTCAGGCGTGTGGACTCTGTGGCTCCTAGGAGCCACAGAGTCCACACGCCTGACGCAGTTTGTTCCTGACGTCTGTTTGTTTTGTGCCTTTTGGATCGTTTTAAATGTGAGTTTTATTTTTTTATTAAATGTGTTTTTTACCTTGCGGGATTGCGCTATGGTCTGTTTCTTTTATCATGTATGCCATCTGAGAGATCCCTTGTTGTGAGTGACCATCTGGCCAGCTTAGAAGAGGATATCTGCCATTAGAAGTACGAACTCGCTGTTCGTGGGAGATAGGCCCATCATCCATCACCCCGTGGTGAGTGGATGTACAAGTGACACTCGTTGCCTACTAGACGTCTTTTATTGTCACTCACTTGCTTTCTTCTTTTTTGCTTTACCTTTACCGCTGAGGAGTGCCTCTGCTGCTTGCCCTGCCGAGGGATCACTGTCCTCCACCGGGAGGTGCTGTTGCAGGCTATCCGAGCTATAGCCTTGAGGTGAGGAGCTGGGGACCACCTGAGGTGCTTTCTGCTGTCACCCTTTCCTGGCACCACCATTTCAATTTGGACTTATCTGGACTCTTGGGTTTTTTCACTAGAGACTTTATTTTTTTTCACATTTTTTCCATCCAGAGGCATTTCCTCATGGAATTTTCTCTGGTCTTATAGTTTGGATTTAGGATTGTTTTTCACTGGTTTCACATTACACTGGCTAGTGTGTTGGGTTTTTCCTTATTGTAATAATAATTTTTGTATTTATTGGTTATCACCCTTATGTGTATATTCATTCACATCATTGTTTCGATTATGTTGGTTATCATGTTGTCCTAAACCCACCTGCATCCACCCATCCAGCCACCCGTCCCATCCATTCACCCCTATCACCCACACCCCCCCTCCTCCCCCCCTGTTCACTTTCAGCGCAGACAACACCCCCTTCTTTTACTTACCTGTCCTAGGCGCCCACAATGATGGGCTCCCCCCGATGCCGATCCGGATTATTCTAGGTCCCGCGCCGCCATCCTCAGTAAGTAAAACAGGCAGTGAAGCTTGCGGCTTCAATGCCCGTTTCCTACTGTGCATGCGCGAGGCTCATGGCGCTTTTTGAATGGGTGGCTGCTCTCTGGGATACACACAGTTTCCAGAAGGCAGAGCACCCTATTTACCAGAATGAGGATGCAGAAGAAGACCCACCGTGAATAAGCAAGAGGCAGATTAGAAACATCCGCATAGCAACAGGTATTTCGGGTGAGTATAATTTTCCTATATTTTTATTTTTTTTCAGGGTGGAACTCTTTTTTTGAAAAATACTACACTATACAGTATATATCATTCTAATTTTAGGGGAGCACTTCTCCCAATTCAAATTTTTTAGTTTGGTGTAGTTGGCATACTATGGTCAGGTGCCCTTAAACCTTTGTCCATATGGTATATGTTTGGTGGAGTTGGTGTACTATGGTGAGGCGCCCTCAAACATTTGTCCTTATGGTGTAAGTTTGGAACAGTTGGCATACTCCAGAGGCGATTTAGTTTGCATGTGTCATGCGCTTTATAAGCGCTATATAAGTTCTTCACTCACTCACTCACTCACTCACTCACTCATACTATGGTCAGGTGTCCTCAAACCTTTGTCCATATGGTGTATGTTTGGTGTAGTTGGCTTACGATTTCCATAGATATTAAATAATTCTAACGTACTCATGTGCCTGATCCCATTTTAAGCCTAGAAGTTACTGCTAGCAGCAAGAAATAAATCTTTAAATATCTCTCTGCTTGGTAAGGGCGTCTTTGTTTTTCCGACCTTTGCAAAAGTTTTCATGATGTAAATTCACGGTTTTACAGACGCCTAATGCTTCAATATACTTTTGATAAGAAATAAAACGACGAAAAAATTCTCTACATGACTCAAAGACCTAAGTAAAAACAAAATTGCTGAATATCTTTCCTGCCAGCCCGGAGAAACTGCAAAGCAAGCTGGCAGTGTATTAAAAGTTCTATTTTAGTGCAAAATTGCTCTTCAATAAACCAGCCAAATCTGTTCTTTAAGTTAATAATATTCTCTTTCTTCTCTTGCAGATTCTCTTTGTGCTGAATGTAATTTGAACCTTAAAAAAAAAAAAAAACATATTAATGTGCTTTACTTGCTTACTGGCCCTGAAGGTTTCTGAGTTTCTATTTTTTACCTTTTTCTTTTTTTTTTTGTTTTCTTTTTTTGTTTCTTTTGCATTTCATAGCAGCTAGTGACCAAACAAATGCAAGATGCTGAAATATATTGAAAAATAGGTCAACAGTTAAAACAAAAAGACTCAGGAGTGCAAATTAAAGTCAATGGGCCAGATTCAGGTCGGAGAGCGGATCTTTATGTTGGAGTAACGTTTGTCATTTACGTTACTCCGCCGAAACTTTAGGAGCAAGTACTGCTATTCACATAGCACTTGCTCCTAAAGTTGCGGCGGAGTTATGCTGGCGTATCACTGATACTCCAGCCTAACTCTATCTGAATCTGGCCCAATGTATCTTTTTTTGCAGACAAATGTATTGGTGTCACTAATTCCCACAACGTGTCAATAGTGTCAGATTGTCTACCGCAATATCACAGTCCTGCTATTATTCGCTGAATTACTAGTACTACATACTATTACTAGTATAAATACCATACACACGATAGGTTAAATAGAGGACTGGTGTCATCGGTTAACCGATGAAGCTGACTGATGGTCCGTCGCGCCCACACACCATCGGTTAAATAACCGATCGTGTCAGAACGCGGTGACGTAAAACACAACAACGTGCTGAAAAAAAATGAAGTTCAATGCTTCCAAGCATGCGTTGACTTGATTCTGAGCATGCGTGAATTTTTAACCGATGGTCGTGCCTACTAACGATCGGTTTTGACCTATCGGTTAGGAATCCATTCGGTTAAATTTAAAGCAAGTTGGCTTTTTTTTAACCAAGTGGTTAAATAGCCTATGGGGCCTACACACGATCGGTTTTGACCGATGAAAACGGTTCCATCAGACCGTTGTCCTCTGTTTAACCTATTGTGTGTACGAGGCCTTACTCTATCCAAAATGGAAAAAAAAAAGTGTTGTCTATAGTTCTACTTTAAGCACACATTTCTGCTAAATTCATGGAGGACTGAGAGGATATAACCATGCCAGTGGTGCAGCAGAAAACATCTTTTCATGCTGCCCCCCCTCCCCACTCCCCAAGTGCTTCCCTAGGCCTAGGCCTTGTTGGCCTAGGCCAAGATAAAGCTTTTCTCTTGAATATGCCTCTGGTATGCCCTGGTCAGGCTAAAGGTACAAGAGAGGCCACCCTCATCAGCTCAGTCTCGGCCAGGCATATGGCAGACATTTCTATACACATGACAGTATTAATGGCTTTGCATTATCAAGATAGACTATGATAGAATTGCCCATCAGTTAAAGGTACAGTGTCCACCCTCTGTTTTGTGTCTGGTGCCAGATAAGATTTGTCACTGCCACTCCTGGTATTGGCTTCACTCCTTCCCTTTCCTTTTAAATTTGGGTAGATTGGATATTGGAATTGTCTTGCCCTAGACTGCTGCATTATTTCTTGCTACCATCTGGAATGCAGCAATTTATAGATTAATCCCAAGAGAGAACAAACATTCAACTAGAAATCAGTCTACCTACCTATTTAAACTCTAGGGTAAAAAAACAAATACAAATGTCAAAAAACACGTTTGAATAATGCCCCGCACACACAATCAAGTTTTTCCATTGGAAAAACCTTGAATGGTTTTTCTGACGGAATTCCGGGCAAGCTTGGCTTGCATACACACGGTCACACAAAAGTTCTCTGAACTTTCGACCGTGGTGACGTAAAACACTACGACGAGCCAAGAAAACGAAGTTCAATGCTTCTAAGCATGGGTCGAATTGTTTCCAAACATGCATCCGAATTTTGCGTGTCGGAATTGCTACAGACGATCCGATTTTCCGAAATCATTTTTTTCCGTCTGAAAATTTGAGAACCAGCTCTTAATCTTTTGCTGGTGGAAATTCTGACAGCAAAAGTCCGATGGAGCCTACACACAGAATTTCCATTCAAAAGCTCACATCGGACTTTTGCTGTCAGAATTTTGGATTGTGTATACGTTTTCCTCTAGGCACTGTTCAACACATAAAAATACAAAAAAGGTACAGCGCTAAAGTGATCAGTGTTCAACACAGACAATTGAAGACATCCTGTAAGTGTAGGCCATCAATGACCGGCTCCCAAAGGGGACATTATCACAGTTTTCTGCACTCACATACAATGATGCAAAGAGTGACTCTGATGTCATCAAGTCAGTGCAGATCTCTCTATCAATAAGGACCACACACCTCTGGAGAGGATCCAAAGATAAAGAGGACCCTGCATGTCACTTGACTGGCCTGAAGACATCTGAAGCTAAGTATAAAAACAAATACAATTTGGGAATGCCCTGTTGTGTTTGGATCCTAGTTTGAAACCTACAGGAGTGAGCCTGCCAGGAAGCTGTCACCTGTACTGGGCTAATAATTTCTAGCCAGGGCATTTGACCCCCGCAAGCTGCATGTATGTATAAGCCGAGGAATGCTTCAACCAATTATGATTGGCCCATTACAGTGACAGCTTCCTGGAGGGCTTGTACAGGTGGGTTCAGGCAAGAATCTAAAAATGCCTGAGTTCATCCCTGCTAGGGACAGGGGCAGTACTGGGGACTGGGAGGGAGCAGCTTAGAGTTGGGCTTTAAAAGCTGTTGAGATAAGTCAACAACCATACACCAAGTTGCATTATTTTCAATATGACAGCTGATTCATAGACTTGCATTGTGGGAAGCAGTAAAGTACAAGAATTGCGCAGTGCTGCAAAGTAACCTGAGTATGTAATTAGAAAATAGTATAGCACATGTACACATTTATTTACAAACTATATAAATAGTAAAAAGAAAAAAAAATATTAAAGTGTAACTTCAGTTAAAAACTGAGATCCCACTAGTTTCCTCTTTCCCCCAGAGTGTAACTTGTTTTTGGAGGGAGCAAATACCACAAATACCATTTCTTATTGGTACTACCTCCCATTTATGCAATCCTTACCTAGACGATGGCCCCGCACCCCCCCTCCTCATCCCAGCTTTCTGGGACACGTCACATATCCCAGGAAGCTGCAGGGCCATTCACAAAGCGTTGTGCAAACTCGCACGTGCACAGAAGGGAGCCGGCTGCGGTTCCTCAGGAAGCTGCAGCCAGTTCCCATATTCAAATTCATTTTCATATTCAAGATGGCGGAGTCATGGACCCGAAGAGGTAAAAAGAATCAGCTGCGGGAAGACAGTGATGGACTCCAGACAAATGCCTAATTTTTCAAAGTCAACATCTACAGTATTTTGTAGCCTCTGGATTATAAAAAAATATATAATATATATATATATTTTTCTCTTTAACTGCTTGTCACCTGCCCACAGTACATTTACTGTGGATGAGTGGCAGAGCCAGGCAAGGCGATGTACAGGTAAAAATTTCTTAATTTCTTAATTTTCCAAAAAACTGTGACAAAAAATGACAACCTCAAAAAACTTGCCATGCCTCTTACTAAATATACTAGACCAGTGATGGCGAACCTGTGGCACGCGTGCCACAGCTGGCACTCCAAGCCCTTTCTGTCGGCACACAGCAGGCTCCCAGGATAGCAGAGGGAATCCCCCAGAAATGCAGTTACTTTCACTCGTGCAGGCGCGGAGTCAGCATTGGCTCCCTTTCAAATATACCATTAATGCGATCGGGCAGTGGGACGGCAGATGTGTGTAAAGCCCTCCCTGAATACACTTTCACAGCAGCCCAATGGAAATAATGTACACAGAGAGGGAGTGTCTGCTGTACACACGCAGCGCGCAATGCCTCTGATTAGCCATCGGAAAGAGAAGAATGGATGTTTTCCTCCCTTCCTGGACGGAATTGGGCAGCCAATAGGAGAGCAGCTTGGCTGTGCAGGCCGGGCCTCCAGCACCTGTTAGCATGGCAATATGAAGGACTTCTGGCTGAACACTTTGCACAGGTTAAGGACAGTGCTATGGGTGAGGGAGGGAGAGGTGGGGGCTTGTAGAGGACACTACTTTGTTGGGACAAGGGCCCTGTATTCTGAGAAAAATAAGTTCAATGCCTCCATCCCATCCCTGTATTCTGAGAATCCTATGCCTGATCCATCCCATCCCTGTATTCTGAGAATCCAAGCATGCATGCTCCACCCCATCCCTGTATTCTGAGAATCCCATGCCTATATTCTAAGAATCCCATCCCTGATCAATATCCCATCCCTGATCCACCCCATCCATGTATTCTGAGCATCCGATCCCTGGATCCATCCCATTCCTGTATTCTGAGCGCAGTGCATCCATATGATCCCTGTATTCTGAGCACAATGCATCCATATGATCCCTGTATTCTGAGCACAATGCATCCATCCAATCCCTGTATTCTGAGCACAATGCATCCATCCAATCCCTGTATTCTGAGCACAATGCATCCATCCAATCCCTGTATTCAGTGGTGAGTACAAGTGCACTCCTTTGAAAAAGCACAAATGGGTTTTTTATCTGGGCAGGCAATGGTAAGGTTTTTGGTCCCTTAGGGCTCATTCAGAGGAAATGAAAAATCGGTCCTATCCTCTGTACAGAGCCGCACTGGTAGATTTATTCCATGGATGAAAAGCACTTTAAAATAAATAAATTGGTTTTGTGTCGCTGTTTGGGCATTCCGGGCTCAAAAAGGTTCGCCATCACTGTACTAGACTGTCTACTTTCCAAAAAGGGGTCATTTGGGGGGTATTTGTACTGTCATGACATTTTAGGGCCTCAAGAAATGAGGCTGTCAGTACATCAGCATTGATCAAGTTTCAAATATACCATATATATCATAGTTTGTGAACTCTACAACTTTCACACAGACTAAATAATGTACACTTATGCTCTGTACACACGAGCGGAATTTCCATCGGAAAAAAGTTGGATGTTTTTTTCCGACGGAATTCCGCTCAAGCTTGGCTTGCATACACACCGTTACATAAAAGTTCTCTGAACTTTCGAACGTTAAGAACGCGGTGACGTATAACACTACGACAAGACGAGAAAAATTCAATGCTTCCAAGCATGCGTCAAATTTTTTCCAAGCATGCATGTTTTTTTTTCCCCATCAGAATTCAATACAGACAAATGGATTTTCCGATTGGATTTTTTTCCGTCTGAAAAATTGAGAACCTGCTCTCTATCTAAGTCCGTCGGAAATTTCAACGGAAAAAGTCCAATGGGGCATACACACAGTCGGAATCTCCCATGAAGAGCTCCCATCTGACTTTTTCCATCTGAAATTCCGACCGTGTGTACACTGCATTATTTTGGTTCTTTTTTTTTTTTTTACCAAAGAAATATAGCAGAACATATTTTGGTTTAAATTTATGAAGAAAGATTATTTGAAAGAAAGTCACTGCTCCAGGTGGGTCTGCTATATGGTCATGGTCACAAGCTGATTCAGGATACCTAGGGTGCTGGCGGTGCACTAGGCAAGCATGAAAGACAAATGAAGGATGGAATGGCCGCACTCCAAAAAAAAAAAAACGTACAGGTTGTCTTTTATTAAACGAACAGCAAATGCATCACAGGGTCACAGCAACAAAGCAGGGGACTAGCCGACACGTTTCGCACTGAATCAGTGCTTATTCATGGCAGCCATGAATAACCACTGATTCAGTGCGAAACGTGTCAGCTGTTCCCCTGCTTTGTTGCTGTGACCCTGGGATGTATTTGCTGTTCGTTTAATAAAAGACAACCTGTACATTTTTTTTGGAGTGCGGCCATCCATCCTTCATTCATCTTTCAAGAAAGATTATTTGTTTACAAAATATTATAAGATATTTTTTTTATTTGGTATTTTTTCATTTATAAAGCAAAAAAAATAAATACCCAACGGTGATAAAATACCACTAAAAGAAAGCTCTATTTGTGTGAAAAATTATATAAATGTAATTTGCATACAGCCTTTAATGACCGTGAAATTGCCAGTTAAAACAGCGCAGTGCTGAATAGCTAAAAATGTTCTGGTCATGAAGGGAGTAAAAACTCTGGGGCAGATTCACAAAACAATTACGCCTGTCTAACTGGTGTTAGACAGGAGTAATTTCAAATTTCCCGCGGCGTATCACTAGTTTGAATCCTCAAACCATGATACGCCGGCTTCGGGCTTCGATCCAAGAGGCTTACGTCTTCGTAAGCCTTCGGATCTACGCTGCCATCTATTTGCGGCCGCTGGGAGGAGTTCGCGTCGTTTTAATGCGTCGGGATATGCAAATGTGTTTTTACGGGGATTCACGAACAAACGAGCGAGCGTCGCAATCGTTTTCGTCTATTTTTTTATACGTAATGTTAGAGCAGCTTTTTGCTGCTCTAACTTTTAGCCCATGTTAAGTATGGCCGTCGTTCCCGCTTCGAATTTATTTAAATTTTTTTTTTATTTACGTAACTCGTCGGGACGTGGATCGCGTAAAGTACGCTACATAAACAACGAATGACGTCACGACGTGATTTCGCGCAATGCACGGCGGGAAATTTGCGAAAGCATGCGCAGTCGATCGCCGCGGGAACGCGCCTAATTTAAATGTTTCACGCCCCCTACTCGTCTATATGGATTGCGACGGGAGAAATACACTACGCCGCCGTCGTTTACCGTAGAAAATCTACCTGAATTCCACGTAGAGCAAGGTAAAAAACGGCGGCGTAGTGTATTTCTGATACGCTACGATAATCCATTTCTCTGTGAATCTGCCCCTCTGGTGGTTAATTTACACGTGGCACGGTTTTTACACTTATATATATTTTTACACATCTATCTAAAAAAATTAAATAAAAAAAAGTCTACGGCCAACCAAAAGAACATCTATTTTTCTGTTTTAAAAGTAAAACTAGTTCATGCTTTTTTAACCTTCAGCCAGGCTGGTGTGAAAATCTATGGTTGAACAAAAAAGGCATTTATGTAGCTGTATCACTACATTGTATCTAATTCCCCAAATTGCTTAAAAAAAAAAAAGGCAGTTAAACACAAAGTGATCGCAAAGTGATGCGACAGTATTAGTAGATCTGATCTCATAAACATGAGATTATTGCTTGTTTAGAAAAAAACGCAAGTGCGTTCTTCCTTTGTCCGAAAAACAATCTCCATTCATTACTTGTTCCAGCTGCAGCTCTTTAGAGAAACAAAAGAAAAACAATCACTCGCAGAATCCATTATTGAAGGAATTGCTATGTCTTAAACTGTTCATTCAGCTTTTCGCTCTCTGGTCTTGAATTCACTGTTCATTTACTGCTTATATTAACTGGCCTGTTCATTTGTTTCCCCTGATGAAAAATTGCATCACAAGAACCGCTATTTTTTTATTTCTTTTTTTCCTTCCTCTCAGTCCCGTAGTTTGTTATATCCTATTTGAAGTCCTGGCTCCTGCCAATTGCTCGCAGGCCTAGTACATAACCATTTTATTTTTTTCTGTAGCAGAAACACGATCTGAAGAAAAGAGAGACCTACTTATAACTTTTATTTCCATAAATGTAATAAAAACTTTGCTGTTTTTATTTTTTTATATATTTTTTTTTCCGTTATAGCAATTGAAGATGCTGATAGCTTTCCACCTCAATAAGTAACTCAAATTAATGTCTTGTTTCTCTTTTCGCTACTTTGCAGGCAGAAATAAAGTATCAGTTCCACCAGACATCCATCATCTATTTCAACTTTGTTCCACATCGCCGTACAGGATTTTATTGTTAAAAATATAAAAATATTATTAATAATGAAGTGTCTTGCAGCAATTTTATCAACAATTATGAAACGATAATGTACATTTAATGTTTTTAAAGCAGGGTTGAATTGATGTTTGTTAATATATGTGCTTCAGTGAGCTAAACTATTAAGCTGACGTAAGTAAAGAATGTATTTTTTAGCAAACTTTATTTTTATCTTTTGCTCTCCCTAAAAAAAATGTTTTTTAAAGTAATTTTTATATTGTTATGTATGCTAATTTATTCTTAAACGCTTGGCGCCCAGAGGCCGTCATATGACGTCCTGGGTTTTGTGATGGTATAGCTGAATGATGCCTGAATAATTTTCACCCGTAGATTTCCTACACCATGATAACTATCGTAGCAGCTGTTCTGCGGCTTGATCGTTCTTACGGGCGGAGAAATAAGACATCACCCTCCTCCTGCAACCTTTCGGTGCTTCTCCCGACTCACCACTGCGATCGGTGAGTTGGAGAACGGCATCTGCCAGCCCCGGATGCTGATCATAGAGATTTCCAGTGGACCAGATGGTGGCAGTAGTCTCTATGATCGTCGAAGGCCGGGCGCGATGTTATAACGTCATGCCCGGCCTCTGCATTAAAAAAAACAGCGCCGCCTCGGTCTGGGTTTTTTTTTTGGGGGGGGGGGATTTTAGGCTTCCCAGCCGAGAGGTGAGATATGGGATCTTATGGACCCCATATCTCACTGTAAAGAGGTTGTGTCATGCCCTATTCCTATTACAAGGGTTGTTTACATTCCTTGTAATAGGAATGAACTTTTTTTTAAGTGCCAAACTACATTTTAACAAAAAATTAATAAATGAAAGTGCCCCTGTCCCCGTGTGCTCGCACGCAGAAGCGAACACATACGTAAGTCCCGTCCACATATAAAAACGGTGTTCAAACCACACATGTGAGGTGTCGCGCCGAACGTTAGAGCGAGAGAAATAATTCTAGCCCTAGACCTCCTGTGTAACTCAAAAGATGTAATCAGTAAAAACATTTAAAAAGTCGCCTATAGGGATTTTTAGGCGCCATTCCACGAGCGTGTGCAATTTTGAAGCGTGATATGTATGGTATCTATTTACTCAGCATAACTTAATCTTTCAGAATTATGCAAAAAAATTGGACTAACTTTACTGTTTTTTTTTAAAAGCATGAAACGGTTTTTTTTCCCCCCAAAAAAAAGCGTTTGAAAAATTCCCGCGCAAATACCGTGTGAGATAAAAAGTTGCGATGACCGCCATTGTATTCTCTAGGGTCTCTCCTAATATATATATATATATAGTGTTTGGAGGTTCTATGTAATTTAACATGTAGGAGCGCAAAGTGTCAGAATTGGCCTGGGCTTGAGGTGGTTAAAGCTGAACTCAAGTTTATTCTAAGTTGAACTCAATGTAGATGAAAAAGACTTTGGGCCAGATTCAGATACAAAGATGTATCTTTCCGACGGCCTAGCGTTTCCTCCTTAAGCTACGCCGCCGCAAATATTATGGGCAAGTGCCTTATTCAGAAAGCACTTGCTCCATAATATGCGGCGGCGTAGCGTAAAGTGCACGGCGGAAGGCCGCGCAATTCAAATGGCTGAAGTGGGGTCGTGATTCATGTAAATTAATCATGACCCCACGTAATTGACTTTTTTTGACGGCGCATGCACCATCCGTGGACGTTCCCAGTGCGCATGTGCGAAATCACGCCGCTTTTTGTCAATGTAAACGACGTGAACGTAACTAGCGTCGAGCCCCATTCCCAAACGATTTACGCAAACGACGTAACCGACGTACAATTTGACGCTGTCCCGACGTCCATACTTAACATAGGCTACGCCTCCTCTAGCAGGGGTAACCTTACGCCGGTCTAACGCTTACGCAAACGGCGTAAACTACGACGCGCCGCCGCAAGTACGTTCGGGATGCGGCATAAATAGCTAATTTGCATAATTTACGCGTAAACCGCCGTAAGCGACAACTAGCGGCCAGCGTGAATATGCAACTAAGATACGACGGTGTAAGCGACTTACGCCGCTCGTATCTTAGGAGAAAGCCAGCGTATCTTCTTTTCTGAATAGCAAAAAAAGATACGCCGGCTATTCTTAGTATTTACGCAGCGTATCACTTGCAAGTACCTTGGGTGGCTGGCAGTATAATGTAGGAGCGTGACAGGTGCGGGCGCCCCCATGCTTGTCTATCAGTGTGACCGGCCAGACCGTCATTCAGCTAACTGATGGAGGTGGAGTCTAAAGCTCCGCCTACCCTCCACTTCGCATCGCAGCTTCATCTTGTCCCCCGAGTGCATCACCATCGTCACCTTGTGAAGTCACTGAAGAGGAGAACTGACTGAGATGTGCTACTATTGGTGGAAAAGTGAGTGATGTCATCTCATGGCGCATACCCACAAGGCGTGCCAGAATTGAAAATCAGTCAGCAGGAGAAGTCCAGCTGTGCAGGCAGAACGGGAGGAGCCATAATAGTGATCTGAGTTTTTCCCTGATGATACCTGATTGTCAGGGACAGCGTGACAGCCCAGCCCAGGCATCCACAGCACAAACGGACCAGCCCAGGCAGGGCAGGCACACCTTAAGGTAATAAATAGAGGAGGTGCTGGAGGGAGGAGAGATGGCTCATCGAGGCTGGAGGGATGGTGTGATTGGTGAGAGGAGGGATGGCTCATGGAGGCTGGAGGGATGGTGTGATTGGTGAGAGGAGGGATGGCTCATGGAGGCTGGAGGGATGGTGTGATTGGTGAGAGGAGGGATGGCTCATGGAGGCTGGAGTGATGGTGTGATTGGTGAGAGGAGGGAAGGCTCATGGAGGCTGGAGGGATGGTGTGATTGGTGAGAGGAGGGATGGCTCATGGAGGCTGGAGTGATGGTGTGATTGGTGAGAGGAGGGAAGGCTCATGGAGGCTGGAGGGATGGTGTGATTGGTGACAGGAGGGATGGCTCATGGAGGCTGGAGGGATGTTGTGATTGGTGACAGGAGGGATGGTGTGATTGGTGACACTGGGGATGGTGTGATTGGTGACAGGAGGATGGTGTGATTGGTGACAGGAGGGATGGTGTGATTGGTGACAGGAGGGATGGCTCATGGAGGCTGGAGGGATGTTGTGATTGGTGACAGGAGGGATGGTGTGATTGGTGACACTGGGGATGGTGTGATTGGTGACAGGAGGATGGTGTGATTGGTGACAGGAGGGATGGTGTGATTGGTGACAGGAGGGATGCCTCATGGAGGCTGGAGGGATGGTGTGATTGGTGAGAGGAGGTATGGCTCATGGAGGCTGGAGGGATGGTGTGATTAGTGACAGGAGGGATGGTGTGATTGGTGACACTAGGGATGGTGTGATTGGTGACACTGGGGATGGTGTGATTGGTGACAGGAGGGATGGTGTGATTGGTGACAGGAGGGATGGTGTGATTGGTGACACTGGGGATGGTGTGATTGGTGACAGGAGAGATGGTGTGATTGGTGACAGGAGGGATGGTGTGATTGGTGACAGGAAGGATGGATGGTGTGATGGAGGATCAAAAAAAGACAAGGCACTCTGTGACAGTCTCGGCGACTCTGAGGCAGTGGCACTCCCCCACAACAAAGAAGATCAGGACACTACACTACTGTGGTGGGTGAATGTTTTGACAGGGGCACATTTTTAGTGCTTGCCATAGGCGCCAATTCCACTAGATATGCCTCTGATCCAACAACACTGTCCTGGTGATTGTGAGGTTATGTCTGTTAAAGGGGTTGCAAAGGTTTTTTTTTTTTTTTTAAACAAACATATCATACTTATCTCCGCTGTGCAGTTCGTTTCGCATACTCGTCTTCTGGGGTCCCTCAGTGGCTGTCTCGGCTCCTCCTGCAAGAGCTAACCCCCGTCTGGGAAGCGGTCTCCCAAGGGAGTTCGCTTGAGGGTGCGCTCCCGTGCGATACAGTTGGCAGCTCTCCCGTGCGTGACATCATTGATTTGATTGACAGCAACAGGAGCCAATGGCTGCACAGCTATCAATCATCCAATGAAGAGCCAGCAAGACCTGGGGGAAAGCAACGTGGGATCGCGCCCATGGAGATTTGGGGCTCAGGTAAGTAAAATGGGGGCTCAGGGGGTGCAAGGTGTTTTTTCACCTTAAGTTATAGGATGCATTAGGGTGAAAAAACACAAAGCTTTACAACCCCTTTAAGGTAAGGACATGTGGTCTGATATAATTTGTTTTTTTTGGGGGGGCACTCTTCCCTCCCCTTTGTCATGGTCCGAAGTCAGGCTCAGAGACCAATATCTATAAGTAAAGAGGCTCCCACCGACCAGCAGGATAAATATAAAGGAAGATCAACCTGGTAGATGATGAGGTGGGTGCAGATGTAACAGGTAAGGATTAAGTAGAAGCATAGTCAGTAACAAGCTGAAGGTTGGTAGCAAATTGTTGCAGGTGGGGATTAGGTGGAAGAGTAGCCAAGGATCAAGCCAAAGTCAGTAATGAGAGGTAGTGAAGATATGGCAGCAGGAGTGACAGGAGTGAGACATTGGCTGGAGAAAATACAATAATCTGCCAAACAGAAAGGGCAAAGGCATGGCTTAAATAGGAAGTTCATGCGAGGAGCAAAGAGTCCAAGGTTCAAAAGTAACAAGTTATAAGGCACAATTGTCTACGTCTCTCCAAACTTTTTAAACAAAGAGCCAGTTTACTGTCCTACATGCTTTAGGGGGGCCAGACTGGTCACTGCGAGTAGAAAATGTCCTGATATCACTGGGAGTAAAGAATGCCCCATCATTGTTTTTTACAGAAGGAATAGTGCCCCACGGTTGATGATATCAATGGGAGGAAAAATGCTACATCAATGATTTAGGAAGAATAGTGACCCATCAATGGTGTCAGTGGAAGGATGGGTGCCCTATTAATGGTGTCAGTGGGAGGAAGAGTGCCTCATCATTGGTATAAGTTGGAGGAAAAGTGTCCCAAGGGCTGGATTGAGGCAAGCAAAGGGCTGAATCTGGCCACAATTTGGAGACCACTGATCTACAGAATCAGACAGTAAGGTTGATCACCAAGAAGAGTTACTGAAAGACACAGTAGAGGTCCCTGGTTCAGATGCTGGCCCTGCAACCTTATCTGACCTACAAGGCCGCATACTCAGATATTCATCCCAAAGGTGTTGAGGTCAGGGCCAGTCAAGTTCCTCCATCCTAAACTCGCTCATCCATGTCTTTATGAACTGTGCTTTGTACACCGGTCCAAATGATTTGGTGGAGGAGGGGTTATGGTATGGAGTTGTTTTTCAAGGCTTGGGCTTGACCACTTATTTCCAGTGAAGGGAACCCTTAATGCATCAGTATACCAAGATATTTTGGACACTTTCATGCTCCCAACCTTGTGGGAACAGTTTGGGGATGGCCCCTTCCTGTTCCAAAATGACAGCGCACCAGTGCACAAAGCAAGGTCCATAAAGACATGGATGAGCGAGTTTGGGGTGGAGGAACATGACTGGCCTGCACAGAATCTTGGCCTCAACCCCATTGAACACCTTTGGGAAGAATTAGAATGGCCAGGCCTTCTCGTTAACATCAGTACCTGACCTCACAAGTGTGCTTCTAGAAAAATAGTCCAACATTACCATAGACACACTTCAACATTTTGTGGAAAGCCTTTCCAGAAGATTTGAAGCTGTTATAGCTGCAAAGGGTGGGCCAACTCAGTATTGAACCCTACGGACAAGTTCTTGTGCGTGTAAAGGCAAGCGCCACAATAATTTTGGTAAAATAGTGTATGTAACCCCAAATTTGGGAATTTCTTTAATTTGGGGAGGATGAATTTCCCTAAAGGAGGCACAGAGAACAATACGAACCTGACAGGGGGTTCTAACCCCTCTCCACTCTGTCCAAAACTAACAAAGAAATGTTTCACTTTAGTTACACTATAAGTTTGTCCTTGCCACACGATCGAGGTCTTCAGGGATATATGCCTGCATACAATAATGACTCTCGCCATGAAGAATACAAGTAATAGACATGAATGCAATCACATGAAGGTTGTACTGACATTGAGATAGTAAAAGGTTTTTCTGTGTGTGAATAGAAAAGTACAATACCTTTAAAAATATGCAACATATGAAGGTCTGCGTAAATGTAGAGATGGAAATTAGTTCACAAAAATATAAAGAGAAAGCTACACGTACAACAGGGCACAGCAAACAACAGCAATAGTAATATCATTGATAATGGTCATTGATGGCCAAGGCCGAAGCCAAATAAAAAGGCAGAGCAAGAGTGGCTAGAGATCTGATTGATGGTGATTAAACATGAAACATCGACAGTCTCTGCTATGAAGCTGAGCGCTTGGTAAAGAAATCATTAAAAACGTCTTCACCCTAGAAAAAAAAAAGCTGACAGCTACAAATACTTAGTAGCTGCTGACTTTCAATAAAAGGACACTTACATGTCCAGGGACCTAGTGCCATCCTCATCTGGACCAGTTCTTTATTGGTCTTTGGGACCCCAACACCGGCATGTTAATTAAAGCGGAGCTCCAGCCGCAATTTTTTATTTTTTTAAAGTCAGCAGCTACTAACAGTGTAGCTGCTGACTTTAAATAAGGACACTTACCTTGTCCTACTTGCCCGCGCTGATGGGCCCCCCGATGCTGGTCCCACGATCGATCCGGGTCCCGCGCCGCCATCCACACATTTCCTACTGCGCCTGCGTGAGTCTCACGCTGGCTTGTGAATGGGCGCGCTGCTCTCTGAGAACACACACAGTTCCCAGAAAGCAGCGCGCCCCATTCACAAGGAGAAGGAGAAGAAGAAATCGGACCGCGGTGCAGGGGAGGCAGATTACGGACTTCCGCATAGCAACAGGTATTTCGGGTGAGTATTTTTTTTTTTTTTTCAGGTTTTTTTTTTTTTTTTTTTTTAAACAACATTGTAAAATGTTGTTTTCCTGGGTGGAGCTCCGCTTTAAGGGAAGCCAGCCTTCTAGGACCTATGATGTGTTCCAGAAAGCTGCAGGCAAAAGAGTGGGGGCGCAATACGACAACTTCCACTTTTATATGGACTATAAACTGAAAGACCTATGAATAAATGGTTGTGGAACTAATCATTTGAGTTTGCATTATTTCTTATGGGAAAATTTGCTTTGAAATCCATGCATACTTCCGGAACGAATTATGCTCGCAATCCAAGGTTTTACTGTCCATTTTATTGTTGGTGATAGGACTGTGGACATTTGGCTCTGCCTAGGGAATTTAACTTTTACAGAACTAATACCAAACATCCAATCGGGTGCTGAAGGCCTCTCGTCTGTTGAATCATCCTTCATAACTTTCAAAGAGTCGACTCTTCTCTTTTGCCTTTATCAGTTTCACATTTCTAATGAATACATTTATGCCCAGCAATGTTTGATCCCCCGTGATTACCAAAAACCGTGTTTGACTTATTTATCTCTGTGATTTAAGCTTCATCTAAATTTGTCCGAAAGACAAGATGTAGACTAGACTTTCCTTGAGCCTTCAAAATAAATCATTCTTAATCTGATCGATAGTTTGACGGATGATCCGTGTGCGAGAACGAAAGGCAGTGACAGAGTCACAGCAAGGGCACCTGAGACTTTTAATTAAAAATAAAAAAAACAAAATGAAATAAAAAAAAGGAAATGCATGCAAGCAGAGACAAGGTTGTTAAGATCTAATTAGAATGAATGAATCTTTAAAGCAAAGAACAAGGTATAAATGTTCCCCAGACCTAGTTTTATACTATAACATACCATTATTAATGGTAAATAAACTACATGAAGCTCTTCAAAAAAATGTGTTCTTCTATTTTACAGTAAACACAGCCAAATTAAAGGTAATGTAGCATTTATTTGAAACATTTAAAGTGTAATCCTAAGAGCTGACACCTTTGGAGGCCTTCTCTATTTACAGTAGCTTTAAAGTGGTTGTAAAGGCTTTTTACCTTCATCCATTCTATTAGATATGTGCATTCCTGTTTGTACGAATGTTATTTTCGTACGAAAATGTTCATTTTCGTACCCGCGGGATAATGTGTACATACGAAAACGGTAAAGCACCAAAATACGAAAACGACGGGATAACGGATGAGCCGCATAATGAACGACCGCAAATATGAACAAACGATCCGACGGGAAAAAACGACAAAACGAAAATGGCAAAATAACGAAAATGAAATCTGTATCAAGAGGTTTGCATTGTGTATTTTGTTTGAATCCGTTTTGTGTTCGTTTTCAGTTGTATGTTCATTGTTCAATGACATCTATAACAAAAGAATTTCATTATGTATATTGAATTAATTCCTTTTTCTGTTTTCTGTGTATTCAAAATACTGAAGGCAAATTTTTTGTTATAGGTGTCATATCAACATACGAAAATAACAAAAGAAACGTGTTCAAATGCAAATCTTTTGTTTATGGTTTTTTTAATGGCCAGAGAGTTAGGCTGGCCATACATGATACAATTTTCTGTGCAATTTTCTTTAGATTTACCTTCAACTATGTAGTGCAAGGGCCTGCCTGATTGCATACAATTGAAAGTGTTGTTTAGTTTGACCTCATATATGGTTTTTGGTAAATCTAAAAGAAAATTGTACAAGAAAATTGAACATGTATGGCCAGCCTCAGTGACTGAAAGCACCTTCTCTTTTGTGCAGAATAGTGAGTACACTTGTACAGTAAAGCCTAATAAACTTTTCTGTGGATTTTCATCTGAAGGGAGATCAGTTGGCCAGACTTCTGAACCCAAAAATGGTTTTCTGATGCAGTTTAAAAACAAACAAATTTTCTGAGAACGATCGGAAAACGATCGTTTTTATGTTTGTTGTTAAAATAGTCTGACCAAGTGTATGGGGCTTAACAATTGTCAATCACAATGCCTGCCACACCCGGAAAAAAAAATGCACTTCCCATGACGAAGGCCTGACAAATGTCTGCTCTGCTTTTTGACAGTTCTTATATAGGTAAGGGGTGTGGCCACGTGGTGACATCACCTGGTGGCACCACCCCCTTGTGACATAACAAACCAGTGCTCCGAACCCATCAACGTAGGGACAAGGTGCTTTGGGAGGGTAGCGCCAAAGCATCCCCTCATTTAACCACTTGCCGACCAGCCACCGCCATTATACAGTGGCAGGTCAGCATGATCCCGCAAACCGTCGTAGCTGTACGTCGGCCCCATTAAGCAGGATAGCAGGAGCGCGCCCATTGCACTAGCGGGGCGATGCATGTGGCCGCGATGAAGGCCAGCCATGTGCGATTGCGGGCACGAAAAGCAGAACAGGGATGCTAGTGTGTAAACACACTCACATCCCTGTTCTGTGAGGAGAAGAGAGGAGAGGCAGATCGTGAGTACCTATTAGCTAGGAACCATGATCTGTCATTTCCGTTGCATTCCCCTACAGTTATTAAGCGCTACCCCCGCAGGAGCCGCTGGATAAATTTGGGTCGGCCTGTTACCTGTATGAATGTCTAGGGGTATGATGATGATGATGAGAACAATGACGGAATGTCCAAACAGCCGGTGTCTTTCTGTGCTTTTATTCTTGCCCAACACGGCAAACAGTGAACTTGAGTTACATAGAATAAAGATGGGTGAAAAGGAGAATTTTGTAGATTCAGGCCTAAGAACGACGGAAACAATCCTGCTTCCAATGGGACTTTAACTTCGTCGCCAGCCCAGCCGGAGTGGGTACAGCGTACCTGGACAGTCTCTCTCACAGAACTGGCAGCCAGAATATCACTGAGAATCATGAGAAGGAAAACAAGTCTCTGACACAGACTTGATTGAAAGTAGAAATAGGAATGAGACCTCTGTCACAGGCCCTTTGCTCAAGAACACAATTTGTGAGGTGAATCCTTTTCAAGATTGATGCCTGAATCTCCCTCAGGTAGTTTTCTTCAAATAGTCACTGACTGACAGGTTGCCATTAGACAAACTCCCAGTGTCCGGTCACCTCGATCCCGATGGCTCGTCTAGGCCCTGTTGGATTGCCTGCCTCAGGGCTCTCCTCCGACTGACTCCCCTCCGAACAGCACAACTTGCTTGGGATCATCTTCTCAGAGATAGGGGACCCAATAAATCACTGGGCTCCATCACAGCTTCAGTTGCTCTGGGCCAACATGGTCCCGGAAACAAGAACAATGCGTGGCAGGTGCGGCCCGGCCTGGTAGGCCATATCGCCGGGGCCCGTGATGTGCACACACCCTGAAGGTGGATGCCACACCCCGATCCAGTCACAAACTCTCCCGCCAAAATGGTGTCTCTCAAGAACTACTCTCCCCCAGCATGTCCCGCGAGGGAAAAACCCCTTTGATTGGCTGCTGGCAAGAAGGCGCTCTGACCTGAACTCTACTGCGGCCACCTGCCGCCCTGGGGTGGAAAGGCACCTCAGGAACATAGAATGAACTGACAGCACAGCCCAGCTAGAACAGAAGCTGAATTTGTACAAATCACCTGGATGAGAGCTACATAACTCTCTCACCCCCCTCTAAATTTGAAATAGCACGTGGACTGAAAGTTCACAGCTGCTACAGTTAGAAAACACATTAGGGAACACAGTTAAAGGCATGGGTCTTCAAACTACGGCCCTCCAGTTGTTCAGGAACTACAATTCCCATCATGCCTAGTCATGTCTGTGAATGTCAGAGTTTTACAATGCCTCATGGGATGTGTAGTTCCGCAACAGCTGGAGGGCCGTAGTTTGAGGACCCCTGGTTAAAGGGGTTGCAAAGGTACAATTTTTTTTTCCTAAATAGCTTCCTTAACCTTAGTGCAGTCCTCCTTCACTTACCTCATCCTTTGATTTTGCTTTTAAATGTCCCTATTTCTTCTGAGAAATCCTCACTTCCTGTTCTTCTGTCTTTAACTCTACATAGCAATACGAGGCTTTCTCCCTCTCTATGTTACAGATAGAGAAAGGAGCTGTGTGTTAGTGGGCGTCCTGACTCTCCTGTAGTCCAAGGGAGGGGGCGATCACAACACTCCACACCAGGGAGAAAGCCTTGCATTACTGTGTGTAGTTACAGACAGAAGAACAGGACGTGAGGATTTCTCAGAAGAAATAAGGACATTTAAAAGCAAAATGGAAGGATGAGGTAAGTGAAGGAGGACTGCACTAAGGTAAATGAAGCTATTTAGAAATAAAAAAAAAATGTACCTTTACAACCCCTTTAACCCCTTGATCACCCCTAGTGTTAACCCCTTCCCTGCCAGTGACCTTTACACAGTAATCAGAGCATTTTTATAGCACTGATCGTTGTATAATTGTCAATGGTCCCAAAAATGTGTCAAAAGTGTCCGATGTGTCTGCCATAATGTCGCAGTCCTGATAAATATCGCTGATCACCGCCATTACTAGTAAAATAAAAAATATATAAAAAAAATGCCATATATTTTTCCCCAATTTTGTAGACACAATAACTTTTGCGCAAATCAATCAATATACACTTATTGCGATTTTTATTACCAAAAATATGTAAAATAATACATATCAGCCTAAACTGAAAAAAAATAGCTTTTTTTTTATTTGAATTGGGGATATTCATTATAGCAAAAAGTACAAAATATTGTGTTTTTTTTTCAAAATTTTCGCTCTTCTTTTGTTTATAGTGCAAAAAATAAAAATCACAGAGGTGATCAAATACCACCAAAAGAAAGCTCTATTTGTGGGGAAAAAAGGACATACATTTTGTTTGGGTACAGCGTAGCACGACCATGCAATTGACAGTTAAAACATCACTGTGCACAAAAATGGGGTCCCCTTTAGAAGTCTATTATACATGATTTATATAGCACCAACAGTTTAAGTAGTGATTTACAACATGAGGGCAGACAGTACAGTTATAATAAAATTCAATACAGGAGGAATCAGAGGGCCCTGCTCGTTAGAGTTTACAATCTAAATGAGACGGTCAAATGATACAAAAGAAAATAACTGTGGCAGATGAGCTGATGGAGATAGTGAAAATACAGTTCTTAGTAGACATGTGCAGACTGGAATATTTTGTTTCGTTTTTTCGTTTTCGTCCAGAAAATAAATTTATTTAGTTACTGCTGAAAATCGTTTTGATTTAATTTGTTTTCGTCGGAAAAGTTTTCGTCCGAAAACGAAGATTTTCGATGACTTTGTCGAATTAAACGACGGAAATTCACCAAAGCATCGAAAATCATTGTTCTGAATACAGGGAATATACCTATTCCCTGTATTCAGAACAACGATTTTCGATGACTTTGTGAAATTGAACAACGGAAATTCGACAAAGCATAGAAATTCGTCGGATCTGAACGAAAACGAAAATACAGCATTTTTTATGTCGGATCTTTCGGTTTTCGTTTCTTGCGCTTTCGTTTTCGTTCGTTAAAACGATAACGAAAATACCCGATTTTCGGACGAAAATGCATTCTAACGAAAACTAATGCACATGTCTAGTTCTTAGGTGAAGGCTAGGTTAGGTGGGATAGGCTTCTCTAAAGATAAGAGTTTTGAGGGATCGCCTAAAAGTGGATAGAGTAGGAGATAGCCATACAGATTGGGGTATGGTGTTCCATAGGATGGGAGAGGCTCTGGAAAAGACCTGGAAATGAGCATGGGAGGCAGTGACAAGGGAGCTAGAGAGCAGGAGGCCTTGGGAGGACAGAAGAGAACAATTTGGTTGGTATTTTGAGACTAGGCTAGTAATGTACTGTACATGGGGGTCGAATTGTTGATGGCTTTGTACGTTATTGTTAGTATTTTGAATTTGATTCACTGAGTGAGTGGCAGTCAATTAGGGATTGTCAGGGAGGGGTAGCAGACATTAAATGGCTAGTAAAGGTGAATAAATCTGGCAGCAGCATTCATGATGGACTGAAGGGGGGACTAGTCTACAGTATACGACTGTATGAAATGTAGCCAGGAAATACCATGCGTTGAGATTCCAGAAATGTTGTTTATTGATTCCCCAAATGGGAAAAAGAAAAAATAACACCAACAAGTTTCAAGGACAGAGAATCCTCCTTCATCAGGGCTTACCAACTGTCACAGTAGTTGATTAATTTAAAGCTGAGATCTTGGGTAACTCATTCAGAACCAGAAAAGATAAATAGTAAGTTTGTGTCCGTGTTAAGCAGCCATGCATTTATATTAAAAAAATGTTTTGCTCGCAGGTAAGCTTGAGGGCTCGTTCATATGTGCAACTTAATTGCCTCCCCCTCTAAAAACAATCTGCAGTGGATTTCATGGGTAGTAAGGGCATGATATGTCACCTACTACTGTAGCCCTCAATTTGCAGTGCAGTCCCAGTCGCTTAAATAGGTCACGTTGAGCAGTGGTACTGCCTGTCAATTGCAACTTTCTATTTTCCTTTGGGTACAGCCCTGAATGACTGCAGGGCTCTCTTGCTTCCTTGTTCCCTCCTCCCATGCTCAACTCAAGGACTTCTCCAGAGCCTCTCCCATCCTCTGGAACTCACTACTCCAATCTGTCCGGCTATCTCCTACTCAGTTCACTTGTAGGTATTCCCTGGAAACTCTTTTTTTCAGGGTGGCCTATAATGCCTCCAGCTAACAACCAAATCGTCTACTCCCCTCATCAGTTCATCCCTCACAGTCCCTACCTTTTGTTTCACCAGCCCCTCCATCTTAGATTGTAAGCTTTCAGAAGCTGGGCTCCTCTAACCCTCTTGTATTGAATTGTACTGTTGGTGTAGTGTCTCCCTACATTGTAAAGTGATGCACAAACTGTTTTGCACTACATAAATCCTGTATATTAATAATAATAATGATCTGAGTGGGAGGTTGGGAGACTGTAAAATGGCCCCCACCACACCCCTGGCCACCAGTATAAAATGATATCTCTCTCTCTCTATATATATACCGTATTTATCGGCGTATACCGCTGTAACTGTCACCACCGTTTACGACCTTCCATCCACCCACGACAAGCTTATCCGACACAGTGCGACAATCCTGCATACACGATCCATTCCATTTCCCAGAATAAAGATGAGACACAAGCTCCGTTCTCTCTGGTTTCAAAATGTATGAATACTTTATTGGTTTCTTAGCTTGCTTATATATCCAGTACAGCATATTAAAGTTAATCACAGGACAATGCAATCTCCACCCCCCTCATCACACACTATGACTAATTACTATGCAGACATTTCGGCACCGATACTGATGAGACACATCACATTCCTTTATCAATAGAATTCAAACACAATACAATCACACAATGATTTTCCCTTCAACCCACATGTCCAGACAGACGGTCCGTCTCCAAAGGCAAGGGACCCACACCTGAGCAGCAATACATTCCTTTGGTAAATATAATTGAACATAATTGACATGCTAATTCAATACATCTTAAGAGAGACGTGTGATCTTGAATACACAATCTTTTAAGCGTAAACACATAGCTTTAAACAGTTTCATCACACAATGAAAAGGTCTTTCAGGAGCAGACCACACTTAGCATTTCAACAGCCTATTACACAGAGGGATGAGTCACTGTCTTGTTGACCTGGTCAAGTCAACATAAACCACTTGTAATATTCCAGTATCCTGCAATATGAACTACCAATATTGTCCCATCTCATGTAATACATGAAGTATGATTTTAGTAGCCACCCTAGGCCCAAAAGGGCACAGGGTGGACTTAGACCCAGGAGTTATTAGTGGTGCTGGCACAGGAGTATCTCTCATCCTTCCAAAGTCTCTGGTTGTCACGGGTCATTCCGCGCACTTTTTTCCCCTTCAAAGAAGGGGAAATCGTGGGTGCATGATATACGCCGATACCCGCTTCCCGGGCTTAGTTTGAATGCCTCCGCCGACAATTACCGAGCGCAGTACACTCGGGTACATTCGGCCAGGCTCGGCTTCACTCGCGGTCAGGCTCCTAGCCTCTATGCGTGAAAAGCCGAGCGTGCCCGAGTGTACTGCGCTCGGTATATGTCGGCGGCGGCGTTCAAACGAATCGCGGGAAGTGGGGTTTCGACTCGGAGACAGAGCGGGAGAAGTGAGGAGGACACCACCGAGGCCGCAGACGGACGCCGGACCGGACAAGGCTGCCGATGGACGCCAGGCAAGTCACAGACAAGGGGCATCTAAACTGTAAGTATATTCTTTTTTTTTCAGGATTTTCTCTTCTAGGTTGGGGTGTGTGCTATACGCGGGTGCGCGCAATACCCCCGATAAATACGGTATATATAAAAATTCTTCTTGCCACCTAGCAACGCCCCTGCCCTCTGGTCAATTAGCGTGTATGCTTTTGCTGCCTATTGCATGAAATGGCGTACAGTTCTGTAAGCAACACCTTATTTTCTCTCAGTGCCCCTCCCGAGACTAGACTCTGGATCTGCCCCTGTCACTGGAGTGCTGGGCTGTGAAGAGGATGGAAGCAGCCAGCTCAGTCTCTCAGTGGCTCGCTCAGTGGCTGAGCCATGTTCCGGTCCAGGCATTTGGGCGGATCCAGACTTCATTGTCACGATTTTATGCAGGCCTGGACCGGCCCTTTGACATCAGCCGTCAGAGGGCTTTAGCCTGCTGTCTGCTGAAAATGGGTCACAGGAGTGCAGAATGAACTGCACTCCTGTGAGCCACAGGGGAAGTACAGCCAACTCTCAATTGTGCGATAATTTGATTGTACTGAAGGTCACTTGCAAACATTTTTTTTTTTACTATATTTTCAGTATGAATTGACCAGATTTGTAGCAGTTTCACTGTATGAAAGTGCATACAATGGAGATCTGTCAAACTCTCACAATGGCTTTAATCTTCAAGGCTCCAATGGTCATGTCCTTGAATATTCCGAGCCCATGCATAGTCATATTGGTACACAATTGCCTTGAAAATGCTTAGATCATGCAAAGATTTGACTTTTGGCTTCTAACATAATCTAAGCTGTATTTTAGCTCTGGCATATCTTGTAAATAAGTTGCTTAAATGTAATGCCTATCGCTTGCCAGCAGCTGTTACTAGGAGACAAAAGCAGCTTTACCGCCTTAATGAACTAAACCATGTTTATAAACCCGTGACACCGAGATCAAAACAAAAGATGTCAAATCGCGAGCCAAAAAAACAACGTGCATTTCTATTGTGTCACTTTGAATTTATGTGGTGAAAAACGCACCTAAAAGTCTGGACGAAGACGTTTTTATGGCTTCTGCAGATTTACATGCACGGCTGTAATGTTCTCCCCTTAAAAAACTGCGCTAGATATCTATGAAGTGTCAAATTATATTTAATGCTTTATCCAAGTGGTTGTGAAAAAGCAATACAAATTTACAGTCATTTAGCCACCCCCTTTTCAGACATTAAAACCTTATTAAATATTTTATGCTCAAAGACAAACGGATTGTTCATAAAGGGGAGATTTATGGTGGCCAATCATGTCTTCTGTGTGTCTCTGGGATCAAATCAATGGGGCACTGAGGCGTGACGGCGGAGGAAAAACTTTTTTTCAAGATTCTGTCTTGGAGCGAATATATTAGCATGACCTTTCAAGCCTTCTGAGATGATCAGAGAAAATATAATTTAAAGATTAACCACTTCTGTAAAGAGCCCCTGTCAACTCTAGGGGCCATTTCTAAGCTAGGCAAGGACATAACTGAGGTAATGCATATACTGGGGCTTGAACTTTTTTCCCAAAAAACAAAAATAGGAAACTTAAGCCTCGTACACACAATCAGATTATTGGCTGGGGATTGTCTGTTGACAGGCTGTTGGCCCAAAATCTGACCGTTTGTACGCTCCTTCAGACAATTGTTGTCCAACTTTCTGCCAACAAATGGATGACATGCTAGTAAATTTTCCGCGGACAATGGTCTGTTGCCAGATTTCCTGATGGTCAGTACACAAGTCTGTCACACAAAAATTGAAAGTACAAACATGCATGCTCGGAATCAATGCTTACCAAACATGAAATTAGCAGAAGGGGCCCAAAGGGTGGCGCTCAAGATCTGAAATTCCTCTTAGTACGTCACTACGATTGTGTTTGTTGACCTACAATTGTGTGCCGTTAGTATGCAAGACAAGACCCAGGCACATGCCCTGAAGATAAAAATTAGACGCTCGGTTGGCCAACAATCTGATCGTGTGTACCAAAAATGATATTTAGGAACTACATTTTATGGTGGGACTTTTTTAGGCACTAATGTATACCAAAGCTTCTGATCCAAACTGTGTATGCTGTATAAAAACGTTAAACTTTTAGGCTACTTCCACACTGGAGCGTCGCGGGCGTTTGGCACCATTTTTAGCGGCGCTTTACCCTAGTTTTTGTGGTGCTTTTCGCCCGCTAATGGGGAACTTTTAACCGCCCGCTAGCGGCTAAAAAAGGGTTAAAACCGCCTGCAAAGCACTGCTGCAGCGGCTCTTTGCCGGTGCATTGCCATGAAATGAGATTTGCCATGGAATGAGATGGTCCGCCTCCATCACATTCTATTGGCTCACTCATGTCACGTGACCTATTTAAACGTCAATTATTGACGCAAACATCAGTCACAGCTAGGCTATCATAGGGAGAGGATCTCCTCTCCCTGTGATTGCCCGATAGCGCTGTCAGCAGCGTGCCTCCCGCCAGCGCTAAGTACACCCCGCGCCCGCAGCTCTATCACAGGGAGAGGATCCAGCTAGGCTATTATGTCAGCAGCGTGCCTCCCGCCAGCGCTAAGTACACCCCGCGCCCGCAGCTCTTCCCCGTCCCCCGTGCTCGCAGTCACAGCTAGGCTATCATAGGGAGAGGATCCAGCTAGGCTATTATCTCAGCAGCGTGCCTCCCGCCAGCGCTAAGTACACCCAGCGCCCGCAGCTCTTCCCGGGCGCGGGGGTGTACTTAGCGCTGGCGGGAGGCACGCTGCTGACATAATAGCCTAGCTGGATCCTCTCCCTATGATAGAGCTGCGGGCGCGGGGTGTACTTAGCGCTGGCGGGAGGCACGCTGCTGACAGCGCTATCGGGCAATCACAGGGAGAGGAGATCCTCTCCCTATGAGCCTAGCTGTGACTGATGTTTGCAATAATTGACGTTTAAATAGGTCACGTGACATGAGTGAGCCAATAGAATGTGATGGAGGCGGACCATCTCATTCCATGGCAAATCTCATTTCATGGCAATGCACCGGTGGTTTGGAGGTGCAGCCCATTGATTTCAATGGGCAGGGCTCTTTAGGAGCGGTGTATTCACTGCTCCTACAGTGCCTCAAAGATGCAGCTCATAGGACTTTTTTAAACGTCCTGCCAGCGCACCTCTCCAGTGTGAAATCCCTCTGGTTTTCACACTGGAGTGAAAAGAGCGGCTCTTTTAGGGCGCTTTGCATGCAATATTTTAGGTCTATAGTGCCTGCAAAGAGCCCCAGTGTGAAAGTAGCCTCAAGCCCCATACACACTATCAGTTTTCCTGATGGTTTTCTCTTCAGGTTTACCAAAACCATGTAGTACAGGGGCCTGCCTGATTGCATACAAATTGAAACTCTTGAAGTTTGACCTCATATTAGATGGTTTTGGTAAACCTGAAGAGAAAACCATCAGGAAAACTGATAGTGTGTATGGGGCTTTAGTGTACAAAAAAAAATCTATGGGCCAGATTCAGGTAGATGAGAGCATCTTTGCTCCAGAGTAACGCTTCTCATTTACGTTACTCTGACGACCCTTTCAGCGCAAGTACTGTTATTCACATAGCAGTTGCGCGTAAACTTGCGCCAGAGTAACGATAATGCGCTGGCGTAACCCGACGCAAGGGCAAATGGGTGTGATCATATGTAAATGATGGGCGGAGCCCAGCTCAGAGGCTTACGTTCAGCGCATCAACCACGGAGCATGCGCAGTGAGTGAGGCTCCACTCGCCCCCTTTGTGCGCATGCTCACAACTTCCATCGGCACCACTTCACGGGAAACGTCAGCGCAATGCCTTCCGTTGGGCGTTTAAATGCGCCCGTAGAAGCGCCATTCCGGCACTAAAGTATATCCTGCCCCCCCTCCCCGCAGTGATGTTACTTTTGTTCTGAGATGGCTGCTCCTGTTCCCTGCAAACACACAGGAGAAAGCTGAACTTTAATGGCCAGGAGCTGTCAGCCGTCATCTCGGCTATGGAGACCTATGATGTCTTCCTCCATGGCTGTAAAATTTGACAGACAAGCATGGACAGAGGTGTTGTCCTGCAAGTGGGGGTGCTCAGCTAGCTCTTATCGTCGGTAACGCTGCTGTAGCTGCTCTCCTGCTGACCTGTGGCCGTCTGGAGTAAAGATAAAGCAGCTATTTGTAGAAATAACTTTGCGCCGGACGGACGAGATACGCGCGGCGCATGTAGCCAGCGTATGGTGCTAATCCGTTCGTGAATTGGGAAAAATCCCTCATTTGCATATTTGCAGGGGAAATCAATAGGCGCGACTGATGCGCCAAGCGAAATTAAGCGCTGACGATACTCTGGCGTCGGAACGTTCCGCCGGTCGCAAATGGCCCGTTATTGGGCGCATCTAGTTTGGTGGGTACGGGCACATAGAAACGACGGCGCATCTTCACAGTTACGCGGCGCATATCGAAATACTCCAGCGCAAGTGTTGCTGAATCTGGCCCTATATATATAAAACTCAACGTGTGTGTGTGTATGTATGTATGTTCCAGCATCACGTCCAAACGGCTAAAGATATTAACATAAAACTTGGCACACATGTTACTTATATGTCAGCAACAAACATAGGATAGGTGGTTTAACCCTTACCCACCCCCATTTGCCATGGTCAGGGTTTTTCTTTAAAGTCCCATTCAACTCTATGGGAAAGGGTTTTTCTTTAAAGTCCCATTCAACTCTATGGGAAATACATGTTACTTCATAACTTCCAAATGGCGGTTTTTGTTTCAAGTCCCATGCAAGTATATGGGACTGTGGTCTCTTCATCACAGCTCAGCCACAGCTACTGATGTCATCACAGGTCCTTCAACCACAATCTCTTCATCACAGCTCAGACACACCTACCGATTTCATCACAGGTCCTTTTACCACAATCTCTTCATCACAGTTTAGCCACACCTACTGATGTCATCACAGGTCTTTTTACCACAATCTCTTCATCACAGCTTAGCCACCCCTATCTCTTCATCACAGCTTAGCCACACCTACTAATGTCATCACAGGTCCTTTAACCACAGTTTTTTTTATCACAGCTCAGCTACACCTTACTCCACAAGCTCTGCACTGCATCTTCAGGTCAGTATGTGGGCTGGCTACATTGAGAGAAGCCAAATTAATTTCTTTACCAGACCAAATCAGAAACCTGTTTGCTATAATACTAACAACATGCAGTCCTTCAAATCCAAACACTTTATGGGAGAAGTATAAGGAAGCACTAAGTGAGGATATACTTGCCAAAACTCGGAGGGAAAACCTAACATTGGAAATTACTTTTTGTCCCGAGATTTTCAACAGGGCGTTAATAATTTTAGAGGACAAGTGTATTGCCATGATCAATAAGACATTAGTGCAGTTAGGCCTGCAAGCACCAGTACGAGATCAACAAGATGTACTGAATGCAGATTTCATGAGAGAGAAGAACTACAACATGGAAGAGCTGCGTGCATATGTGGCAGATAAGAAACCACTTCTAAATCAAGATCAAAGAAAAGGATACCAAATCATTATTGATCATATAACAAGACAACAAGGTAGGATTTTTTTTCTCGATGCCCCTGGGGGTACAGGAAAAACATTTTTGACTAATTTACTTTTGGCTGAGATTCAGGCTCAGGGAGAAATTGCTCTTGCTATTGCCTCCTCAGGAATTGCAGCTACACTTATGGAAGGAGGGAGAACAGCCCACTCTGCACTAAAATTGCCATTAGACATCGCAAGGCAACAAAATCCTTCATGCAACATAAGCAAGGCAAGTGGTCAAGCGCAGGTGCTTAAAACATGCAAATTAATCGTCTGGGATGAATGCACCATGGCCCACAGAAAAGCTCTCGTGGCCCTTGACATAACTCTTAAAGATTTGAGAGGGAATAATAACTTTATGGGAGGAGCTCTGGTGCTTCTCTGTGGAGACTTTAGACAAACCCTGCCTATCATTCCAAAATCAACACCAGCAGATGAAATATATGCCTGTTTAAAGCATTCAGTTTTGTGGAAAAGAGTCAGAAAAATCTAATTAAAAGAAAATATGAGAGTACTTCCAAGGGATGAGAATGCTCAATTTTTTTCAAACACACTTCTTGAAATCGGAGAGGGTAGACTACCAGTTGAATCTTCAGGAAACGTAAAACTTCCCTCTGATTTTTGCAAACTGGTATTGTCAGTTGCAGAACTAATAGATGCAGTATACCATAATATTTCAGACAACTTAGACAATCTAAACTGGTTGTGTGAGAGGGCTATTCTTGCTGCTAAAAATGAGGATGTCCGTGAAATTAACAATCAAATACTTTCTATGATACCAGGAGCAGTTACTAAGTACACATCTTTTGATACAGTAGTAGAAGCCGATGAGGCTGTGAATTTCCCACCAGAATTCCTGAATTCCCTTGATCCAGCTGGATTGCCACAACATCGCCTATCACTTAAAGTTGGATGTCCTATTATTTTATTACGAAACCTTGACCCACCAAAACTGTGCAATGGAACAAGGCTGTGTGTGAAAAACATGTTGCCTAATGTGTTGGAAGCTACTATTTTGACAGGAAAGGGAAAGGGAGAAACAGTTTTTATTCCACGAATACCTCTTATTCCAACAGATCTGCCTTTTAGTTTCAAGAGACTACAACTCCCAGTGACGCATTTTCCATCACTTCACAAGGGCAGCATTTTCCGGAGTTGATTTAAGATCACGATCAACAAGTCACAAGGGCAGTCCATTTGGTACTGCGGAGTTGGTTGATTTAAGATCACAAACTGAAAAGGAAAATTTATAAAAGTTATGTTTAACCACTTGAGGCCCGCGCACATGGGCAACTTTATGTAGCGTGCTCCGGGAAAGCCTGTGTTGTCCGTGTCGGACACGGTCACAGATCCCCAAATATGCGATCTGTGGGCGAATGAGAGATGTTCATCATTTATTGCCGGCTGACACACAATGCGGGAGCGCGGGAAACTAAGAATACATAGAACACACCTAGCATACACAAACAAGTGTACCCCTTTGCAATAATATGTCATATTTATAGTGATGAGTATAATGTAATGGCGCCAAAAATGTGTCAAAAGTGTCCATGTGTCTGCCATAACGTCGCAGTACAATAAATCGCCGCCATTTCTAGTAAAAAAAAAATAATAAAAAATAATAATTCTCTCCCCTATTTTGTGCTATAACTTTTGCGAGCTTATTGCGATTTTTTTTTTTTTTTTTTTTACCAAAAATATGTAGAAGAATCTGCTTCTGAAAAAAAAATGTGTTTTTTTTTTTTAATTGTAGCCAAGTAAAAAATATTGTATTTTTCTTTTTGCTCTTTTTTGTTTATAGCGCAAAAAATAAAAATCGCAACATTCACAAAAGAAAACTTGTGAAAAAAGGACGTAAATGTTACGTCGCACGACCGCGCAAAGTAAAGCGACGCAGTGCCGGAATGAAATACAAGGGGGGTGTAGTGCCCAGTATCAAGTGGTTAATCAAATAGTAAATATTCATATTTTTATTTGTCAAATTTCTAAAATTAAACATTGTGTTATTTATTATTTATTTATTTATATTTATATAACTATGATTTTCCTCCCCAAAAGGTTAAGATAGGAAGACCGGGCAACGCCGGGTATTCAGCTAGTTAAACATAAAATCAAGGCTGACAATCATTACATATCTCCAGGGCTGGAACCCAGTTTTGCCACCTCTGGCTTAGGCCCTTTGCTCACCACTATCAATTGTAAACACAGAAGTATGGCTTTTGTGTTTACAAGTAATAGCTTGTCTCCCAGTGATTCCCACCGATTGGATCGCCTGAGCAGATCCCGCTGATTGCAGGATAGGGACAAAGGAAATGCAGGTGCCCAGAATGCAGTTCGGTTGTGGGCGGAAGAGGGCGTGTGGTAGGCTGCACCCCATTTTTCCCTGGTGCCTGGATGCCGATACCCCCGCTGGATAATCTCTCTGCACGCGAGATAGGCATAGCCACCTACAATGTGAAGGAAAGGGGTTGTGGGGGGTGCATAGTTGTGTTCCTAAACCCATTCTCTGAAAAAAAAAAGCCCTGCAGAATCACTTATGCAAGATGATAAAGTTACACACTCCCTGTTCCATCAAACAACATAATGCTAACAGATCTTGTGAGACATATGGTGTTATTCTTATGGAAAACCTAATGCATTTCAAGGCATTCTTCTACAGAGGGTAGAATGAACATAACGAATACCAATTTGTGGATTTAGTCAGCCACAAACTAAGAACACTGTCTGCTCTCTATTATCCTCCCCCATCCAATTACAGGCAGCAGGGATGTTCACATGTGGTAGACAAGGAGGATTCCCTTTAAGAGGATTTTGCAGGCTAATATAGGTCTAACTTCCAGCGGTCCATTTTAATAAAAAAAAAAAAAGAAGAAGCCTTTCTATCCAAGCACCACTCCGTATTCAGCTTGCATTCTCCTCTAAGATTGCCCATGCAATCCCCCCAAAATAACCAGACAACATTTTTTTTATATAAATAGTGATCATAAGTCATTTTATTTTAAAAACCAAAAAGGAAAAATAATTACAAAAATGAAAAATATACAAAATAAAAGCAGATACATAACTGATGGCCTATCAGGTGTAAGGTAATCAAAGGCACAAGTAATCACAAGAGAGGACCTTTAACTACGATTTCTAAAAATATAGGACTATGCTGGTACCTTATAATCTATAATTCAATCATCATAAGTCTATCATGCATAAGTCTTACAGCTTATATGTATCCTTAGTTTGATCATTACCAGGTTCTCTTTGTTACAAACACACTTGGGTGCTTGATCAAAGCTGCAATAAGGCCCCTGGCCAAGAACCTGGTGGTGAGCGACTAAGGATATGTCATGAATATGCTCTGGCAGTTACCTGTCTCCATGTGGTTATTAGAGGCCTGACCCTCCTTCTGGCTGTCTCTTATCACCTTCCTTCCTGGATGGCTCCACCTTAGGCCATCCCAGGAAGCCTATATTTAATATTAACTGTTGCACTGCAGGTCTGCAGTGCTGTTTAACCAGTGTAGTTTGCTAACTTCCTGACTGCAGTGTGCTACAATCGTCTTCTTGTGTACCATTTCTGGCGTGTCCCTGACTTCTCCCGTTTGCCTGTGCCCCTGACCATTTGCCTGCCCCTCGTTTACCCTTGTCTGCTTGTTGCCCTGACCTCAGCCTACCCATCACCACCATTTGTCCTGCTGGCTGCTTTCCCTCTCTTCCTGCGGAGTGTGACCTAGGGGATATTGGGGGTCACGACCTGGATCCAGCTGTGGCAAAGACCATCCCCACCAATAGGGGCTCTGGCAAAAACACAGCTTGATCTTAGACCCTACGCCCTGGGCGATCCTGGGTTACGCTTCCTCTGATAGCAGTCGGCTATAGGGTTCACTACCCTGCGGTGCATCCCTGATACCAACGGGGTGCACTTGTCACCTGGCTTCAGGTGTCCTGACAGTTTGAACAGCCATGAATCCGGCCGACCTGCCACTCCCCGCAGACGATCCATTACAGTATATTGTTCGCAGACTCGAGACGCATGAAGCTAATCAGGATCAGGTGATGCATTTCCTTCAGGATCTAGCTTCCCGCTTTGATCAGCTTCAGACCTTGTTGGGAACCCCCAAATCTGCAACCCCAAGTACAACCAGCGGCTGCGTCTGTCGCACCAGTCGCAGAGTCGCATTCACTGAAGCTACCACCTCCAATCCGTTTCTCTGGGGGCTCTAAAGTCTGCAGGGGATTCCTTAGCCAATGCACTATTCATTTTGAGCTCCTGCCCTGGCACTTTGTGTCTGATTGGGCTAAGATAGCCTATATAATTTCTCTCCTCTCCGGTGAACCCTTAGCCTGGGCTGCCCCTCTGTGGGAATTGAATGATCCAGTGGTTTCTAGCCTGCCTGTTTTCTTGAAACATTTTCGGAATATCTTCGAAGAAGCGTGTCTCTTCAGCAGCCAGCGCCCTTTACGTCTCCGCCAAGAATCCTGTTCAGTGGGACAATATGCTCTTCGGGTTCCGTATCCACTCAGCTGAATTGAGCTGGAACAATGAGGCCTTAGTCGCAACCTTTTTGCATGGCCTTTCTGATAAAGTGAAGGATGAATTAGCAGGAAGAACCATCCCCACTTATCTGGACAGAGTGATCCCCTTGTGTAATCAGATCGATATTCGCTTTCAGGAGAGGACCCTAGAAAAGCGACGCCAGCATTCCGTGGTCCTTAGTCAGCCTGAGGTTCCCTCTCTTTGACCCGTGGAGCATCCCCTGCCAGCTGAAAAACCCATGCAGCTGGGTTGGACCAGGCTATCCCCTGAGGAACGTGCTAGGCGCAGGACTCTAGGCCTGTGTCTCTACTGTGGGGGCAAAAGTCATTTTCATGACTCTTGCTCTCTTCGCCCGGAGAAACGCTCGGGTTCAATACATCTGGAAGGTGGAGTATTGGGCCCAGAAATGTCACCTTCACCTTCTCATCTTTTTCTTCCTGTGTGCCTTCATTTTGGTGCTTCTTCTCATTCGGTCTCTGCACATGAGACTTACCCTTTTGCCCCTCACCACGAAATTGGTGGCCTCTGCGATTGATGGCACTGTTCTCCCAGGGGGTCCTATTTTCTTCCAGACACTCCCTGTTAAGATGTCGGTAGGGACACTTCACCAGGAGTGGATATCCTTCCTTGTCTTACCTAAGGCCTCAACCCCTATTGTTCTGGGTCTCCCTTGGTTACGGTTTCATTCTCCACACGTTGACTGGACTACTGGACAGATCCTGGCTTGGGGTCCCTCCTGTTCCACATCCTGCCCACCCAAGGTTCCTCCAAAAGAGAAACTTCCTGTTGCCACCATTCCAGTATTTTTTGCTCTTCCTACCGCATGTAATGGTGTCCGGAATGTGTCCTGCAATAGTCAGGCTAATGCACTTTCTAGCCAATGTGGCACTCTGGATGAGAAGCCAATAAATCAATAAAGTCAATGTCTTTTCTGTGCTTTTATTACCCAGCCGGGTAAAAACGATAATAGTAGAAGAGATAGAAGAAATGGAATTCAGGATTCAGGGTTAACTGGTGCGGAAACAGTCCAGCTTCCAATGAGAAAACTTCTTCACCACTCCAGCCAGAGTGGGTATAGTGCACCCAGATAGGCCTCTCTCACCAGCCTAGCAGCCAGAATGTCACTCGGAACTTTAGGTTAAAGTCTCTGCCACAGACCCTCCTAAAGGTGGAGACAATCTCAGTCCAAAATCCTTCTCAACTGGATCCAGCACCCGGTTCTCCTTCAAAACAGCTTCAATTGCATCAATAACTGACAAGCGATTACCATACAGCTTCTCAGGTATGAAGTGTCCTTCGATGAGTAGATAGGCCTCTCCTGAGACACCAGCCTCGTGTTCAGTGTCCCCCAGACAGGTTCTTCAGCAACCAGCTTCCTCCACTTTGGACGGACATCACAGGACCACTTGTAAATTTGTAGACTCAGTCTGCCTACGGAGCCTACGAGGTAGATTGGCGCTCCAGACCAACGTGGTCCCAGAGCCAGAAACTAGACATGTGCATTCGTTTTCGTTAGAATGCATTTTAGTCCAAAAATCCGTTTTTTTCGTTATCATTTTAACAAACGATAACGAAAGCGCAAGAAACGAAAACCGAAAGATCCAACATAAAAAATGCTTTATTTTCGTTTTCGTTGCGGTAAAAATTTGATACAGAGAGATTCGACACTGACTGAATACAGTGAATGAATAGCAATCTGTCTATCGAACCTGATATACACACACATACGGTACTTTTCGACATTATAAAGAAAAGATTCGACATCATAGGGAAAAGATTCAACAACATAGGGAAAAGATTCGACATCATAGGGAAAAGATTCGACACTATAGAAATAATAGATTCGACATTACAGAGAATAGATTTTGATTTATGAGAAAATACATTCGACATTATAGAGAATAGATTCGACAAGTGCTAAGCAGATTTGACGGAGAAGATATACTGCACTCGTACATTTTAATGTTGGAATCAACGTAAATTTTCGAAGTTCCGTTGAATATTCTTTGACCATTCGACAGAAAAACAAGTATTATTGGATTTTCGGACAAAAGCTATTCCCCAACGAAAAACAAATAAATCAAAACGATTTTCGTGAGTAACTAAATAAATGTATTTTCCAGACGAAAACGAAAAAACTAAACAAAATATTCCAGTCTGCACATGTCTACCAGAAACACAGCATCACTTACACACACCCCGGCCAGGAGGGCCACACACGGTGGTGATGGGATGACTGCCCAAGTGGAAGGCGTGAGGCGACGACCCATGACCAATGGCGTCTGCCCCCTAAATACCCCTCCCCAGCATGCACAGTGAGGCGATCAATCCACCTGATTTGCTGCCGGGAAGAAGTATCCACAAAACCCTGAACTCCGCCGCTGCCCCCCGCCGTCCGGGGGGTGACGGGGGCGCTCAGACAAAAGGATAGGCACAGCACAGCCAAGGCTGGAACAGAAGCCTACAAAATCTAGCCAAACCAACATGGCCAAAGCCAATGAACTCTCCGACCCCCCTCCAAACCCACAATAGCACCCGCTATGAAAGTAGCCAGGCGATACACTAATATATGAGATAGACTCATTATATACAAAGCAAGATAGTTCAAGCCGTGATTTTTCATAATTGTTATGATTATGGCTTTCAGCTCATGGAAACCTCAAATCCACAATCTCAGAAAATTTGAATATTGTGAAAAGGTGCAATATTCTAGGCTCAGGCCGGGTTCACACTGGTACGACAAACGCTCCGACATTAGGAGCTAATGTCGCATGACGTGTGAAAATCAATTCCCTATGAGAGCCGTCTTAACTGGTCCGACACAAGTCGGTACGACTTTGAAAAAAGTTCCTGCACTACTTTGGTCCGACTTTAATTCAACTTCAGCCCATTGAATATCATTGAAGTCGGATCAAAGTAGGATCCTTGTCCTAACCATCCGACTTGTGGCATCCGACATTGTGATTACAGCAGCAGTAAAAGGAATTTACCTCAGGCCGCGTACACATGATCAAATCTATCTGCTGAAAACGGTCTGCCAGACCGTTTCAGCAGACAGATTCGATCGTGTGTACGGACGGACAGACAGATTTGGCCAGCCGACAGATTTTAAAGCATGCTTTAAAATCTGTCTGCTGGGAATCCGTCCGTCCGACATGTCTGCTGGTTAGTACGCTAACCATCAGACATATCTGCTTGCACATGCGTCGAATGGATTCGACGCATGCGCGGAAGTGTTTTACTTCCTGGTGCGGTGATGTGGCGGCGTCGACATCATCGCCACGTCACCGCGCTGTCTGCCGGCGGGGATTTTGGTTTGATCGTGTGTACACTTAAAACCAATACATCCCAGCAGACAAATCTGTTCAAATCGGTCTGTCAGACCGATTTGAACAGATGTATTTGGTCGTGTGTACGCGGCCTCACACTGGGATTGTTTTGATTGGTCAAAGAACAAGTCAGTCTATTACAAAGTCAGATCAAAGTAGTATCCTGTTAATGAAAGTCGGATGGATGTTGGACCAATGTAGGACTGATGTCGCAGAGCAAAGTAGGATGAAAGTTGTATGATTGTCGTGTCGTACCAGTGTGAACCTGGCCTGAAAGTATACCACTCTAATCAGCTAATTAAGCCATAACACCTGCAAAGGGTTCCTGAGCCATTAAATGGTCTCTTAATCTGGTTCAGTAGGAATCACAATCATGGGAAAGACTCCTGACCTTGACAGTTGTGCAGAAAACCATCATTGACACCATCCATAAGGAGGGAAAGCCTCAAAAGGTAATTGCAAAAGAAGTTAGATGTTCCCAAAGTGCTGTATCAAAGCACATTAATAGAAAGTTATGTGGAAGGGAAAAGTGTGGAAGAAATAGGTGCACAAGCAGCAGGGATGACCGGAGCCTGGAGAGTATTGTCAGTAAAAGGCCGTTCAAAAGTGTTGAGGAATTTCACAAGGAGTGGACTGAGGCTGGAGTCAGTGCATCAAGAGCCACCACACACAGACAGATCCTGGACATGGGCTTCAACTGTCGTATTCCTCTTGTCAAGCCTCCTGAACAACAAACAACGTCAGAAGCGTCTTACCAGGGCTAAAGAAAAACAGACCTGGTCTGTTGCTCAGTAGTCCAAAGTCCTCTTTTCTGATAAGAGCAAATTTTGCATCTCATTTGGAAACCAAGGACCCGGAGTATGGGAGAAAAATGGAAAGGCACACACTGCAAGATGCTTGAAGTCCAGTGTGAAGTTTCCAAGTTTCTGTGTTGATTTGGGGATCCATGTCATCTGCTGGTGTTGGTCTGTGCTTCATTAGGTCCAGGGTAACCGTAGCCGTCGACCAGGAGATTTTGAAGCACTTCATGCTTCCTTCCGCAGACAAGCTCTATAGGGATGATGACTTCATTTTCCAGCAGGACTTGGCACCTACCCACACTGCCAAAAGCACCAAAACCTGGTTCAATGACCGTGAGATTACTGTGCTTGATTGGCCAGCACACTCGCCTGACCTGAACCCCATAGAGAATCTATTGGGCATTGCCAAGAGAAAGATGAGACTGAACAATGCAGAAGAGCTGCAGGCTGCTACTGAAGCATCTTGGTCTTCCATAACCCCTCAGCAGTGCCACAGGCTGATAGATTCCATGCCATGCCGCATTGAGGCAGTAATTGCTGCAAAAGGAGCCCAAACCAAGTACTGAGTACATATGCATGCTTCTACTTTTCAGAGGTCCCTTATTGTACTATGTACAATCGTTGTTTTATTGATTGCCTGTGAAATTCTAAATTCTCTGACATTGTGTATTTGGGGTTTTTATGAGCTGTAAGCCATAATCATCACAATTATGACAAATCACATCTTGAACTATCTTGCTTTGCATGTAATGAGTCTATCTCATATATTAGTTTAACCTTTTAAGTTGCATTAGTGAAATAAATTAACTTTTGCACGATATTCAAATTTTTCGAGTTTCACCTGTATACACACACACACAGGGCTGCATTAATTTGTGTCCTTTTATATCTGAAGTTCAGTTACAAAATTACAAAACATATGATACTTGTACTTTAATGTTGGTCTTAAAGTAGTAAACATATGTAAATAATGCCAACCATTTTGATACCAGCACTCCAGCCTAAGCAGACACATATACGTACAATTTGCCCACACAGAGGAAGCACAGACACATGCCGCGGGACCAGATTTTCAACAGGACGCTGGTATCAGAGACGCCAGATCTGGTGTAATGATGCAGTAATCTCTACATCTCATCAACCTTCCTGCTGTCTGCCATGTGTCCCTGCTTGGCACGTAACGTTCACAAAAACACGTCCCCCACCTGCTGAACATCTCCGAAAATACTTTTTTTTCCAGCAAGGCAGATTTTGATGTACAGCCAAACAAATCTGCTTCTCCTTTCTGAAATATAGTTTGAAATTCCACAAGAGCCGGCCTTCTCCCTGACAACTTATGGGACACAATGTCCAGAGAATGGACAATAAGTTGGATGGATGGCAGTCAACTAAACAAAGAGAGGACGATAAAAACGGTAAAGACCATAAACATGTAGTGGAGACATAAATCCATTTTAGTGGAAATGACGGAAATTGCTCAAAGATTTGACTTTGTATTTTTTATTCTGATCATTTATTTCCCCTTTGTTAAAGAATTATAACTTTTATGGAGAAAATAGAAATCATCATGCAGTGATATTACTGTCCAGCTGTGTATCATATCCAGCCATCAAAATACCCAAAATAAATATTCTATAAAAGTTTGAGAAAGGCAAACATAGGACAAACACTTAGGAATTTATTTTTATAACCTCCATTGGACAAATGCCAAACCCGTTCATGCATAGTGCAGAAAATCTGACTGTAATTTATCTTATAGACGGAGTAACCCCTATGATCCTTAGCTCCATCTAGTGGCCAAAATGTAATATATTTTATCATTAGGGCATTTCAGAAAACAATACCACATTTTAGTCGCTGGATGGAACTGATGATCATGTATTACATTCTCAGGGAAATTTTATCCAGAATTCATGCAACATGGGACATATCATCCAATGAATGTTTTATAAATAGACCCTAAAGTTAGAGACAGAGTGGAGAAGGATAAGAACTTCCCTTGGTTTTTTATTGTTGTTTGTGTCGCCAGTAGGGAGATTCACCACCTCTGTTTGTCCTGTTTACCGTTATCACCAAAAGTGAAAGAAAATAGAGGGGAAAACTTCCAATGGGGACACAAGTTCTGGTGACCCCCAGGATTTTTCCTCATTTTGTTAAGCATGTTTATTTTGTTATAACGTTGCCCTTATTGCAACTAGTTACGGGCACTGTGTGACCTAACATACCCATAAAAAGTACAGTGAATAGCTCCTCCAGTTCTTTTGCCCCACAGCCTCATCCCCCCAACAATTGCTGAATCTTCTGAAAAGGCAAAAATTGATTAAATCCTCTTGTGGAACTTTAAATGGCAGACAGTAGCATCCATTAGAAAAACAGAAGTGAATGACCAAAGAGACCGATGACCTCATATGGGGGGGCACGCACACAAAGCGCCACAGCCCAACACAGAGGGCACCCCACAACCAAAGTAAGATCCACAGACCTACCAGCCTCCTATGTTCCCTGTATCATCTGAGTGCCCAAAAGAGAAAAAAAAAAGCCAATTGATAAAAAGGCTGAAGTGATCTAATTATATAAATCTAAAATCTGCATTTGAGATTTAAAATATGATTGTTACATACATACATACCTGTTGAATTAGGAGTATCTAGACACAGGAGATCCAATCTCTATGGGAGACAGGTAGATGGAGTGGATAACAAATGCACTGTGGTGTATAAAGGCCAAACTTAGTCTAAAGAAACATTCAATTAAAAAAATTATATTATAATGGATCATCACCTTATGTAAAAATCCTCTGAAAAGGAAGCTTCAGCAGCCTTAGCTGTCAAAATAGTACCATCAGACTTTGCATTTATCCATGTCTCCAAATTAATTTTCCCTTTTGTTACCAGTAGGGATGAGCCAAAAAAACCCCTGTTCGGTTTGCACCAGAACCTGCGAACAAACCAAAAGTTTGTGTGAACTTTAGAACCCTGTTAAAGTCTATGGGACTCGAACGTTTGAAATCTAAAGTGTTAATTTTAAAGGCTAATATGCAAGTTATTGTCCTTAATAATGTGAAACAATAAAAGTGAAATATTCCTTTAAATTTCATACCGGGGGGTGTATAGTATGCCTGTGAAGTAGCGCTTGTTTCCCGTGTTTAGAACTGTCTCTGCACAAAGTGTCATTTCTGAAGGAAAAAAAGTCATTTAAAATAACTCGCGGCTATAATGAATTGTCGGCCCCGAGGAACACAGAGAAAATTCAATTACCAGGCCCTTCAGGTTTCGTATGGATTTTAAGGGGAACTCCACCCCCCCAAAAAAATATGGCGTGGTGGTCCCCCCCAAAAATCCATACCAGACCCTTTATTTGAGCACGCAACCTGGCAGGCCGCAGGAAAAGAGGGGGGGATGAGAGAGCGCCCCCCTCCTGAACTGGACCAGGCCACATGCCCCCAACATTAGGAGGATGCTTTGGGGGTCTGTGACCCCTCAAAGCATCATGTCCCCATGTTTATGGGGACAAGGGCCTCATCCCCACAACCCTTTAACAAAGGGGACCCCCAGATCCCGCCCCCCTATGTGAATTGGTAATGGGGTACATTGTACCCCTACCATTTCACAAAGAAAGTGTAACAAATTGTAAAAAAAAAAACACACAGACACTGTTGGGAAAGTCCTTAATAAAAAATAAAAAAAATAAAAATGTTCCAGTGGTGGTAATCCACTCTCGGTCTCCGCTCAAACACTGTCGGTATCCTGCGATGAATGATCTCTTCTCCGGGGTCCAGCGATGAAAAGATCTCCTCTTCATCCAGGTCCAGGATCCAGCGATGAGATGTCCGCAGCGCATCACCTGTCTCCACCGGAGACACCCCGGGAATGATGCAGCGGGAGCCAGTGACATCTCTTATGTAGGTGAGGGTGGGGGACCACCCATCACTTGACCCCGTCCCCCTCTGACGCAAGGGAAAAACCCAGGCTTTCCCAGTGACGTGACGTTGTCAGTTAAAATAATGCAGTGTTATATTGCAAAAAATGGTCTGGTCATAAAGGGGGGTAAACTTTCCAGAGCTGAAGTGATTAATCAGATCACACATGTAAAAAAAAAAATGTATCATACTGAGCCCTGAGATAAGGCATCAATCTAAATAATAATAATAATAATAATAACAACAACAATAATAAAAATATAATACATACAAAAATAAAAAAATAAATCTACATAATACACATAGGGCCAGATTCAGGTAGATGGGCGCTTCTTTACTTTGGAGTAACGTTTCTCATTTACGTTACTCCGCCGACACTTTCGGCGCAAGTACTGTTATTCACATAGCACTTGCGCGTAAACTTGTGCCAGAGTAACGATAATGCGCTGGAGTAACCCGACGCAAGTGGAAGTGGGTGTGATCATATGTAAATGATGGGCGGAGCCCAGCGCAGAGGCTTACTTTCAGCGCATCATCCACGGAGCATGCGCAGTAAGTGAGGCTTCACTCGCCCCCTTGTGCGCATGCTCACAACTTCTGTCGGCACCACTTCACGGGAAACGTCAGCGCAATGTGTTCCGTTGGACGTTTAAATGCGCCCGTAGATGCGCCATTCCGGCACTAAAGTATATCCTGTTCCCCCTCCCCGCAGTGATGTTACTTTTGTTCTGAGATGGCTGCTCCCGTTCCCCGCAAACACACAGGAGAAAGCTGAACTCTAAAGGCCAGGAGCTGTCAGCCGTCATCTCGGCTATGGAGACCTATGATGTCTTCCTCCATGGCTGTAAAAGTTGACAGACAAGCATGGACAGAGGTGTTGTCCTGCAAGTGGGGGTGCTCAGCTAGCTCTTATCGTCGGTAACGCTGCTGTAGCTGCTCTCCTGCTGACCTGTGGCCGTCTGGAGTAAAGATAAAGCAGCTATTTGTAGAAATAACTTTGCGCCGGACGGACGAGATACGCGCGGCGCATGTAGCCAGAGTATGGTGCTAATCCGTTCGCGAATCGGGAAATAACCCTCATTTGCATATTTGCAGGGGAAATCAATAGGCGCGACTGATGCGCCAAGCGAAATTATGCGCTGACGATACTCTGGCGTCGGAAAGTTAAGCCGATCGGAAATGGCCCGTTTTCTGTCACATCTAGTTTGGTGGGTACGGCCACATAGAAACGACGGCGCATAATCACAGTTACGCGGCGCATATCGAATTACTCCAGCGCAAGTCTTGCTGAATCTGGCCCATAATGTGAATTTGTAATTCAGTAAATAAATAAATAAACAAAACAGATTCATAAATACACAACTATAAGATGAATTGGTTAATTAACATACATATATGAATATATAACGATATATATATTTATTTTCTATTTACAAATACCATTCTTTGACAAACAGCCAGCATAGCAGCGTTTTGAACCGCGCTTATATGAGGACTGACCTTTCTGGCGCCATGTGCGGTCACCCAGCCGAGAGAAGGATTTAGACTGCTTTATGGGGCTGAAAATAGGAATCTGCCGGATAATGAGAAAGACATGGAGAGTGGAATGATAGCCAGGCTCTGTAAAGCTTATGGGCCCTTGCTTGATTGACACATATGGTTAAATTAAAGTGTTGTCTGAAATACAGACTTATTTAATAGTGTGATGCACACAGATGTACATAAAGCTGTGAAAAGAAAGTGTTTATTAAAATTCACTCTGGCACAAAATAGAGCCATGAAAGCAGATAGTCTGGATGATTTATTTATTTATTTTCCATCTGGCCGTTTAGTAATGAACAGGTGCAAGGTGCAATCACTGTGTGCAAAATGCAGGCTATTTCAGTTTAATCAAATAAACTTAAAGGAGTTGTAAAGGAAACATTATTTTTGCTGAAATGACTGTTTACAGGGTATAGAGACATAATAGTTAACTGATTCCCTTTAAAAATGATTAAAAATAGATTAAAATCAATCATATAATGTGCCTGCAGTTTCAGTTTCGTTTTTCATCTAGTTTCATGCTTCTGTGAAGTACAGAGACACAGAGCCAATACAGGGCAGTGTTTGTTTTTAAAATGAAACTGATTGGTTCTGAGGGGTTTTAGACACACAGTAATCACACCTCCTTAATTCGTGACCACATAGAGAAACTCCCATGACTTTTCATCAGGAAACAGACAACCAGGAAGTGTCCAGAACAGAGAAGGATTACAGCTAAAACGAACAATGAGGACATGAAACCAGGACTGCAGTAAGGTAAAGGAAGCTATTTAGCTAAAAAAAATGTTTCCTTTAGTGACCCTTTAAAGCCTAACTTCTGGAATTATTGTTTTGTTTTGGATAGTATGGGAATAGTATTGGATAGTATGGGAAAGAGTTAAACTTTCTGCCATCAGGTTTTTTTTAAATTTATTATTGATGTAGTGCCTTGCTCCTGTCCTGCTTCTTAAATAATAGTTACATAGTTAGTCAGGTTGAAAAAAAGACACAAGTCCATCCAGTTCAACCATAAAAAAAAAATATATATATATATATATATATATATATATATATATATATATATATATATATATATATATATATATATATATATACATACAGAGCTTTTTTTCTCAGAAAATAGGTACAGGAACTCAACCACGACCCGTTCAGATTTCACAAACAGTAGAAGGGTCTTAAAGGGGCATTAAATACCAGAATTGCATTACATACAGAGTGCAGAGTTCAGGGGGTTACAAAGCTGTCACTTGTAAACACTTCTGTCTTTAGAAACCAGACTTCTGTCTTTACAAGTGATTGTGGTGAGCAGGCACCAAAGGGTCTGAGCCAAAGTTGGAACTGAGTTCCCCCAAGTTCCCCCAGAAAAAAGCCCTGTATATATATATATATATATATATATATATATTATATATATATATATATATATTTATATCATACAATCCCACATACCCAATTCTATACCCACAGTTGATCCAGAGGACGGCAAAAAAAACCAGCAGAGCATGATCAAATTTGCTTCCTGATCCCCCGAGAGGCAATTGGATTTTCCCCAGATCAACTTTACCTATACATCTAGGAAAGTATCCAGGCATTCTTAAAGCAATCTACTGAGCTGGCCAGAACCACCTCTGCAGGGAGTCCATTCCACATTCTCACGGCTCTTACTGTGAAGAAACCTTTCCGTATTTGTAGATGAAATCTCTTCTCCTCTAGACATAAAGAGTGCCCCTTTCTTCTTTGTGTGGACCCTAAAGTGAACAACTTAACACCTAGTTCACTATATGGACCTCTTATATATGTGTACATGTTGATCATATCCCCCCTTAATCTCCTCTTCTTAAGAGTGAATAAATTTAGTTCCTCTAATCTTTCCTCATAGCTGAGCTCCTCCATGCCTCTTATCAGTTTGGTTGCCCTTCTTTGCACTTTCTGCAGTTCCCTTATATCCTTTTTGAGAACTGGTACCCAAAACTGAACTGCATATTCAGGTATGCCTCTCTGATTAATTTGTATTGTATTCAGTAGCGGTGTGGGAGCGAGAGGGGCGGCGCTCCGGCGCCCTCTATGGACGCACCGCCACTGCTCTATAGCATTTAAGTCATATCAGAGTAGGACCAAAGTAGTGCAGGAACATTTTCCAAAGTCGGAGCGACTTGTGTCTCATAGGGAAACAGATAACGTGATACTTAAGTCAATTTTTTTATTATTTAAAAATAACACACATGTTATACTTACCTGCTTTGTGCAGTAGTTTTGCACAGAACAGCCCAGGTCCTCCTTCCTCGCTGGCGCTCCTTCCTCCTCCCTCCTGCCGATTTCCCCCACAACAAGTAGCCTGTTATAGGGAACCCGAGTCAAGCCCCTGCTCTGTGTGTCCATTCAAACATGAAGTCGTGGTTCGGCCCAGCCCTTTTTCTCTTCTCTGGCTCACCGACTTTGATTGACAGAAGCGGGAGCTAATGACGCCCCACTGCTGTCTCAGCCAATAAGGAAGGAGAGACCCGGGCAGCTGAGACCCTCGTGCAACATCGCTGGATTGAGATGGGGCTCAGGAAAATATTAAGGGGGTTGAGGGGGGCTGCTGCACACTGAAGATTTTTAATCTTAATGCATTAAAATAAAATAAAAAACTTCTGCCCTTACAACCAATTTAATTTGACATGTCATGCGACTTACATTGCTCTCATCAAGTCTGATCCCCTGTTGCACCAGTGTGAACAGGGTCTGAGTGTATTTTGCAATGTCTCGACTACGACCCAGAAATTAAATCTTTCTGTAAAGCCATTTTTGCAAGTGAACTTATATGAAGATCTTAACATTAGCACATAAGCACCAAATATTGTCAATTGGTCATTAAGTGCGGGTTCACACTGCTACGTTGTGAATTTGTTCCCAATTTTACCGCAAATTTTAGGAGTTGGATTGATGTTCTAGCCAATGACATCATAATGTAAAAAAAAGTGTTAACTTCCTGTGTACTTCCTGTTTTTTGTGGAGTGTGGTGGAATTCGCACATGTGTGAACCATCAATGCGATTCCAGAACAATTTACATTGATGTCTATGGAGACAAAATTTGCAACAGAACGCTGTAAACTCGCAGAAGACCCTTTATTTTATCGCAATGCATTCGTAGAGAAATCACAACACATGTATGTGAACGACCGCATTGAAAACAATGGGCCAGATTCAGAGAGCCATTACGCCTGTCTAACTGGTGTTAGACTGGAGTAATTTCGAATTACGCACGTTTTTTAGCTAGTCTGAAACCTCAAACCATGAATAGACGGCTGCGGGCTTCAATTCAACTGGATTACGTGTTCGTACGCCTTCGGATCTACACTGCAATAAAATTGCGGCCACTGGGTGGACTTCCCGTCGTTTTCCGCGTCGGGGTATGCTAATGAGCTTTTGCCGGGGATCCCCGAAATTACGATCTTCAATCGCAATCTCTTACGGCACCTTTAGTCATCTTTTTTTTGCGTAACACTATACCAGCTTTTTGCTGCTCTAATATTAGACAGCCCATGTTAAGTATGGCCGTCGTTCCCGCGTCGAATTTCTAAGTTTTCCGACGTCTTTTTTTATTTTTTACGTAAGTCGTCCGGGAATAGTAATGTTCGTAAACGACGCTACTCAAACAAAAAATGACGTAATGACGTGATTTCGCGCAATGCACGGCGGGAAATTTCTGAACGGAGCATGCACAGTTCGATCGCCGTGGGGACGCGCTTAATTTAAATGCTTCACGCCCCCTAACCGCGTATTTCGATTACGCGCCGAGAAATAGACTACGCCGCCGATCTACCAGAATTCGATGTAGAGCCTGGTAAAATACGGCAGCGTAGAGTATTTCGATTACGCAGCGCAAATTTAAGTCTACCTGAATCTGGCCCAATAATGACTTTATGGATGACATGCAAATTTAGAATGTTTTTGATGCATCACATTTGTTATGAACCCGCATCAATGTGAACTGGCCAAAAAAAACACGTACAATTTGTATTTTTCTTTATTTACATTTTTGAAAAATAAAACAAAGTAAAACAAAAAAATAAAATAAAAAATAAGCTTTTAAATGTACTTCAGCTAGACTAAGTTGAGTCCAAGGTCATTAAATAGTCACGCCACCTATACTTAGATCACAGAAAATGTTCTTAACTTTTTGCCATGCAAACACATTTAGCTGTCATACTCTTTTTTTTTTGTGTGGTTTGGGTTCTTTTTTATTGTAAAATTGTTCCTGTATTATTTCAGAGCTGAAGAATATGAATAAAAAAAGGGAAATCAAAAGAAAGCATTTGACAAGCGAACAGAAGTTCTCAGCTTGGCGGATGTCTGCCCTCAGGCCGGGTTTGATCTGAGAAATTCATTATTTTGGTCTTATATTTATAGTAGGACTCGCTGTGTGCTGTTATTCCTATTACAGATCTTTTCTGCATACTCACAGAACTACACACACTTGCCTGGATGTAAGGTCAGCCAAGGCCTTAAAGTGAAGTTGCGAAGCAAAGCAATAAGTTCACTTAAAGTGAACCTGTCAGTAACTTCTTAACTAGGGATAAGCTTTATGTTAGAGTCGAACACGAGTTCGACTCGAACACTGGCTGTTCGCCCATTTGCCAAACAGCGAACAATTTGGGGTGTTTGCGGCAAATTCGAGAAGCCGTGGGACATCCTTTAAAAGTCTATGGGAGAAATCAAAAGCGCTAAGGTTAATATGCAAGTTATTGTCATAAAAAGTGTTTGGGGACCTGGGTTCTGCCCCAGGGGACATGTATCAATGCAAAAAAAAGTTTTAAAGATGCCAGTTTTTTCAGGAGCAGTGATTTTAATAATGCTTAAAGTGAAACAATAAAAGTGAAATACATTTACATTTACATTTCGTACCTGGGGGGTGTCTATATAGTATGCCTGTAAAGTAGCACATGTTTCCCATGCTTAGGAAAGTCCCTGCACAAAATGACATTTCTAAAAGAAAAAAAAGGAATTTAAAACTCGCATGAATGAATTGTCAGGTCCTGGCAATAAAGATAAAGGTAATTGTAAAAATAAAGCAGCATGGGTTCCTCCCTTAGTCCATTACCAGGCCCTTTGGCTCTGGTATAAATACTAAGGGGAACCCCGAACCAAAATGTAAAATAAAAAATGTGTGGGGGTCCCCCCCAAATTCCATATCAGGCCCTTCAAGTCTGGTATGGATTTTAAGGGGAACACCGCACCAAAATAAAAAAAAATGGTCTGGGGTTCCCCCCCAAAAATCCATACCAGACCCTTATCGAAGCACGCAATCTGGCAGGCCGCAGGAAAAGAGGGGGGTCGAGAGTGCTCTAAGGGCCTCATCCCCACAACCCTTGCCCGGTGGTTGAGGGGATCTGCGGGCGGGGGGCTTATTAGATTCTGGAAGCCCCCTTTAACAAAGGGGTATTCCAGATCCCGGACCCCCATGTGAATTGGTAACGGGGTACATTGTACCCCTACCATTTCACAAACAAAAGTTTTAAAAAAGGTAAAAACCACAGGAGACAGTTTAGGACAAGTCCCTTACTAAAAATAAAAATAAATAAAAAAAGGTTCCAACGATGTAATCCACTCTCGAGCGATACAAAAAAAAAAACGCCTGGAGGAGAGATGTGGGGTCTTATTGACCCCACATCTCTCCATAAAGAGGACCTGTCACACACTATACCTATTACAAGGGATGTTTACATTCCTTATTATAGGAACAAAAGTCATAAAAAAAAATAAGTGAAAAAAAGTGTAAACATTTTAAAAAATAAGTAAAAATAAATAAATTACAAAAAAATTAAAATGCCCCTGTTCCTAGTAGCTCAGAAGCGAACATGCACGTAAGTCCCACCCACATATGTAAACGCTGTTCAAACCACACATGTGAGGTATTGCCACGTGCATTAGAGCGAGAGCAACAATTCTAGCACTAGACCTCCTCAGTAACTCTAAAATGGTAACCAGTAAAAAAATGTAAAGCGACGCCTATGGAGATTTTTAAGTACCGAAGTTTGGCGCCATTCCATGAGTCTGCGCAATTTTAAAGTGTTAGGTAGACAAGTTAGGTATCTATTTACTCGGCGTAACATCATCTTTCACATTATACAAAAAAAATGGGGCTAACTTTACTGTTTTGTTATTTTTTAATTCATGAAAAGGAGGCGTTTGAGAAATGATTGTGCAAATACCATGCGAGATAAAAAGTTGCAATGACCGCCACATTATTCCCTAGGGTATCTGCTAAAAATATATATATATAATATTTGGGGGTTCTGAGTAATTTTCTAGCAAAAAAAAAATAGATTTTTACATGAAGGAGAGAAGTGCCAGAATAGGCCCGGTATGGAAGTGGTTTAAAGACTTTTGGAAATGCAGCTGAACAAAAACAATATAAGGGGATATTGGAAATGATTTTTCTACACACACACACACACACACAGACCTACACAGGTTGACTGGATGGACTGTTGTCTTTATCCAACCTTACCAATTATGGGCCAGATTCAGCAAAGAAGTACGCCGCCGTATCTCCAGATACGCCACCGTAATTTCAAATGTGCGCCGTCGCATCTTTGCGCCGATTCACAAAGCGAGATACGCCGAAATACATGGCTTTAGCCGTCCGACGTAACTTGCCTACGCCGATGTATCAATGGCACATAGTTACACTGGACGCATTTGGCGTTCCGATTAGAAATATGCAAATGAGTAAGATACGCCGATTCACCAACGTAGATGCGCCCGGCCGCTTCATATACACAATTTGCGTAAGGCTTACATCCAGCGTAAAGTTACTCCTGTAGCAGGCGCAGCTAATGCAAAGTTATGGGCCAGGGAACGTCGCCGTCGAATTTTATGTTGCGTACGCCGTTTACTTAGTACTACGTGAATAGGGCTGTGCGGAAGTTACGTTCACGTCATAGGCATTTACGCCGACGTATCTTAGGGAGTTTATGTGATGTGATTCTGAGCATGAGCGCGCACGCCCGGTTTGACCAGCCATTCATTAGCATGGGGTCATGCTTAATTTAAATAGATGACGCCCACCTCTTTCCTACTTTGAATTAGTTGGGCTTACGCCGGCCGATTTACTCTACGCCGCCGCAACTTACGGAGCAAGTGCTTTGTGAATACAGCACTTGCCTCTCTAAGTTGCGGTGGCGTAGCATATATATTCGATATGTACAAAAAAAACTTATAGGTCAAACGTGAACAAGAGGGGTTAAGTTCTTGATGTTGGTCAAAGGTCCATCTGTGCAGCCAATGATGCTGGATTTTGATATGCAAAAACGTGAAAAGAAAAAACCAATGTCCCGTTACCACTCACGAAGGTCTTGCACTTGTAGAATTTCAATATGTAGTGACAATACCGGAAAGAAAAGAAAAAACTTTCATAGTGTGATACCGTTATAAATAATATCCACCCGTGAAAGATAGCTATATAATAGACAGGAAGCAGTGACAACCCTTCACCATGGAGCACAGTTCACACTGACCCTTACCAGATAGTATGACCCTCTTGAGGTCAAAAACAGCCTTAAGGATGGTGAATATGAACTTCGCTTTACAACATCATGTTTTCCTCGGTGAGAAAAAAAGAAAGACTTTTCATAGTGTGGATTGCATGGAATCTGATCACAATCACCCGTGGAAAAAACAACAAATACTGTGAGGGAGAGGAGTGCTGGTACCACCACCAAATGCACACACTGACCCTTACCAGATAATGAGATCCACTCTAGGATCAATATAGGCAGCAAGGAGGTGGATTCACTGTTTATATTGTATCAGAGACCAATCCTCGATGAGTAACAGCATGAAAACAAAGGGAAACTAAAATAGTGTAAATCCGTAAAAAAAATTATTCTGAAAAGCCAAAAAAACGCACTTACAAACAGATGCAGATTCAAGGCGTATGTTAAAAGATGCCGGCCGGCTTGTGGAACGCGAACGTCCCCTCGTGTAGTTGCGATGACGTGAGAACGTCTCCTCCCAACGTTTCGTCTTCACAAAAGACTTGGTCACGACCAAGTCTTTTGTGAAGACGAAACGTTGGGAGGAGACGTTCTCACGTCATCGCAACTACACGAGGGGACGTTCGCGTTCCACAAGCCGGCCGGCATCTTTTAACATACGCCTTGAATCTGCATCTGTTTGTAAGTGCGTTTTTTTTGGCTTTTTAGAATAATTTTTTTTACGGATTTACACTATTTTAGTTTCCCTTTGTTTTCATGCTGTTACTCATCGAGGATTGGTCTCTGATACAATATAAACAGTGAATCCACCTCCTTGCTGCCTATATTGATCCTAGAGTGGATCTCATTATCTGGTAAGGGTCAGTGTGTGCATTTGGTGGTGGTACCAGCACTCCTCTCCCTCACAGTATTTGTTGTTTTTTCCACGGGTGATTGTGATCAGATTCCATGCAATCCACACTATGAAAAGTCTTTCTTTTTTTCTCACCGAGGAAAACATGATGTTGTAAAGCGAAGTTCATATTCACCATCCTTAAGGCTGTTTTTGACCTCAAGAGGGTCATACTATCTGGTAAGGGTCAGTGTGAACTGGTGCTCCATGGTGAAGGGTTGTCACTGCTTCCTGTCTATTATATAGCTATCTTTCACGGGTGGATATTATTTATAACGGTATCACACTATGAAAGTTTTTTCTTTTCTTTCCGGTATTGTCACTACATATTGAAATTCTACAAGTGCAAGACCTTCGTGAGTGGTAACGGGACATTGGTTTTTTCTTTTCACGTTTTTGCATATCAAAATCCAGCATCATTGGCTGCACAGATGGACCTTTGACCAACATCAAGAACTTAACCCCTCTTGTTCACGTTTGACCTATAAGGTTTTTTTGTACATATATAATTTTATTTTGTGGACTTCACTAATAGCAATTTTGGTTTTGTATTTCACATTATATTTTTTGACAATATATTGTGCCATCACTAGGCATTGTCTCACGTTTAGCGCGATTCCCCCCCTTTTTTCAAGTCTATTTTATGTTGTATAACATTTTTGAATCGCAGCTTTATCTCTATTTTTGTATATATGGTACGCGCAATTTTCTTTTCACTTATCATATATATTCGATATACGCTACACCCGCACAAAGATACGCTACGCTACCTGAATCTGGCTCTATGTAACTATGTTCTTGTCAGTCATAGGAATGACCCATCGTTTGTGTCAGTAGGAATAGTGCCCCATCACTGGTGTAAGATGAAGGAATAGTTGGTGTCACTGGAAGGAATAGTGCTTCATCATTGGTGTTAGTAGTAGGAATAGTGTCCCATCACTGATGTCAGTGGAAGGAATAGTGCCCCATCACTGATGTCAGTGGAAGGATCAGTGTCCCATCACTGGTGTCACTGGAAGGAATATTGCTTCATCATTGGTGTTAGTAGTAGAAATAGTGCCGATTACTCTTATCAGTGGGAGGAATTGTGGCTCATCATTGGTGTTAGTAGTAGAAATAGTGCCGATTACTCATATCCGTGGAAGGAATTGTGGCTCATCATTGGTGTTATTAGGAATAGTGTCCCATCACTGATGTCAGTGGAAGGAATATGTCTCATCATTGGTTTTAGTAGTAGGAATAATGCCCCATCACGCATGTTAGTGGGAAGAATAGTGTCTCATCATTGGTGTTAGTAGTAGGAATAGTACCATATTTCTGGTGTCAGTGTAAGGAATAGTGCCCCATCGCTGGTGTTAGTGGAAGGAATAGTACCTCATCATTAGTGTTAGTAGTAGGAATAGTGCCCCATCACTGGTGTCAGTGGGAGCAATGGTGCCCCATTGTTGGTGTCACTATAAGTAATATTACCCTAGTACTGGTGTCACTGGGAGAAAAAGTGTCAGTGGAAGGAATAGTACCTCCAAAATTGGTTTTAGTACTAGGAATAGTGCCTCATCACTGGTGACAGTGGCAGGAATAGTGCCCCATTGTTGGTGTCACTGGAAGTAATAGTACCCTAGCACTGGTGTTAGTGGAAGGAATGGTGCCCCATCAATGGGTGTTTCTAGTGAAAATAGTGTCTCAAGGGTCAGCTATGGGCAAGCAAATGTCTGAATCTTGGCTGTGGGCCATAGTTTGGGGACCACTGCTTTATACATTTGATTTATTCAAAAACAAATACTAGGCCACTTTAGTTTAAACAAAATGTAGAATAAAAACGGAAATCTACGGCCACTCTGTATTGTATCTGTTTAGTTAAGCACACCATGAATTTAATTTTCTTAAATTAGCTTAACCCAGTTTATGCGGGATATATTCTTGTGGGATGATAGCACATGAGTTCCATTATAAATAGCTGTGACCCAGCTCTAATCATGTTACAACTAGATTAATATTGCTGAGCTCCAATTAATCTCTGCATTGCCGGTGTTGTCTGTGTCATTAAATCACTGATTTAATTGATGTACAGCCATCAGCGCGGCAGTTTTCAGCTGGTCTGAGTGGTGGTCAGCTCTATATCACGGCTTTGATTTAAAAAAATAAAAATAAATTAAAATTAACATATTAGAAGTCGACCAACAGGGAAATTTGTGGCTTTGGTTGGTCACTGAAATATTAAAGAGAAATAAATAGCATTGGAACTAATACATAATTATGGTTCTAAGTAACATATTATGTGCGTATTTCTGTAATTTGCTACATCGTTAATAAATGATTTTCCATTACGCTTACATTTGAACAGAAGAAAATTACAGTTTAAGTCGTAGCTTTATCGCTTCAGTGGAAAAGGTTAAATAGAGAAAAATTAAGTCTATTTGTCAGGTAGAAAATATCTATGCAAAGTAGTTTTAATGGTGCAGGCTTTCCATTTTTTATGTTTGTATTCTAATGACAATTCTGTAATAACTTTCATTTTGTGCCTATGGAGACAGTTTTTGATTTTGTTATCATTATTGGTACTATTGATAATAGTAGTAGCTGGCTTCTTCTATAGGAGGAGATAGGGAACTCAATACAGCGTAGACAACGTTTTTCTGGTGGTGGTGCCGACCGCCGCACGACTATTTGCGCCGACAGATTGGCGTACAGGTACGTCGCTTTAAATCTGCTGGCCAGCAGGTGCGCGCGCCTCGTGAGTGCGGCCGTGGGTTTCCGAGAACTCGATGTTCCCGGTAGTCCTGTGAATGCGGTCAGCAAGGACAGAACAGGGCATTTCCCTATTCTGCCTAGTGACACTGTCACTGATGACCGTTCCCCGTGATCGGTAGCGGTCATCAGTAACATGTGACGTGTAGCCACGCCCCCTAACAGTAAGAATCACTTCCTATGGAACACTTAACCCCTTCAGCGCCACCTAGTGGTTAACCCCTTCACCGCCAGAGTCATTTTTACAGTAATCAGTGCATTTTAATAGCACTGATCCCTGTAAAAATGACAATGGTCCCAAAATGGTGTAAAAAGTGTCCGATGCTTTATTCTTACAGGAGCTAAGCTTACAATTGCCAAAAATTGGAAGAAACCTAAGCCCTATTTCTTGGAAGCAAAAAAAAAAATCTCTTGGATAATGACTGAAGAAAAGTTAGCTAGCATTTTGAATGATACTGTTTTGAAATTTGAAACGATCCCCCAAACACTGTAAATTAGGTATATTGCTTGTCTTATCCCCTTTCCTCCCTCTCTTCTTTGTCCCCCCCTTTTTTTTTTTTTACTTTTTCCTGCTTTCTTTTTTTTTCTCCCCTTGTTTAGGGGAGCCTAGTGATGTTTTAAAGGGGATTTATCCTTATTAATACATAGACATTTTTTAGGGTTAGAAATAATAACCTTTGATTTTAGATATTAGGGCCTGTTTATTTTAATCTAGCAAAATAGGGTTTTATTCAGAGAGCAATTCAGTATGTCGAAAGGCAGGGCCGCTATCAGGGGGGTACAGGCAGTACACCTGTAAGGGGCCCGGGGGTCCCCAGGGGCTCGGATGGGAACACCCTTACCTTTTTTTTAGGGGTCCGGAGGTCCCCAGGGGCCCGGAGGCCACCAGGGCCCCAGATGGCAACCCCCTCTTTTTTTCTTTTTTTATAAAAATATATATATTTTAATATATTTTCATTTTATTTTTTATTAAAGGGCCGATTTTTTTTTCTTTCTTTTTTTTTAGAGGTCCGGAAGTCCCCAGGAGCCCGGAGGCTCCCAGGGCCCCGGATGGCAAACCCCCTTTTTTTAAATGTATTTTTTATAAAACAATATATATATTTTTAATATATTTTTATTTTATTTTTTATTAAAGGGACATTTTTTTAGGGGTCTGGAGGTCCCCATGGGCCCGGAGATCCCCAGGGCCCCAGATGACAACCACCCTTTTAAAAAAAAAATATATATATAAATTGCTTCTCAATTTCAGGTGGCAGCACCCCCCCGGTTCTCTGCTTCAGGGGGCCCATGCATGAAGCTGTGTAAGGGGCCCCAAAATTCCTGATGGCGGCCCTGTTGAAAGGATTCCACTCCTGGTGCAGTTTGAACCCGAAAGGGGCACCAGGAGATTATAAGTATCCTTATTTCTATTGAGTTAGCTTATACTGTATAAGGAGTCCTTTCTCTCTCTTACATCATATATATATATATATATTTTTTTTTAATTGTTTAACTTTTAATAGTCACATATTTTATTACAATGTATGATCTTTTTTAATTTTTTATATTTTTTTTTCTCTCCTTCTTAAACCTGAAGGGGGAGATTTTCTATCTCCCTTTCTCTGTAAGTCTTTTTAAGTTCCTGCTGACATTTACTAGGTTATGTCCATATTGATATGTATTGTTATTTATTGTAATTTTATTTTATTTCTGAAAATAAAATAATTTGAAAGAAAAAAAAGTGTCCGCCATAAAGTCGCAGTCCCGATTAAACATCGCTGATCGCCACCTTAACTATTAAAAAAAAAAAGATTAATAAAAATGCCATAAAACATCTTAATATGGATTAGCTGCATGTTGAAAATTAAACTAAAATACGAGATTGCGAATGACCACGCCGCAATGTATTTACAAAAGTACAAAATTACGAATCCATTAACGAAAATTATTATCTAACAAAATTATGAGTTTCGATTAGAATTAATCGACAGAATTAATCATTCAGTATCAACGAAATAAAACTGTTATGAAAATACGAATGGATCCGAATAGGAAAACTTGCGTCTTACGAAATTACAAACGGGTTCCGAATGGGATAACTCTCGTCTTACGAAATTACGAATCTTTAGGAATCTTCAGGACGAGACGAAACAAAACAAAAAAAAATATTTTGTTGTGCACATGTCTACTTTGCTCTGATATGGCCATATGACCATATTCCCCATCACGCAGCTTCACGTACACAAAACGCAGGCATGCTCGAGACATCATAGGGCTAATATGATCACATGGCCATAGAAACTCAATGAAATGGATGTGTAAATGGTCATATGGACATATGTCCCACCATGCAGCCACATGACCGTATTAGGTCCATATAAAAAGAAAAAGAAGGGCTTCCAAAAAGCCAAAAAGCAAAAAAAAAAAAAAATTACATTTTATTTATGTTTTGTGCATTCTCTGATCAACTCATTTAAAATAATAAGCACCTCAAAAAAACTTTTTTTTTTTTTTTTTGGGCTTTTGTCTTTTTAGAAGCACTCTGTAAATAAACGTTTGCGGTGTTGTGCTGTGAATAACACTGAAGGGGATGCAACATTTTGACATATTAGGTCTAAGACATTGATCTCATATAGCCATGCGACCACATTCCCCACCATGCAGCTTCATGCTTGGAACATCATTGACCTTATATGGCCACATAGACATATTAGGTAAGGGGTGCCCAACCTTTTGAAGAGCGAGGGCCACTTAAGCAACTTGGCAACCAGTCAAGGACCACAATGAGCGGAGCAGGTGGATGACAGGTCACAGCTACTCTATAGGCCCTCTGATCTGCCCAGATCAAAGGGGAACAACTCCCTTCTGTTTTCCGGATAGGCGGGCGTAAACGGACATCTGTCGCTCTATAGAGGTGAATTGAAGGTCTCATTTGGTCGGGCTGATCATGTGAAAAGGGCCTAAGACTGCTTTCACACTGATGTTCTGTGGTTTTCTCACACCGTGGGTGCAGCGTAGTGCACCTGTGTCTATCCTGACTTTAGCTGAACTTTGCCATAGACCACACCTGTGCAAAAGCCGGCGCTGGAGAGGATGCTTCAGCTTATGGGCCTCTGCTCCGCAGCTGCTTTCTTCTTCTACCACCAGCTTTATTCACAACACAGATGTTGTGGAATGGCGGGTCGGCAACCTGCGATCTGGGCTTGAAAATCCACCATTCCAGAGCAGGAGGTTGCAGGCCACATCAGAGGGCTCCGTGGGGCACATGTGGCCCCTGGGTCACTGGTTGGCCACCCCTGTATTAGGTCAATCAAATCCTGAGTATTCCCGCATCTTTGTATAAATGAAGCTGGTGGGGAATCCCATGACCACAGTTTACCAGCTGGGCTAACAGCTGCCTTTCAGGTTCAGACTAAACTCAAGCTCATTCCTAATAACAACAAATGAAAAAAACTATTTTTCATCAGTGCAAAACAGAAAATGGTATATGTACTGGGGTGCATTGTGCTTGGGCTGCACTGTACAATGCTATAGGATATCATTCAAAATAGAGCAGCAACATTTCCATGCTTTGTGAATGGACCCAACAAACAAGCCTTATAATGTTCTCTAAATGTTTGGTAAATGTCAGATTCTTTGCTTTATAAATATGCCCCTAAGGGTTTCAATGACCACAGATAGTATGAAGGTGAACAAACTCAGGCTAATTATGTATTCATAGATGAGGTCAAGGAATAATGAAGGGGACACACTCTCTATTCCCCATTAGATAATGGAGGTGCAAAGTGAATAAAATGTGCTGACATCTCAAAGCTCAATGTAGGAGCAAACAAACCGAAGGACATGGGGAGGTTTCGGAGAGGATTAGTCAGATAAGTAGAATAAAAGTGCAAAGCTGCAGCTTCTATCATCCGGCATCTACCCAGACGGGGAGACGTGCGGGGAGCTTGGGCTCACACAGAACAGACTGATATGGAGAAGCTTAACCCTTTATCAAAGCATATATTCCACACAATAGACTGTGATAGACGTTACGATATGAGAAACTTTCATTCAGAGGACATGGAAATATGTTCTGAAGAAGCAGTGAGGAAAAGACATTACTTGAGCTGGTTTGTGCAGATGGCAAAGATATAAGAAAAAATTTTTTTTTGCAAGGCATCAAGTAAAAGCCCAATAAAGTAAGAAAGCTAAAATGAAAGCAGACCAATACTTAGACCTTCTTAAAAAAAAAAATATATTCCCATAAGTTTATATTTTAATTCAAGTATTTTATGCATGTTATTTACCTGTAAAAGCCTTCCTTGCGTGCCCTGAGACTGCTGCTGGTTGCCGATATCATGGATATGATATTGGCAACACCTTGGGCTGTGACTGGTTGATTGTACATCTTATGGTGCTTCCCTTTTCCTGTGCCCAATGCCACTTGGCAGAGCCAGCAACATGAGACCAATTAACTATTTAGCTGTCTGTAAGTGAAAATTTTCTTCCCACTGACCACAAATGTAATCTTGTGTTCTTGTGATCTTGTGTTCTCACCCAGCTTGGTTGATTCTGTTTGCTCATGAAACTCTGTTGACTCTAGCTTGTGACCCGACCTTTGTCTTCTGCCTGCTGTTTCGGTACCTTCTCTTCTCACTCAATACTGACCTTGGCCTGGCTATGACTCTGCTCCTGGTTCCTGATATTGTACTACTGCCTGGTTGTTGCCACCTTTTGCCTGCCTGATCATGCATCTGAGATCCTGCATCGGCCAGTCTGCACCCATTAAGATATCCCTGGCTAGATCTCCTACAGACACCCATGCCACTCTGTGCACTGTTATACCCTGTCTTTAAACCAAGGATAAGCAGGACAAGAGGTGTAAAGTATGTGACAATTAGTCATGTTGGGAAACAAAAGCCAAGCCACTGAGGAGTGGTAAGAGGCCTTGTGTCCATCAGTACATTTTATACCAGTCAATGAACATTTCAACAAGAAAACAAAGAGCCCCAACGCTGGCCAACTATATAATTATTCAGCTGGCCAGTTAGACAGTGTCAGGATTAGAAGCATGATAGGTCAGAGTCAAAAGCAGATACTAACTAGAACTGTTTAGGTGTTGTAAGGGGTTAGCTCGGAAGCAGGGGTGTGTGACCCCCTGGATGGGTTCACTACACACTGAACTATACAGAGAGGCAGCCAAATACGGTTGAAAACAAAGAGTTTGGTTTATTCTTCCATATGGCTGGAAACAAGTGCAAGCATCCAAACAGCATTAACAAAACATAAAATAAACCCTGGCCACTTGGGGCGTCTACCTTCACCACACAGGAACCTATCTATGGAGTCTGGCACAGCCTACTGCTGGGCAGACACTGATGGTCATACAGCAGAGAAACAATAGTCTTTTTGATTTCTATCACACAGAAAAATCAACAACCACCTCACCTCTTCAGAAGTCTTTCTCACTGCTCTCCTTAACTCAAAAAGCCCCAGGATGCAGCAATCAGTAGTCATCCTTTGGATAACTTATAGAGGCCTTAATTGCCTCATACTGAACAGCTGAAGTTTTCCATTGCCCTAAACCTTTCTGGCTACCTCTGTAGCCGACACCTGGTAGTAATTGGTGTATTGTCTAAACAAGGCAGAAATGTATATCCCGTCTGTGACAACACCCACAGATTTACCTGACTTCCTGTCACAGTGTGTGCTATCCCTCTGCACTCAGATTTACTTCTGATTAGGGCTGCAGCTTGGCTAATCACTGTATTTGTGTTATCTGTGGCTTGTGTTATCTGTGGCTTGATGAAACCAGGCTTCCCCCCTTTTGCTTATGACTATTCATATTTTTGTTTGTATTATAATATAATTAGTGCTATAATCAGTGACTCTTCGTATACAATGCCTTGAAAAAGTATTCATACCACTTGAAATTTTCCACATTTTGTCTTGTTGCAACCAAAAACGTAAATGTATTTTATGTGATAGACCAACACAAAGTGGCACATAATTGAAATGAAAATTATAATTGGTCTTCAATTTTTTTTACAAATAAATATGTGAAAAGTGTGGTGTGTATTTGTATTCAGCCCCCCTATGGCAATACTTAGTTGAACCACCTGGCTGCTAAAGATAACAGCACATGATCTCTTCACCTCCTCGGTCCATGGTGTGCAGGCAGTGAGGAAATGATGTGCTGTAACCTTTAGCAGCCAATCAGTGAGCAGTAAGGATATCCAATAACCTCTAGCAACCAATCAGTGAGCAGTAATAATGTGCAGTAACCTATAGCAACCAATTAGTGTATCCAGGAACAGGCATCCAGGATGCTATTTATATTATGTTTCAGAGCAGGTTGAGAGTGAAATTGCTTGGGGGGGGGGGGAGAAAATATTTAAATGAGCTTTTTGGGGAATCTCCATTTGTACTGTAGGTGACATTAGGATGGATGTTATAGGTGCAAGTTCTTTGTGTTTTTAGGCAGTGGCTGTGGAGATGTCTCCATATATTGTTAAAGATGAGTAGGGCTCTGGGAATGTGGACATATTTTAAGCGAACCAAAGTGTGCGTTCCTTCGCTTGGAAGAAGTAGAGATGGGCTAGCACATCTCTCAGTTTTCTTTCTCGTACATCACGGGACACAGAGCGGCATATTCATTACTATATGGGTTATATGGAGTACCTTCAGGTGTGGACACTGGCAATCTCAAACAGGAAGTCCCCTCCCTATATAACCCCCTCCCCTAGAGGGAGTCCCTCAGTTTTTTCGCCAGTGTCTTAGGTGTTGGTCACGGAATAGCTTTGCTCCACATCCTTGGGATTAAGGGCGGGCTAACCGGATCTGTCCAAGGAGCCTCAGTGCCAAAGTGGACAGTACCCGGGCCCCAAACCGTGGGGTTTTGCCTATAATGCTCCTCTTTGGAGGGCTGGACCCTGGGCCCAGGACTTGGAGTTTGTAAAAACCATAAGTTCCTGTTTGCCAGGGTGCTATATAGGTCCAGGACAGTGGGTACCTTCATAGGACCCCAGGGCCTGAAGGTCTACTACGCTACCCACGGAGATGGGAGAAGATTGGATCGTTTTGCTGGACAAACATCCTGCAGCATGGAGCAGGTAAGAGGGGAGCCTGCGGGACTTGGTTCGACAGCAGGCTCTCCGGGGTAACCTAAAAGGGGGGTAGCCTAAGTATGCTCTGCATTGGCAACCTTGCTCACTATGTCTGAGAAAGACAGGATGATCCCTTTTCCCCCATCACTAGGTTCCCCTGTCTAAGAATGGTGTTGCTAGCTACCTGCTGCTTTCTTCCTAGGACTGGTAAGGATCCCTATGGGGCCTTTTGAAGAGTCCTACCTGGCCGGGGGTTTAAATCTGCCGCCTGATTCTGCAGTCCTGGGTCTCCAGCAGCGCGGCTCCTCCATGTTCCTCCTGCTCCGGCATACGCGCGCGCGCGTGCGCGCGCACGTCTTATAGACGTTTTTCGCGCCGTTCGGAGAGGAGGGCGGGGGGGGGGCGTGCCTGCAGCGTCATACAGGGGCGCGCCTTGTGCTGTTATAGATCAGCAGGCATTGTCAGTGCTCAGTCTGAGGCTGATCTCAGAGGGAGAGGACGCAGAGCGGCAGAACAGTGACTCCCGGTGGCGGAAGAGGGGTAGTACATGCTGGACTTTGTTCCAATGCCTTTTTTGTTAAGCCAAGAAATTCCCCTTTTTGCAGCAGGTTGGAGGCTGGCAAACTAAGTTTGGGGTCACTGTATGTTTGAAAAAAAAAAAAAAGACTTATATATATTTAAAAAAAAAAAAAAAAAAAAAGACTTATATATATTTAAAAAAAAAAAAAAAAAACATACGGGGCCCCATCAGTTTTTGGGCATTAGTGATCTGTTGTCCCCTAAGCTCTAGTTTTGTACTCCTGGCCACTACAGTCTGTTGTTGTTGGCGGAGTCCCTCGATTTTGTATTATGGCTTCCAAAGGTTCGGGGTCAAAGGGTACAAAAAAGACCAAAAAACAAAGGGTTCCCCCTCTGATTCTGATGATATGCCGATACTTTCCCCGCAACTTATTCCCATAAAGGGCGCCTTGGATGAGCCATTAGGGGGGTCTGGTGCGGAGGCTGGCCCAGATCAGCCCAGCCCTGTGTTTATCACAGAGGAGATGCTAGCCGTATCCCTAGGGGGGCTAGAAGAGAGAATAGCAGCATTGATCGCTAGAGCTATTCCTGGCAAGAAACGGGTTAGATCCCCATCACCAAGAGGTGTATCCTCAGATGCTGAGATTCTCTCTCCGGAGGAATTGGAATCGCAGGAGGATCAACTAGACCTGAACCAAGAGGGTTCAGGGATTGAGGGATCTACCTCTGAGGAACCATTTTCAGACTCCCAGACAGAGAGACTGTGGGTACAGTCTTTGACGGACATGGTCCGCTCGGCATTTAGTTTACCATTGCCAGAGCCTCAGGTTCCTCCGGTATCCTCTCTGGGCTCTTTGAAAGCTCCGTTAAGCAACGCAGTTTTTCCGGTCCATCCTCTCTTGGAGGAATTGATCTTTCGGGATTGGGTACGGCCGGACAGGATTTTTCTGCCACCGAAGAGATTTGCGGTCATTTACCCCATGGAGGAAAAATTCTCCAAGAGGTGGAGGCTCCCAGTGGTGGATGCAGCCATCTCATGTGTGAATAAATCACTAACTTGCCCGGTGGAAAACATACATATGTTTAAAGATCCGGTTGATAAACGGTTAGAGACACTTTTAAAAGCATCCTTTGCTACGGCAGGAGCAGTGGTACAGCCAGCTGTGGCTGCAATTGGAGTTTGTCAGGCGTTAAAGGACCAGACAAAAAAAAAAATGTTAAAGGACATGCCTACCCAACAAGCAGAAGAGTTTTCTGACATTCCCAGAGCTCTGTGTTTTGCTGTAGATGCTATAAAGGATTCCATCCAGCAGGCCTCTCGTTTATCACTATTTTTGGTGCACATGAGAAGGCTCTTATGGTTGAAGAACTGGGCGGCGGAGCCCCCATGCAAAAAGCTTCTGGCAGGGTTTCCCTTCCATGGAGGACGACTCTTCGGGGAGGATCTGGATAAATACATTCAGACTATTTCAAGTGGCAAAAGTACCCTTTTACCGGTCAAAAAGACATTCCGGGGTCCTACATTTAAAAGGCAGCTCTTTCCTGTCTCAGGGCCCTCAAATTTCAGGCAGTATCGACGGCCGCCTGCACGATCCAACGTTAACAGTAGATCGCAGGGACAGGCCCCTGGGGGTAAGAGGCCATGGTATCGCAAGCCGACAAAGACAGCCCCTAAGTCTGCCTTATGAAGGGGCGCCCCCACTCTCGCGGGTGGGGGGAAGGCTTCGTTTCTTCTCAGAAGTTTGGGAAGCCAAGATCCCCGACAAATGGGTCCGGGCGTCTGTAACCGCAGGCTACAGACTGGAGTTTCTAAACTTTCCTCCGCCTCATTTTCAAGAGTCAAGGCTACCAAAGGATCCAGCAAGGAAGGCCTCAATGCTGGCAGCTTTGGATCACCTGCTTTGCCAGGACGTAATAATAGAGGTGCCAGCCCAAGAGCAAGGGCTAGGTTTCTATTCCAATCTCTTTGTCATACCAAAGCCCAACGGCGATGTCAGGCCAATCTTGGACCTAAAGAGGTTAAACGGTTACCTAAGGGTTCGTTCCTTCCGGATGGAATCCATCCGGTCAGCAGCCGCCGCGCTTCAGAGGGACGATTTTCTGGCCTCCATAGACATAAAGGATGCTTACCTTCATGTACCAATCTTTCAGTCGCATCAAAGATTTTTACGCTTCGCGGTGGGGCAGCGACACTTCCAATTCAGGGCGCTCCCCTTCGGGCTGGCCACGGCCCCCCGGGTATTCACGAAGATCCTAGCCCCAGTTCTGGCCAATTTAAGGATCCAAGGGGTCACAGTCCTAGCGTACTTGGACGACCTTTTAATCATAGATCACTCACGGCCGTGTCTGCAACAGGCAGTAAACCTCACGGTTCGGTACCTCGAAGGATTCGGCTGGGTCCTAAACCGGGAAAAGTCAGCGTTCCAACCTACAAAGCAGTTGGAATACCTCGGCATGAGGTTAGACACAGAACAGCAAAGGGTGTTCCTGCCCCTGGTAAAGATCGAGGCTATCAAGGGGTTGGTTCAGTTGGTTCTAAGCAAGAAAAAACCAACTATTCGCCTGTGTATGCGATTACTAGGCAAGCTAGTGGCCACGTTCGAGGCAGTACCATACGCTCAGATCCACACTCGCGTCCTACAGGCAGCCATTCTAGCAGCCTGGGGCAAGAAAGCACATGCCTTAGAGTCCCCTTTGACGCTATCATCAAGGGTCCGACAAAGCCTGGACTGGTGGTTGAACCCTCAGAATCTTCTAAAGGGAAGATCCTTCAGCCCTGTTGTCTGGAAGGTAGTTACCACAGACGCCAGCCTGGCAGGCTGGGGGGCGGTCTTCGAGGGGTTCTCTCGCCAGGGAACTTGGGTGAAAACAGAGAGGCAGCTCCCCATCAATATCTTGGAGATCAGAGCTGCTCGCCTAGCCCTTCTGGCATGGACCTCCAGATTACAGGGGTTCCCGGTGAGAATCCAGTCAGACAATGCCACAGCGGTGGCATACATAAACCACCAAGGGGGAACCAGGAGTCAGGCCGCTCAGAGGGAGGTGAGCTTGATTTTTCAGTGGGCAGAGGTTCATGTACCCTGCATTTCGGCGATATTCATTCCCGGAGTGGACAACCTGCAGGCAGACTTCTTAAGTCGCCAGAGTCTGTTGCCAGGGGAGTGGTCTCTGCATCCCCAGGTCTTTCAGACAATCTGCCAGAGGTGGGAATGCCAGACGTAGATATAATGGCATCCAGGTTCAACAAGAAACTAGACAGGTTCGTGTCTCGAGCGAGGGACCCTATGGCCTGCGGAACCGATGCGTTGGTTTGCCCTTGGCATCAATTCAAACTTCTATATGCATTCCCTCCGCTACAGTTACTTCCTCGCCTGTTGCGCAGGATCAGAGTGGAGCACAAGCCGGTCATTCTAGTAGCTCCAGCTTGGCCCCGGAGGACATGGTACTCACTAGTCCTGAAGATGGCAGTAGGAGACCCTTGGATTCTTCCTCTACGACCAGACCTACTCTCACAAGGCCCGATCCTCCACCCTACATTACAACGTCTAAATTTGACGGCCTGGAGGCTGAATCCCTGATTCTCAGGGGTAGAGGTCTGTCTAGGCAGGTAATTCCTACCCTGATTAGGGCTAGAAAGCCGGCCTCCAGGGTGATTTATTACAGGGTGTGGAGGAACTACGTAGGCTGGTGTGAATCCAAAAGATGGAATTCCCGCAAATATACCATTGATAGGGTGTTAAGTTTTCTCCAGCTAGGAGTGGATAAAGGCCTGGCATTAAGCACAATCAAGGGACAGATTTCAGCTCTGTCAGTGTGGTTTCAGAGGCCGCTGGCCACCCACTCGCTGGTAAAGACCTTCATACAGGGGGTCTTGCGTATTAATCCTCCTGTCAAGTCACCAATTTGTCCATGGGACTTAAATCTTGTCCTGTCCACTCTACAGAAAACAACCCTTTGAGCCGTTGGCTGAGATTCCTTTAGTTTTACTGACAAGAAAGTTGGTTTTCTTGGTCGCCATAGTTTCGGCCAGGAGAGTGTCAGAATTAGCAGCCTTATCGTGTAAGGAACCATATCTCGTTCTACATAAGGACAGGGCAGTTCTCCGGCCCCATCCTTCCTTTCTACCAAAGGTTATATCCAATTTTCACTTGAACCAGGATTTGGTACTTCCATCCTTCTTTCCGAAACCCACATCTAGAAAGGAGGGGTTGCTGCATACCTTGGATATTGTCCGGGCCATGAAGGCCTATCTTAAAGCTACAGAAAAGATCCGGAAAACAGATGTGTTGTTCGTTCTACCAGATGGCCCCAAGAAGGGGCAGGCAGCTGCAAAATCCACCATCTCGAGATGGATTAGACAATTAATCATTCAAGCCTACGGTTTGAAGAGGTTGCCTCCTCCTTTGTCGGTAAAGGCCCATTCTACCAGGGCCATGGGCGCCTCCTGGGCAGCACACCATCAGATCTCTATGGCTCAGATATGCAAGGCGGCGACGTGGTCATCAGTCCACACATTTACAAAGTTTTATCAACTAGACGTGAGAAGGAATGCAGATTCTGCCTTTGGACAGGCAGTACTACAGGCTGCAGTTAAAGATCCTCGGGATCAGAGGCACCCTTGGTTGTAAAAAAGAAAAAAGAAAAAAAAAAAAAAGTTTTTTCTTGACTAAGTTGGAATTATTATTATTATTTGAGTATACCTCTAAATTGAATCCTTCTTTGGAAGATGTCTCCCTCCCCTCATTAAAGCATTGCTTTCGGACATCCCATATAGTAATGAATATGCCGCTCTGTGTCCCGTGATGTACGAGAAAGAAAAAGGGATTTTTAAATACAGCTTACCTGTAAAATCCTTTTCTTGGAGTACATCACGGGACACAGAGCTCCCACCCCTCTTTTGGGGAACATTTTGGGAGGCATACTGCTTGCTACAAAACTGAGGGACTCCCTCTAGGGGAGGGGGTTATATAGGGAGGGGACTTCCTGTTTGAGATTGCCAGTGTCCACACCTGAAGGTACTCCATATAACCCATATAGTAATGAATATGCCGCTCTGTGTCCCGTGATGTACTCCAAGAAAAGGATTTTACAGGTAAGCTGTATTTAAAAATCCCTTTTTTCTGCTGGGATATGTGGTGGTTTAAAGATTCTGTCCGCCCTGTCAATAGTGAGGCCAAGAGCAGTAAGCAAGGAAACAAGTAGAGAAAAGAGTTGTTTGAGATAGGAGGTGGAATACTCTCAGGCATGCCTCAGATTTTGAGGTTGTTCTTGCGAGAGCAATCCTCCAAGACTACCAGTTTATCAGTGACTCACTGTAATTTTTCCGCCTGATGTTGATGCTAGTAGATTGTTATAAGCAGTGACATAATTACTAACATGTTGCTCAAGGGTGTCTGTGCGTTCTCCTAGGTCATCAATCTGAGATTGCATATGATATATGGATTTATTTAAGTCCTTTCTGAGGTATTTTTGTAAAGAAAGAAGCATATTCTTGAGTGTGTTCTCAGACACAGGATATAAGTGGTTAGTAATGCAGCTAATGTGGTAGCCTTTTTTATCCTCAGAGTCAGTGTCAGGAGAAGCAGCCTTGTGGTGTGTCATGTGCTTTTTGCTTACCGGCCCTTTTTGAGATGGTGAGGCGTGTGGAGAGGAAGCTGCCCTTTTGGTGCTGTCCCTGGTGCAGGCTTCTTTAGGAGAGAATCAGCCCATGGAGTCTGCAGCAGTTGTCCTGTGAGAGGCGTGCGGCGGAGATGTTGGTGTCGCTCTGTGGAGAGAGCCGACGTCATCTTGGCTGTCTCCATGCCGAGAGCCGGAGAAGAACTCTGTAAGCTTGCGGAAGTCCGTTGGGTAATTCTTTCTAGTCATGTCTGAAAGGGTCTTGAGGAGCTACCCTGTCAGATGGGATATAGTGGCAGTGGCTGTAGCGGGTGGATCGGGTGGCATGTTTCCCTGTGCTGTAGGAGAAGGAGATTCAGGTGGCCATCTCCATGCGTGGCCAAGCTTCCCATCAAAATATGTAGTTATTAAATATCACCAAAGAAAGTTCTATTTGTCTCATAAAATGAAATAGTGGAGTAATTGTCAGTCAAACTATCACAGCCTTGAAAAAATAAAAATGGCCTATTAATCAAGAAGGGTATAAAGCTAGTACTTAAGTGGTTAAAATCTAACAAATAATGCTCTATGTCACCCAATAACTGTATACTGTGCACCAGAATCATTTACAGGCGAAATGGTGGAAGCAATCTACCGCCACTAGTCATTCTGGGACAGGTAAGGAGCCATAATTCAGATAAATTGAGGGCAGTTTGGAGGTTATACAGGGACAGACCCGGTTGCACCTTTCTATTAGAGCATGAGAAATGAATTAGTTTAGGCTTCTTATTATCCCGTTAACAGTAATTGTTAGAAGATAGTGATTTATCATCTACATCATCGCTCTCCAGAGGAACTCCTTTAGGTCTTAATGAGGATCTGTTTAGAAAATGGGAACGCTTGTGCAGCCAATATGGATTGACAATGCTGAAGGCATCAGAAAACACTTAGTACAGTTTAGAAGGATTACAAGGAGATTATGTGATATAGGAGAAAAAAGTTTTTACAAGCAGAATGTTAAGGAAAATAAAGACAGAAAGTGAAGATGTATTTTTTTCTACTGCTATTAAAGGGGCAGACCACCCAAAACTGTTATTTTAGTGTATGGGGGGGGGGGGGGGGGGTGCGGGAGAAATAAACCATATGACAGTATTTGGCATCTCTCACAGACGTTATTAGTAGGCTTGCCACCTCATATAGAGAAAAGGAGGGGAAGAGACCCATAGATTTGAAATTAGGAGAAAGGATCGGGCAGACAGCGGACTTTACCTAGTAGTAAAAATGCCTTTTATTAATTATAAATGGAGTACAAAAAGAAAGAAAATATACACAGAGATAATAGGCAGATGCCACCTTAATTGCCACCCCATACCTTTAACCCCGAACACATTAAACTTACTTAGTGTTATTCATATGTGTTTGGGGTTAAAGGGATAAGGTGGCAACCAGGGCCGGATTTTCTCTCCCTGCCGCCCCAAGGCCATGTTCTACAATGCACCCCCTCCCTGCCATCCGAACCCCCCCCCCAATCAATGGAGAATGGCAACCGGATGGCAGGGGCGGCACGCATAGTTCGAATATTTTGTGTTTCTTTATTTTTACTTTTTCTTTATTTGTAGCTTGTCATTTACTTTTTTTGTATAATTTTCTTATTATTTTTAATATTATTTTTCTTATTCTTTACTTTTTTTAATTTTTATTAATTCAATTTTTTTATTATTATTATTTTTTATTTGTTTATCAATTTTTGTTCACTTAACAAAACAATTCCTGTGTGATAGCAATTTAAGGTGTCAGGTTCTCTTTATTGACCCTGTCACCTCCAAAACAGGATTCCTAGCACTGTGCTAGAACTCCTGTCACAGCTGAGATTGGAAGAGCACAGCTCACCCCTCTCACTGTGTACATCGGCGGCAGGGACAGGAGACAGATTCAGCAGCCGAGGAGGACGAAGTCCTGAAGACAGAGCCAGCAGAAAGAGGTGTTGGGGGGGGGGACTGCAGCACACATTTTACAAGTGATTTCGGCAACATTGCTGCAATCACTTGTTAACGGGTGAGCGGATTCCCCCACACTAGAAAGCGACTTGCCACATTTAACTGTATGTTCAGGGCGTCGTAGGACTACATGCCGCTGCCGCCACTCCTTGCCGCTGCCGCCCCTCCGCACCCTGCTGCCCCGAGGCCTGGCCTCGGTGGCCTTGTGTGAAATCCAGGCCTGGTGGCAACCCTATTTATTAGTAACATCTGAGTGGATCATGTCTACTGTGCTTATTTTGAACAGTTCTCATTATCCCTGTACTGAGTTTCTAGGTCTGTAGACCTGTTGTGCCTAATATAAGGGGCTCCCACCATCCATACACTAGGTTTCCTGGTCTGTACAGCAGCTGTGTACATTATAGTGAGTTCCCACTATCTCCGTGCTCCGTTATCAAGTCTGTTCACCTGCTGTGCCCATTATAAAGGGGCACCAACTATCCCTGTGCAAAGTTCCCTGGTCTACAGTGTCCAATTTGAAGGGGTACTACCATCCTTGTGCTAAATTCCTTGATCTGCACACCTGCTGTGTGCATTTTGAGGTGCTCCTGCCACCTCTATTCTATGTTCCTTGGCCTGTGACCCTCATGTGCCCATTATGAGGGGCTCACACAATTCCTATGCTGAGTTCCCAGATCTGCAAACCTGCAGTGCCAAATTTGAAGGATTACCACCATCCCTATGCTAAGTTCCCTCTGTGCGCATTAGAAGGGTCTCACACCATTGCTGCGCTAAGTTTCCTGATCTAAACACCTGCTGTGTGCTTTGTGAGGCACTACTGCCATCCCCACACATAGGTTGGACTTGATTGACTTGTCATGTCCTACTATGTAACTATGCAAAGTTCCTGGGTCTGTACTCCTCCTGTGCCCATTATAAAGAGTTCCCACCATTCTTGTGACACCATCCAAAAGTTTCAGACTGCACACCTGCTGTGTGCATTTTGAGGGGCTCCCACCATCCACGTGCTGTCTTCCTGGGTCTATAAACCTGCTGTGCCCACTTGCTGTACACCTGCAGAGTTTCCTGCTTTGTCCAATATGACAGTTTCCCACCATCCCTGTGATGAGTTCCCGGGTCTGTACACCTGCTGTGTCCATTATGAGGGGTTCCCACTATTCTTGGTGGCTTTTTAATTTAAAGGGTCACTAAAGGAATTTTTTTTTTTAGCTAAATAGCTTCCTTTACCTTACTGCAGTCCTGGTTTCATGTCCTTGTTGTACGTTTTTGCTCTGATGTTGCTGTAATTCTTATCTGTTCTGGACACTTCCTGGTTGTCTGTTTCCTGATGACCACAGCACTGGGAGCTTCTAGTTTTGTTTTCCAAACCATCACTGCGCTATGGCTCTGTATAGCACAGAGGCAGGAAATAACATGCAAGAGGAAACTAGATGCAAAAACAAAACTGAAACTACTGGTACATTATATAATTAATTTTTATCTATTTAATCGTTTCTAAAAGGAATCAGGTAACTATTATGCCTCTATACCCTGTAAACAGTAATTTCAGCAAAAAAAAAATGTTCCTTTAAAGAAATTGCAACTGGAAGAGCTAGAACACATAACAGTGGACTGGAGCCAAGTCCAGAAATTATAGCAGGGAGTATTGCTGTAGAAGCATCCAAGACATATAAGAAGTCCATATAAGGGGTCCAGTGCAGGCAGGGCCAGATTTATACTTTGGTCTCATTTAGACCAGCTACCTTGTAGAACTGCTTTGGGTACTGCCCCCAACCAACGCATGTACACACAGAACACATGCACTGTTCCACATGCTTTGTCCCATCTTCCTCTGAGCTGTCAAATCCCTAGTACACATGGGCAGCATTGGCCAGTTAAATAGAAACCAGCCGACAATCGGCCTGTGTGCACTGGAGTCAGTCCAACAGAAGCCAGTCGTTCAGCAGTCTTTTGTCAAAGGGGAATGACCGAAAAAGATCTGCTGATTGACTCCCAATCATTGCTGTCAGCCAATGCCTGAGAGCGCTGGCCGGAGTGTTCTGGTGAGCCCCCCCCCCCCTTGTCAGAACACAATAGAACAGCAGGGGAGATCGCTGTACTAGTTAGGATAGTTAGTACAGTGGCTCCTCCTGTGCTGTAGGAGGAGCCCTGCTGGGTTGAATGAAAAAAATAAAAAATAGTATGTACTAGACAATAGGCTATCTATGAGGACGGAGAGGGTGCCCCTCATCCTCTACAGCTGTCCCACAAAACAGCCAGCAAGGAGATGGCTGGTTTGATAGACAGCATTTTTCTTTGTCTACAAGCACTTACCTGGAACATTTTAACTGACATGCTCCCCTGTCATTTCTCATTAATAGGTTATCCTGGATAGTGTTGAGCAGAATATGCCATATTCGATTTCGCGATATATCTCGAATATATAGTCGAATATTCGAGATATATTCGCTAAATACGAATATTCATGATATTTTTTGGAAATGAAATGATTGCGAATTTTCGCTATTGCAAATGCGAATGCGAATTGCGAATGCGAATGCGAAATTTTGAGAAATGCGGAATGGAGCACTCTGATTGGCTCAGAATATTCGTGATATTTTATAATACAAAATAATTGCGAATATTCGAGAAATGCGGAATGGAGCACTCTCATTGGCTCAGAATATTCGTGATATATTACAATACAAAATAATTGCGAATATTCGAGAAATGCGAAAGAAGCAGTCTGATTGGCTCAGAATATTCGTGATATTTTATAATACAAAATAATTGCGAATATTCGAGAAATGCGGAATGGAGCACTCTGATTGGCTCAGAATATTCGTGATATATTACAATACAAAATAATTGCGAATATTCGAGAAATGCGAAAGAAGCAGTCTGATTGGCTCAGAATATTCGTGATATTTTATAATACAAAATAATTGCGAATATTCAAGAAATGCGGAATGGAGCACTCTGATTGGCTCAGAATATTCGTGATATATTACAATACAAAATAATTGCGAATATTCGAGAAATGCGAAAGAAGCAGTCTGATTGGCTCAGAATATTCGTGATATTTTATAATACAAAATAATTGCGAATATTCGAGAAATGCGGAATGGAGCACTCTGATTGGCTCAGAATATTCGTGATATATTACAATACAAAATAATTGCGAATATTCGAGAAATGCGGAATGGAGCACTCTGATTGGCTCAGAATATTCGTGATATATTACAATACAAAATAATTGCGAATATTCGGCAAATGCAGAAGGAGCACTCTGATTGGCTCAGAATATTCGTGATATATTACAATACAAAATAAGTGCGAATATTCGGCAAATGCGGAAGAAGCACTCTGATTGGCTCAGAATATTCGTGATATTTTATAATACAAAATAATTGCGAATATTCGAGAAATGCGGAATGGAGCACTCTGATTGGCTCAGAATATTCTTGATATTTTATCGTAATTTCGCAAAAATGCGAATGAGAAATTTATTGCGGAATTTCGACAGCAACACTCTGAAATCGAATATATGTGTTATTTTAGCTAAAAACAATATTGCGAATTTCTCGAAAATAATCGCGCGATATCGCTATTGCCGAATAATCGCATTGCGATTTATCTGCAATATAAACTGATCGCTGCAGCTACTCAGCCCAAGGTCTCTAATCATACCAGCAATGCTTTTAGACGTCGATGGGGATCTCTAGGATGTGATCTGTTCTAAAAAAAAAATTGAAAAAATACGAATATTCGAAATAGCGAATATTCACCGCGAAATTCGGAATATATCGCGAATACTCGAATATGCCATATTCGAGCCGAATATTCGCAATACGAGTATTCGTGAGCAACACTAATCCTGGACAAGTGCTTGGAGATGGAGAAAAGTTCCATCTGTCTAAGCAGCCATCTCCTTGCTAGCTGCATTGTTGGATGGTTGTGGAGGGAGTAGGGGTTCCCTGTTTGACCACAAAGCCAGACTTAGATAGCACTTACGAAGAACAAAACACATTGGGGTGGGGGGGATTTACTTAAATTGGAGCACTGAGGATCTGGTACAGCTGTGCTTCTAACTTCAGCTTGTTCAGTTACGCTTTGAAAATAAAACAGTTTTTTATTGTAATATTTTTTTACAGATTTTGTCAATATGTGCACACACAACATTTATTGGATAAGTGGTGTGACTATCTGGGTTGGTCCACGGCTGTCGTTTCCCCTTGCCCTTTCTCCAATTTTATGGGGGGGGGCAGGTGTTACCCCGCCTCAACCCCGGGTGGGACTGTTTGTTCCTGACCACCATTTAATCCCATTGCTAGAATTGAGCATAATTTACAGGCTAAGTGTGAGTGGTGAGCGCAAATGATTTTTATTTTTAATCATTTGCTCTCATCACTCACACTTATTCTATTCACCATTTTGTCGTTAGCAAAATTCAGATTTGAGCAGCAGTTGGCTTTATTGCACTTTATTTATTTAATTATTTTCACTTATGACCAGCGCTTAAGACACATATTTTATGCTTTCCACATAACTTACAGGCTACTCTGTAAGTACTTTTCAGTAAGCGGTTGTTTCTGATATTTCCTTTTTTATTAGAAGGTTACAGATATTAATAGTTAGTTTATTTGGACTTTTTAGTAAATATGTGCATCTTACCCAGGAAGCCAAGAAACGCGGCAAGTTTTAAACAAAGGATGCCCAGTTAAGCTTTGTTTTTATCATGAATTTCAATACATTATTATTCTTTGTACATGTATCATGCGATTTATGTATTTTTTTTTATTTGAAAATTTATTGATTTATGTATTTGTCTGTATTATATTAATCCTGTCCTTTGATTTGTTTGCATCAGGGGTGTGGCCTGCTACAGAGCCGGATGGTAGCCTGGTGAGAGAGCTCCGCCATCCACGAGCAGAAAACGACACCAAACGGCCTGAAAAGGACACCTATTAGACCCCACCACCAAGCGATCCAAGCATTGCGAATTTTCGGCAACATAAAAGAATCGCATCAGCTACTCGGCCCTTCTTTTGCATCAGAGCCAATCAGAATAACTCGAATATTCGACAAACGGAATATTGCGCGATTATCTTCTCCGCCCTTCTTTTGCATCAGAGCCAATCAGAATAACTTGAATATTCGGCAAAAGGAATATTGCACGATATTCCTTTTGCCGAATATTCGAGTTATTCTGATTGGCTCTGATGCAAAAGAAGGGCGGAGAAGATAATCGCGCAATAGGAATATTGCACGATTATCTTCTCCGCCCTTCTTTTGCCCCCTTATTCTCCTTTCTTTTAAGTAGAGTTAGTGTAGAGTTAGTGTTTAGTGCATATTAGTTTAGTAATACAGGAAATGATCTCCGTTTATGAGAATTTCGCAATCATTTTCGCATTAGCGAAATTTCGCAACATTTTTTTTGGATAAAATATCACGAATATTCGATATTAGCGAATATTCGCGAATATTCTTCTATATGTTCGCGCAATATCGCGAAATCGAGTATGGCGTATTCCGCTCAACACTACCCACAATGACCTGTTTCATGTAAAGTTCCATTTCTAGCTCCTATTTCTTAGAAAATAAAACCTCAAGAATGGTTTCTATGCAGAGCTGCACCAGATTTTGCATGCTCTGTTTTAGCACGGTAAATCTCTACCATTAAACAATAAAAATTGAGATGAGACTTCTAGCTAACAAAAATTTAAGGGGCCTGGGCAATTATGTGCCATTACTTGGGGCCATGGCATTCCAACCAATGGCTTATGTGGTCTATACTGTATGCAGACCCTGATTTTATTATTGCAATTTTCTTATTGCATGGGGGATAATAAGGACAGATTGTAAGCTCAGAATTTACAGGAAAAGCATATAACTTCATCATATTGCTGTGTTTTATTCTTTCTTTTTATTTATTTTTTAACCCCCTTCCTGTGGCCTTTTAACTGGGTTTAACTGCAGGGAGGCAATCATGTGATCACTGTGTTTAATTTTTCATGTACATGGGATGCTGGTGCAAACTCCTCTTCACGTTTTGCCGTGTTTGTATGCCGCACTTAGCGACGTTTTACCGCATTTGCGTCTAGAAGCTTTTATTAAGATAACCTCATAGGACCCTCCCCAAGCTTCAAAAACATTGTTATTTTAAGTATTTCAGTCATTTTGACCAGAGTGAGTAGCAGCAGCGGAGAGAGGAGCTGTATACTTGTATTTGACTCAATTTCTGTGCTTTTTTTTCAATGGATCCCAAAATGAGCATATGTGAAGAAATGCTCCTGATGCTGCTCCTGACGTTGCTCTTGATGAGGCTAGAACGACGTAGAAAATTGCATGCGAGGTCCAGAGTCAGAGTTTGTCGCTATTGGACACATCCATTGATTGCGCAGTGAATGTCAGTAGGATATTTTTCAAACATGTACGTACAGCTGCGTACCTACTCCGACAATTTTTTTAATTTCACATTGCCACATTTGATCTTCTACTAGAAAAACGACGACCCAGTCTGACACGGTCTATGAATCACCACAAGTAATTTTAAACTTTTTTTTTTTATGTTTTGTCATTGTTTTCCATCATATTTTTGTCTTTTCAGGTCAAAAAAATAGGGTACCTTTAAAAACTATTACAAACGAAAACGCGGCTAAACGTGGATACCGTGTTTAGCCCCGTTTTGCATGTTCTTGTTCTGCGTCTGAACACTTTTTTTTTGCTTTCAAAGAAACGCTGTTAACATGTGAACATGGGGCCTTACTGTTCCAGAGGTTACATGATTGACAACCTGCCCCATCAGCTCCCAATCACAGAGACCAGGAGCTGTCCAGCAACAGACCAGCATTCTCTCAGCACATAAACCAGGCCAAAAAGTTTGAAAATATTATTACAATGACAATAACATTTTAAAAATGTTATGAGATTTTAGTGATTGGGTTTAGATCTACTTTAGCAGCTTTTTAAACAATATTTGTTTTTTTAATTACTCTGAGTTCTATGGACCTTCATATTACTAGATACAGTCGAGTATTAGTAACCTTACAATGCCCCATTTTATAACAACAGTGATTGTCTTTCATCCACTTGATTTAAGGCCCTGTAACCTTCTATTCCCATGTCGTCTGATGGATAGCCTTACAGATATTGAGATGCTGAGAGCCACAGATGAGGAGATAAGGGTTGATTCACCCAGCAGCGTCCTACAATATTCTGTCTACATGAAGAATTGTATCCACTTCAATGAGCAAGCTGCAAAACTAGACAAATGAGTTCAAAGGAGACCGGATATGACCTGTGATTTGAGGCATCTTCTATTCAGAATTGTCCTGCGGATTTATTTATTTTATTGTTTATCTTTCTTGACAGAGCAATAGAAGCAAAGGCAGGTTTCAGAAGCAATTTAGGGAAAGTTAATCATTAAAATGTCATATATATATTTTTTTTGTCAGATACTGTATGTATGTATATATATATATATATATATATATATATATATGTGTGTGTGTGTGTATATATATATATATATATATATATATATATATATATATATATATATATATATATATATATATATATAGAGTACAGACCAAAAGTTTGGACACACCTTCTCATTCCAAGAGTTTTCTTTATTTTTATGACTATGAAAATTGTAGAGTCACACTGAAGGCATCAAAACTATGAATTAACACATGTGGATTTATATACTGTACATAACAAAAAAGTGTGAAACAACTGAAAATATATGTCATATACCTTTTGCAGCAGACACATCTCTAGAACAACTGTTAAGAGGAGACTGTGTGAATCAGGCATTCATGGTAGAATATCTGCTAGGAAACCACTGCTAAAGAAAAGCAACAAGCAGAAGAGACTTGTTTGGGCTAAAGAACACAAGGAATGGACATTAGACCAGTGGAAATCTGTGCTTTGGTCTGATGAGTCCAAATTTGAGATCTTTGGTTCCAACCACCGTGTCTTTGTGCGACGCAGAAAAGGTGAACAGATGGACTCTACATGCCTGGTTCCCACCGTGAAGCATGGAGGAGGAGGTGTGATGGTGTGGGGGTGCTTTGCTGGTGACACTGTTGGGGATTTATTCAAAATTGAAGGCATACTGAACCAGCATGGCTACCACAGCATCTTGCAGCGGCATGCTATTCCATCCGGTTTGCGTTTAGTTGGACCATCATTTATTTTTCAACAGGACAATGACCCCAAACACACCTGCAGGGCTATTTGACCAAGAAGGAGAGTGATGGGGTGCTGCGCCAGGTGACCTGGCCTCCACTGTCACCAAGCTTGAACCCAATCGAGATGGTTTGGGGTGAGCTGGACGGCAGAGTGAAGGCAAAAGGGCCAACAAGTGCTAAGCATCTCCTGGAACTCCTTCAAGACTGTTGGAAGACCATTTCAGGTGACTACCTCTTGAAGCTCATCAAGAGAATGCCAAGAGTGTGCAAAGCAGTAATCAAAGCAAAAGGTGGCTACTTTGAAGAACGTAGAATATGACATATATTTTGTTATGTATATAATTCCACATGTGTTAATTCATAGTTTTGATGCCTTCCGTGTGAATCTACAATTTTCATAGTCATGAAAATAAAGAAAACTCTTTGAATGAGAAGGTGTGTCCAAACTTTTGGTCTGTACTGTATGTTATATATATATATATATATATATATATATATATATATATATACACAGTATCTGATAAAAATTAGTACACCCCTCACACTTTTGTAAATATTTTATTATATCTTTTCATGTGACAACACTGAAGCCAGCCTCGTACACATGGGCAAGAATCTCGTCAGGAAAAAAAATGTGTTTTTCCTGGCGAGATTCTTGGCAAGAATCTCTTGCTACTAAAGTGTACACACACTCCTTTAAAAAAAATGCGGTTCTTTTGAAAGGCAAGAACGCGGTGACGTCATTGCGTAACACGAGCATGCGCTCATCACATTCGATGCCATTCGCCGCCATTCGATGCGCATGCCTATGACACGCAGCAGAATGTCCGCGTGATCGACGCTGCGGTCCAGCCTGGTCCTGTGAGGCGAGGCTTGGAGCGCACGCCGACAATGTCCCTATCCATCCGGTAATTAACTACCAATCGATTGAAGCTGGAGCCGCGATCGTGGTAAGGGGGCATAGGTATATATTGTGAATAGTCACAGCAGTAAGTCAGCACCCCAGATGATGATCTTTGGATCGAAACGCGTCGGGTTTCCAGCTGATTCTACTGCTTAACTGTATGATGCTTTGATTTGTCTACTTAAATGTGAGTGTAACCTTCTATGCTTTGAAACCTTTTAGTAAAGATTTTAAACGGTATTACACTATGTCCGCATTTATTTTTTCCTCCACTGGCTGCCACACATTGAGTTCTTTGGATCCTATGTAAAGAGCCTACGTTCCATATATGCTGATCCTGGCACCATATACTATTTCTTGGCTCCCATTCATCACATGAAGAGTCGATCTGTTTTGAGATTTCGTTCACATCTTATCATTGGGAGGTCTATTGCCTGGCTGTCATCATAACATATGCCTTAGTGACTCATTAAGTTTACGCTTAGCTGAGTCCATACTTTCCGGTAAGCCCCCTCAATTACCTTGGTGGTGGATCTACTATCAACACTATTTCCATTGTTGCTACATTTATTTGGACACTCAGATTGGGATACTTTCTTCCATTTCTATGAACCATTTTTGGGCTTTAATGTCACATTTTAAATGTATACACTTTTGAATTGTCACTCCTTACAACTCATATGATTCTTCATTGTATGACATATTTAATTTTCATATAATCTTAGCGCTACACTTTTTTGTTTTTATCATCTTGCTTCACCCTACCTATGCCATGGAAGCTACCGCGCAATGCGTCAAAGTCATTTTGAGCATGCGTGGGTTTCCCCGGCAACAGGTAAGTATACAGACGCTCGGATTTCTCGTCGGGAAACAGGCCGACAAGAATCCAGACGAGAAAATAGAGAGCAGGATCTCCTATTTTTCTCGTCAAGATTCTGGCCAGTTTTCCCGACGAGAAACCTGAAAGTTTCGTACACACGCTTGGTTTACTCAGCAAGAAAGCTCTGCCAGCAGTTTTCTTGCCGAGAAGACCAAGCGCGTGTACGAGGCTTGAGACTTAAACCATCCGCGGTTCGCACAGGAACTCTGTGCGTCCCTGTTCTCCTTTTCAGGAATGAATCAGGGCCAAATCTTTGCCTGAATTCAGCCCTGAAATGTAGCCAAAGATGCAAAGAGTTTCTGTGCTGTGCTCTACGCAACTACCCCAGAGATATGTGAACCGGCTCCATAGAGAGACGGTCACATTCTCCTGCTATACAAATTGGATGCGGAATTCGCATAGGTGTGAACCCAGCCTGAAGAAATGACACTTTGCTACAATGTAAAGTAGTGAGTGTACAGCTCGTATAACAGTGTAAATTTGCTGTCCCCATAAAATAACTCAACACACAGCCATTAATGTCTAAACCGCTGGCAACAAAAGTGAGTACACCATACGATAAACGTGAACACCTGCTACTCAAACATGTATTGATAGCAGAGAGTCACTGTGGTGCATACAACAAATATACAATATAAATCAAATATTGTCATTCAATAAAATATATAGTGAACAGTGACACATTTACATATGACGAAAAGTGCTAGTGCATAGTTTTTATATAGTCCATAAAGTGTTTGCAGTGTATGAAGTGACTCTCCAAGGTGAGTAATAATAAAACAGTTGTCTGTTGCTATTCCACCACCAATAAAAAAAAAAGGCTTTCCAGATATGTTGAACCCAACTACGCATATGCCCAACGAGTGAACAGAGCTTGTGGTGTAGCACACCCAGGGGAGGAAAGTGTATCAGCATACACAGCTTCCAATGTAGACATATGAGGCGGAAGAGCATCACAATATTGTTGCCAGTAGGGTTCAACCAAGGATGCAGTGACACAAACTCAAAGGCAATTCCTCCAAATAATAAATCAGTAGAAGGAGAGAAAATAGGCGACATAGTGTGAAACATTTATTGTATATCGTATATACTCAAGTTTTCAGCTCTTTTTTAGGGCTGAAAATAAACCCCTCGGGTTATACTCAAGTCAGTGTACCTGAAGGACTGCGAGCGTCCATTGTTTAAAAGTCGCAGCTTCCCCCTGGTCCCTTCCATGATGGGCGTTTCCCAGAAGACACTGTGTTCAGTTTTCCGCATATCACGGATGTTCTCCTCTTGTCCGAGGATGAAAAGACCTCCGTAATTGGTGGAACACTGAACACAGTGTCTGCTGGGATACTGAGTCTGAGGATGAGAGGACATCAGTGATAGGCTGCTGGGAAACGCCTATCACAGAACGGGACCAGGAGGAGACCGCGAATTTTAAACAATGAATCGATTCTCACAGGAACACTGACTTGGGCACAGTGAGGTGGCAATGGGCACAGTGAGGTTGCAATGGGCACAGTGAAGTTGCAATGGGCACAGCAAGGTTGGGCACAGTGAGGTTGCAATGGGCACAGTGAAGTTGGGCACAGTGAGGTTGCAATGGGCACATTGAGATTTCAATGGGCACAGTGAGGTTGCAATGGGCACAGTGAAGTTGGGCATAATGAGGTTGGGCACAGTGAGGTTGCAATGGGCACAGTGAGGCGTGCAAATGGGCACAGTGAGGCGTGAAAATGGGCACAGTGAGGCGTGCAAATAGGCATTGTTGACCCTCTTTTCCGCTTACAGTAGCTGCTGCATTCTCACCCTAGGCTTATACTCGAGTCAATACATTTTCTCATTTTTTTGTGGTAAAATTAGGTACCTCAGCTTATACTCGGGTCGGCTTATACTTGAGTATATGCGGTAAGTACAAAATGAACACTCACATTTGAGAAGGTATTAAAAGCATGTAGATACAATCAAATGACGCAGTTGCATCAGCAGAGCCCATCCCGACGTTTCGTCCTAAAAAGGCATCCTCTGGGGATCCATCACATTTACCCTCAGCTTCTTCAGCAAGGCAGTGGTCTTCTTGGAGGTGTGATTGGGGTCATTATCATGTTGGAATACTGCCCTGTGGCCCAGTCTCCGAAGGGAGGGGATTATGCTCTGCTTCAGTATGTCACTGTACATGTTGACATTCATGGTTCTTCCATAAACTGTAGTTCCCCAGTGCCGACAGCCCTAGACCATGACACTCCCACCACCATGCTTGACTGTAGGCGGGTGTGGTGTTGAGCAATTCAACCTAACCTGTTATCAGTTTTGTTCAGAATATGTACAGTTGATCTTTTAATGGAGATTTATATAACACTTTTCAAACACATTTGTATAGAATTTTTGCAATACCTTTCTAGTTGAACTGCAGCTTGAGGTCATATAGTGCAAGTCAAACATTAGCACGTCTTGATGTAATGTAAGACAGCATATACGGTACCTTGAATAAGTATTCACATTCCTTGAAATTTTCCACATTTTGTCATGCTACAACCAAAAAACGTAAATGTATTTTATTGGGATTTTTTGTGATAGCCCAACACAAAGTGGCACATAATTGTGAAGTGAAAGGAAAGTTATAAATGGTTTTCAATTTTTTTTTACAAATAAATATGTGAAAAGTGTGGCATGCATTTGTATTCAGCCCCATGAGTCATTACTTTTTAGAATCACCTTTTTCTGCAATTAGTACAGCTGCAAGTCTTTTTGGGGATGTCTCTACTAGCTTTGTACATCTAGAGCAGGGGTGGCAAACACAAGGCCCGCGGGCCAAATCCGGCCCGCCAGGCCTTGTCATGTGGCCCGCGCAGCCGTCCCCATCAGCAAGGGGATCTCTCTCCTGTCAGTAATGAGAGAAAGGCCGAGCTGCGGACAGATAGGCGTGAGAGCCCGGAAGTCAGGAAATTAGTTAATCCCCAGCCACCTCCTCCTTGACCTCTCCCCCCCGCCGACCCCGCCTCCCCCAAGAGGCGAGAATCGGCGGGCGCGGCATCTCCTGTGCCTCCAGAGCATGGGTTGCTCTAACTTCCTCTCCAGTGAAATGAGTCCCGGGGAACAGGCTGACTGGGGACCCAGAGGACGGCCAGGCTGCCAGGGAGCTGCTGGAAGGATCAAAGGAGACACGCTGCCATGGAAGGTAGGGCTAGCAGTCTCTCATCTCTCAGCCTCCCCCTCCCCCTTTCCTTCAGCTCCACTGCCTTTGTGATCCCAATGTCTCAGTAAATCCAAATCACCATTGCTGCAGAAAAAACCCACAATTGTACAAATATATAAATAAACTAGTTTTATATAATTAACATGTTCATTCATAGTTGTTTTTGGATGGTTTTTATTGATATATGGAATTTGTTTACTTCTATATTTGCACAATTGTGTGTTATTGCAGCACTGGTGATTTGGATTCACTACCTAGTAGGGCCATCTTAGAATTATTGTATTTGTTGAATTGTTTTAATTACATTTTCTGTACTTTTTTTTTTTTTGCACAATTGTGTTTTTTGCAGCACCGGTGATTGAGACTCACTACCCAGTAGTTTTTTTGTATAATATTTCAGTTAATGGAAGCTACATATGTCATGTTTACACTATAATACTTGTTGCAGCACCGTGCACTTGGGATCAATACCCAGTAGGGTTTTATTTTTTATTTTTTTTAACCTTTTTTATTTTTTCTATATATATATTTTCAGGCTGTCGGTCATGTTATTTCTGTGTGAGTGTATGCAGGGAAGAGGAGGGAGCACCAACAACAGATGGGACACAGGAATCTATATTTGATGTCACCACTCCAGGCTTTTCCAGTCATTGACGAGCACGCTCTCCTCTCCCCTGCAGCCACTGCTGGCTCACACAGGCCCAGACTGAAGCCAGCTGAAAATAGGTACATCTGTGAGTCGGGGGGAGCAAATTACCTTGGGCGCTGACAACCCACGCTACGCCATTGGTGTAAGCGCAGATACAACCGGCCCTCTGAGGGCAACGAAATTGCTGATGCGGCCCCCGATGAATTTGAGTTTGCCACCCCTGATCTAGAGAGTGACATTTTTGATCATTCTTCTTTTCAAAATAGCTCAAGCTCTGTCAGTTTGTATGGAGAGTGTCTGTGAACAGCAAATTTCAAGTCTTGCCACAGATTCTCAATTTAATTTAGGTCTGGACTTTGACTAGGCCATTCTAACACATAAATATGCTTTGATCTAAACCATTCCATTGTAGCTATGGCTGTATGTTTAGGGTCGTTGTCAGGGCCTGATTCCTGACAAGGCCACCAAGGCCGGGCCTTGGGGCAGCAGTGGGTGCAAGGGCGGCGCCAAGAGGCAGATCCAGGGGAAGTTAGTTGCGGGTGAGTGTGCAGGCGGCATGGTGGTTGAGCCGGTGGGTGGCTCTGCATACAAGTGACTGTGCGGGCGGCGTGGTGTGTGAGCTGCCTGTCCGCTCGGTGCTTGCACAGTCACACTGACTGTGCAAACAGGGGCAGCTTGGTGGGTGGGTGAGAGAGACATGAAGCTGCCGGCTGGGAGGCTCAATAGGTGGACTGGCCAGTCAGTGGGTGGCGGAGCAGAGAGATGACATCATCTCTCACCGCCCAGTGCCCGCCCTGCCTCCTGGCAGTTCTGCCCTCACTCACTGTGCAGGCAGCAGAGAAATGACATCATCTCTCTGCTGCCTGACTCCTGGACACAGGAAGTGACAATCCCCATTCCCCACCTAAGCAGGAAAGTGACAATCCACAAGATGTGGCAGGTGACATGACAAGTGGACAATCCGCAAGGTGTGGCAGGTGACGTGGCAGGTGGACAATCCGCAAGGTGTGGCAGGTGACATGGCAAGTAACAAACTGCAATGTGTAGCAGATGACGTGACAAGTGGACAATCCGCAATGTGTGGCAAGTGGACAATCCACAACTTGTGGCAGGTGACGTGGCAAGTGGACAATCCGCAACTTGTGGCAGGTGACGTGGCAAGTGGATTGTCACGGAATGTCCCACACTCCGACCGAGTGCTTCCGTCATATACCGCTTCCTATCAGGCTGTATATAGATATCAGATATTCCATCTGCCCTCAACACACAACGAGACGAGACTTGTCTGTATGCTAAGTATGGAGTCTTTAATAGAACCAAGAATACAATCTTATATACAGTAAAGAGGAGGTAACCAGAACATAAATTAACATGAGCTAATTATCTAATCATTTACCCAGACAAGGTGACCAGACATCCCGGCTCCTTATTCATCTGCTATACAATAAACATTCTCTTAAGTGTAAACACAGAGCATCTTCACACACACAATAGAGTCAATTAGCACAGAGAATAGAGAGATCGCTGAAGGTGACGGCATTAGCATCTAGATGTATGAGTCACATCTACAATTAACCCATTGAGTTCAGAATCAACAAACTTAAAATAGTCCTACAGATATCTTGGAATATAATGTGGATAATAAATACATAGGGCCAGATTCACGTATTCCAGAGCATCTTTGCTCTGGAGTAACGCTTCTGATTTGCGTTGCGCTGCCGAAATTTTAGGAGCAAGTGCTGTCATTCACGAAGCACTTGCTCCTAAAGTTGCGGCAGCGCATCACAAATGAGCCGGCGGAATTCAAATGTAGCGGGTACGGGGCGTGTAGTATGCTAACTACGCGCGATCCCGCCGCCAACGTACTGCGCATGCGTCGAGTGTCAAAACATCCCCGTGCGCATGCTCCAAAATCTGTGAATGAACGTCAATGACGTCACATTCCCATTCATGACCGTTTTACGCAAGCGACGTTTTTATTTTTTTTCCCGACGCGATGACGACGCCTATACCTAACATAGGATACTCCAACCCCATGTAGGTATATCTATGCGCCGCGTATCCCGTCCGGAAACGTCGTATCGTCATTGCGTCGCGCCGGATTTCGATCGTGAATTGCCGATTTCCGCTCATTAACATATTTTTTGAGCGTAAATCGGCGGGAACGCCCCCGGCGCCATTTTTAAGTTGAAGTAACGATGCGATGGCGAAACTCAGTTACGCTGCTCGCATCGGAACTTCAACCCGGCGTTTCTTGTTTTCTGGTTACAGAAAACAGAAACGCCGGCTCAAAGCCACAGTTAGGCTGGCGGATCACTCGATCCGCCAGCGTAACCTTTCCTGAATCTGGCCCATAATAATCCCATCTCAGGTAGTCCAAGATATCATTCTTCAGGCATCCTATGCCCCTAGTGGTCATAGGATGATTTTAGACATAAGAGGGTCTGAGTCTGTTACATGGATAATCCGCAATGTGTGGCAAGTGACAATCTGCATCTGCTGGCTGGTGACGGTGGCAACTGACACAATTAGGGGCTCCCACTGATTCTGTATTATGGTGAGTTGAACTATTTCATTTTCTATAACAATGTAATCATAGAAATAATGTGCTACAATCATCCTAACAACCATGGTGCCGTGATGATTAAAGTGCCAACATCAGCCATTTCCCAACTAAATTGTCTGCAAAAAATCATATTTTCTGTCCCTCCCGAGACTAGACTCTGGATCCGCCCCTGGCAGCAGGGGGGTGAAAAACTGTTGTCCCACAGTACTAAACCACAATGGGCCGAGGGGGGCGACATTGAAGGACCTGGCCTTGGGCGGCCAAGGGAGTAAATCCGGGCCTGGTCATTGTACTGCTGGTAGATGAACCGTACTCTAGTTACAGACCTGCACAGTGCCCCCCCCCCATACCTTTTAGGTTCATTTTCATTTCTTAAACGAAAGCGATTTGAAACAGCTTGTAACATAATGGGAAATACTCTATTACACGATATGCGATTTGCCCTACAATTCAAGCTTTGCAAAGGTCAGTTTAAATTTTCATTTGTGTTCAACACACACTTACTCCAAAACACATTTAGAGGCTTCAGCAGTTTTCAAATATTTCTCTTGCGCATTAAAATCCATTACTGCTGAACCATTCATTGTAATAAATGCATCTTGCCAGCGTACTGTTGTTTCCTTTTTAAATTGTACATTAGTGGAAACGGTCAGGCGAATGGTTGCCGGAATGTTGAGTCTGGGCAATCTAAGTGAGCCAAAATGCAATTTTATGAAGAGTTACTTAAAGGGAATAATGGAATTGACTTTACTTTCTTACTTTTGCATAATACATCCTAACGTAAAGAGTCCTAAAATACTTTCTTAGAATTGTGAACTGCCATAAAAATTTGACCTGATTTTGTGGGACTGTACCTGATTGTGACAAAGTCCCTCAGTCCCTCTTTCATCCTAATTTATCACTCATTTTCATCTGATCTATATAGCTTTATATTATCAAAAAGTGTTTCCTAGTGCTAAACCTTTCAGCCAATTTATTAACTACTGCATTTGAAAATATCAAAAGCCAGTATACAGGATTTGTAGCGGTAAAAAAAAAAAATACCCGTGGGATTAATAATCATTTTTATATACCGTATTTATTGGTGTACAACACACACCGGCGTATAACACGCACTCTGATTTTAAGAGTTTCAGGAAAAAAATATATATTTTAAATAAACAACATTGAAGCAAATTAGAGGTCAGTGCCCATGAATGTCCATTTGCAGCCTGATCAATGTCCTCAATGCAGCTTGATCAATGTCCCCAATTCAACCTGATCAATGTCATCAATGCAGCCCATCAATGCACTTTTTTTTTACCTTATTTAACCACTTAAGACCCGGCCTATTGCGCAGGTAAAGGACCTGTCCAGTTTTTGCGATTCGGCACTGCATCGCTTTAACTGACAATTGCGCGGTCGTTCGATGTGGCTCCCAAACCGTCCTTTTTTTCCCACAAATAGAGCTTTCTTTTGGTGGTATTTATTTTTTTGCGCTATAAACAAAAATAGAGATTTTTGCTACAATAAATACCCTCAAAAAAGATATACATTTTTCTTTCTCAGTTTAGGCCGATACGTATTCTTGTACATATTTTTGGTAAAAATAAATCGCAATAAGCGTTTAAAGATTGGTTTGTGCAAAATTTATAGCGTTTAAAAAATAGGGGATAGTTTTATGGCATTTTTATTAATATTTATTTTTTTACTACTAATGGCGGCGATCAGCGATTTATTTCGTGACTGCGGACACATCAGACAATTTTGACACATTTTTGGGACCATTGTCATTTTCACAGCAACAATTGCTATAAAAATGCATTGTTCACTGCAATTGCAATTTATGAGTTAACCACTAGGGGGAACTGTAGGGGTTATGTGTGACCTCATATGTGTTTCTAACTGTAGGGGGTGGGGCTGGATGTGTGACATCACTGATCGCCTTTTCCTATATCAGGGAACAGACGATCAGTGACATTGCCACTGTGAAGAACGGGGAAGGTGTGTTTACACACACCTCTCCCCATTCTTCAGCTCCTGTGACCTATCGCTGGACACTGGCGGCAGTCACAGAGCTTCAGACTGGGTCACGGCGCGTAGGTGCGACCCATGGCTGGGCACTTAAAGGGGACTTACATGTACATGGCTGTGCCCAGCCGACGTAAATGTGCAGGAGGCGGTCCTTAAGTGGTTTAGCAGCCTGAACTTCAGGAAATCACAGAGCCGGCATCTCCTGTTTACTTGGCTCTCACACACACAGTCCCGCCTCCGCCATCGGCATTGGACCAGCTCCTGTGATAGACAGAACACTGGTCCAATGCGAGTGGCGGAGGCAGGACTGTATGTGTGTGACACATGAGAGCCGACCGAGAGCTGAGTTAGATTGAGCCTAGTAAACAGGAGATGACCATATAATCCAATTATATTCCTCTGGATAGATCACACGTACTTACCCTTAAGGAAAGCAGGTTCTCACTTGAAGGTAGTTTCAGTGCTTTATGCATAAATATATACCAAAAAAAGGCGCCTTTTGGGGATAAGAACATATAAACCAGCAGCTGCCCCATTTAAAGTGAACAAATCACAAAACTGTGTAGAAATATAAAGTGAAGACTAATGCCGCGTACACACGGTCGTTTTTTGCGATGAAAAAAAAACAACGTTTTTTAAAACGTCATTTAAATTGATCGTGTGTGGGCAAAACGTTGTTTTTTGTCTTCAAAAAAACGACCAAAAAAAAATTCCAACATGCTTGAATTTTTTGTGTCGTTTTTCAAAACGTCGTTTTTTGTTTCACAAAAAGTCACCGTGTGTAGCAAAAACGTCGTTCAAAACGACGTTTTTCAACCCGCGCATGCCCAGAAGCTAGTTATGAAGCGAGCTTTAATGGAAAAGAGTGGTGAACGTAACCTTGCTTTTTGTGAAAAAACGATGGTGTGTATGCAAAATTGTCTTTGAAAAGTGACGTTTCAAAAACGTTGTTTTTTACTTCACAGAAAACGTAGTTTTTTTTCATCGCAAAAAACGACCGTGTGTATGCAGCATAAGGTGCTATACATGTTCATGTAAAAAAATGGCACAAAGTAAAATACTGCATCAAACATAAATGTGCACATTATTGAAAAAATAAGCAAGCATTTGTGCATAAGTGAATAAATCCCAACACCAAAACGGAATGCTCTGAGATAAAACTTCTAGATCTTCCACCACAAGTGCTCAATATAAAGATGGCCACTCACAGTTTGACCCCTTTTTACAGGCCAGTCAAAAAATGCTTTGGGAACACCAGATTGGTTGCGCTAATGTCATAAATCCACTACAAAAGCTACTCAGGACGGGGCTAGAATGTAAAAAAAAACTCCACAGGAGACACGGATGAAAGTCTCATAATAACAGCAGTTACACTCACATTTATTAGTGCATGGCCTGGCACTAGGTGTAAAGAGTGTGTGTAAGTCAGCTGAGACTTCATGAAGAGCCAGTCACATATGTTGGAGCAGAGGATTCGTAATTTCATATTTGATACCCCACATCAGGCTTTGCCCTTCGGAGCGAGACGTGGAACGCATGCCACCCCCAGGGATCAGCTGACTCACACACGCTGTTTACATTTAGTGCCAGGAAGTGCAAGAAATTTTTTTTTGTTTTGTTTTTTATAGCAGAAAGTAGGGAATATTGTTTTGTTTATTCAAAATCTTTGGAATGAAAATCTTCCAATGGGGACCCATGCTCTGGTAACAGCTTGTAGGTAGGCTGCAGTGTGGTGTGGCAAAATAACACACTCAGTTCCAGTGCAATGAAAGAACTTGTGTTGAAATTATGCAAAAAAAGTTCACAGCTAACCCTGTGGGAAGGCAGCTCAACTGGGAAAACTCACAGTTCCAACAGTGTGCAGAGGACAGAGTGTAGCTGAATTGTCAGCGTCAGTAGAGGGCTCAAGAATGCGGCCTGTTTGTCTTGTGCCCAACAGGCAGGTGTCCAGAGACAGAGCAAGCTCTACACTTTCCGTCCTCTTCAGGATCCTAGTACGGTCTCTATCAGGTGAGGTATTCTACTAACTTGCAAATGAGTGCCAAAACTGGGATCCAAGGCTTTAACTAGGCTCTGCCTTATCCAATATGGCTGCCAGAGTCATATGAATTGGCAGAATCCAAAGGGATGCTTCCGCAGTGACCCAAGAAACCATAGAGGAACTATTGCTCTTGACTTCCTCTCCAACTGCAGTGCCACTTGTAGTGCACCTGCCTACAAGCTGTCTAAGAGGGAAAGTCCCTCCACTTTTTAGAGATTTTCTTTAACTTATTGTTGGGTCTCCAGGCAAAATCTCCTTAAAGGGGTGTTCCAGCCAAATGTTATGTTTATTAAAAGTCAGCAGCTACAAAAAGTGTAGCTGCTGGCTTTTAATAAACATTCACTTACCTGCTCCAGCGTTCCAGCGACGCGCCGGCTGGGGCTCCGCTCCTCTCCCCCCTCCCCGGCCAGCATCTTCATTCTAACTGTGGGCACCCGGCCGTGACAGCCTTCGGCTTCACGGCCGGGCATCCACTATGCATGCGCGAGCGGCACTGCGCCTGCGCACGCGGCCCGCCGCTGATTGGACAGGCGATCGTCTAGGACCTGTCAGTGTCCTAGGCGGTCGCCTACAGGGAGGAGATGCTGTAGGCGATTAAGCTTAATCGCCTAACCAGCCGCTCGGCGGAAGGAGGAAGTGGGACAGAAAGGTCCCACTCCGCCTGAAGCCCTCACTCCCCCCCCAAAAAAATTACATGCCAAATGTGGCATGTAAGGGGGTGAGGAGTGAATTAAGCGGAAGTTCAATTTTTGGGTGGAACTCCGCTTTAACAGAAAAAAATACAACTGGTTTTAATCTTTGGGTACTATCCAAAACCAAAATAAAATATTTTGGTCATACAATACATACGCTTTAAATTTATATTTTTTTGGTTCTGACCACAATAAATAAAAGAAATACATTTTATACAAAAGCACTATAAATACAATAAAGGTCTCCTGTTCTGTATTTGTCAACGTTGGGGAGGCCATACTCATTTTTCACACTACACGCATTATGAACAGCAAGATAAGAGAGGTAAGTTACTCCATGACTGACTTGTTTGAACAGCATTGCTCGCTGCACAAAGTAAGATATTGGATTTTTAATTGTATTTCATCACAGATAAAGCTGTTTTTAACTCTTCTTCAGTGTTGAGGCCATCTAACTGATGTTTCCCGAGTCTGGTATATACTGAATATCCAATTCAATTACACAGATCGGTAAATTGTACCCAAGCAAATCCATATATTGAAATGACTTCAGAGTTAGAACGCATTACAAAAAAAGTCGATATGGGAGTGAAATTTCACAAGGGAGGACAGAGGTCTGATTCAAGGGGCCAGCCCAATAAAAAAAAGTCTATTTTGTTATGGGTGAGCAGCAGTGTTCCAAAGCATTAATTAGCTTTTGGGACTTTGTTGACTGCAGTGGCAAGATCTCATTTTTGGAGTGCTGACCTTTCCTTACTCTTCAGTCCCCCTTCTTCACTTCTTCAGCATGGATGATTAACCGCTTGCCATCCACTCTATAGCAGTTTTATTGCTACAGGGCGGCAGCTATGCACCAATTCACATATATATACATGATTCCGCACATATGGGTAGGGGGTGCACGTGAGCACAGCGGAAGCCAATGGGTGGATGCCGGGTACTCGTTGTCTTTTGGCTCCTGCCGATCCTCAGGCAAAGAGACAGAACTGTGATCTGCCTATGTAAACAAGGCAGATCTCTATGTAAACAAGACAGATGTCTATGTAAACAAGCAAATCGCCATTCTGAGGCCCCATACACACGATCGGACATATCCGATGAAAACGGTCCGCGGACCATTTCCATCGGATATGTCCGATCGGGAGTTTGATCCGATGGCGTGTACACACCATCGGATCAAATTCCCCGCCGCCGGACGGCGCGGTGACGCGGCGGTGACGTTGACGCCGCCGCGTCACCGCCACGTCACCGCCACGTCACCGCACCAGGAAGTAAAACACTTCCGCGCATGCGCCGAATCCATTCGGCGGCGGCGCGGCGGCGGTGGGGGACGACATGTCTGCTGGTAAGTGTACTAACCAGCAGACATGTCGGGCGGACAGATTCCACCGGATAGATTTCAAAGCATGCTTTGAAATCTGTCGGGTGGAGAAATCTGTCCGCTAGCCCATACACACGAGCGGAGATGTCTGCTGAAACGGTCCATCGGACCGTTTTCAGCGGACATATCCCCTCGTGTGTACGAGGCCTGACAGTTGGATAGGTATAGAGTTTGTGTCCCCGCAGAGTAGGGAACACACTCCATCTCTTCCCCTAGTAAAATAACCTCATACAGTATAGTAAGACACAGGTTAGGCACACAGTTAACCCTTTGATCCCCCTGATGTTAACCCCTTCCCAGCCAGTGTCATTAGTAACACAACTGTGTATATTTTTATCACTGATCACTGTATTCATGTCACTGATTCCCAAAAAGTCAGTTAGTGTCAGAATGTCCACCTCAATATCGGAGTCCCGCTATAAGTCGCTGATTGCCGTCATTACTAGTGAAATAATTAAATAAATGAAAATATCCCATAGTTTGTAGACACAGTAACATTTACACAAACCAATCAGTGCCTATTGGGATTTCATTACCAAAAATATGTAGCAGAATACATATTGACCTAATTTTATGAAGAAATTCGATTTTTCCAACTGTTTATTGGATATGTTTTATAGCAGAAAGTAAACAATCTTATTTGGGTACAGTGTTGCATGACCGTGCAATTATCAGTTAAAGGAACGCAGTGCCATATCGCAAAAAAATGGTCTGGTGATGAATTTTCTGGAGTTTAAGTGGTTAAAGTGGATGTGATTTAAAATTGTGGCAATAGGAAGCATCTAAAAATGGTAATTGCACCTAAGCAGTATCCTTAATGATTTGTATTTTTTTTCTCTCCTGTATAACGGTCCCTGTTCCTTAAAATTTTGACAGGGTCTCTTTAACAAGACAAAAAAAAAAGGAATTTAGAATGATGCATTCATATTCAGCATCATGTAGCTGTTTTCCTGTTATTTTTGTTGAGTGTTCAGAGTTTATTCGCAAACAGTAACGGCTAGGATCTGATTGTTGCAATGAATACTAATAATCACTAAACTTTAATAAATAAAAAAAATAAAAATAAACAATGTGGAGGTATAAAATTAGAGCAGACACAGACTGCTCCTTGTAATTCACTTATTGTTTGTTGCAAGTTTTAAAGAATGAACCAAATGTTAAAGTGGAGGTTCACCCTAAAAAACATCTATATACCATTACATACAGCATACTTCCGACATGTACAGTATGCTGGTATTTTCTATTTTTTTGCTGTACATACTGTACCATCTTATAGTTCTTTTTCACCCAGCTTCCGGGTTCTCACTCCCGTGGGGAATAGGCGTTCCTATGAAGAGGCGTAGATGATTGACGTGCGGATAAACATTGAAATCAATGGGCAGTGCCAGAAAAACGCAGCTGCAGTGGCGCTTTGTGGGCAGTTTTAACCCTTTTTCGCCCGCTACAGCAGCCTGTTTATGGCCTGATACCCCACCTGGTTCCAGCCTGGTTAAAGCCATCTGTTTGTGATCTAAAAAATTGCAGCATCTAGCTTGCCTGCCTTAAAAACTCCAAAAAATGTCCAGCGCTTCAGGAACAATTCTAAAATGTGACTATTATCCTGCAGATGACTTTCCGAGCTACTTACCAAATTTCCAATCCACTTATGCCAAATGGGTCCAATAAGCTGTCAAAATCACCAACTGCATGTCTTCTCCTTTACTCACTTTTGCTTCCCAAATACCTTCAACTCATCACATGTGATACCCAAAGGAAACTGATAGGCCGCGTACACACGACCAAATAAATCCGATCAAATCAGTCTGTCAAACCAATTTGATCAGATTTGTCAGCTGGAATACATTGGTTTGATTGTGTACACACGATCAAACCAAAATCCCCGCTGGCAGAAAGCGCGGTGACGTGGCGGTGACGTTGACGCCGCCACGTCACCGCACCAGGAAGTAAAACACTTCAGCGCATGTGTCGAATCCATTCGACGCATTTGCGGGCAGATATGTCTGCTGGTTAGCGTACTAACCAGCAGACATGTTGGACGGACGGGTTCCCAGCAGACAGATTTTAAAGCATGCTTTAAAATCTGTCTGCTGGAAAAATCTGTCTGTCCGCCCATACACACGATCGAATTTGTCTGCTGAAACGGTCCGTCGGACCGTTTCCAGCAGATGAATTTGATCGTGTGTACGTGGCCATAGTGTAGTATTTTATGAACAAATGGAGAAAAAAAAAACATATCTACCGTGTGAATATACGTGTGAATATACCAACACCGGTGCACTGCCAATGACAAAGTGCACAAGCCACCACTTGTGCAGCCTCTTACCAAATAATCAAATTAAACCACATATCATTACATTCTAGGTAGATCAGCAGATCAATACCCTTTGGTGTTCCTCCTCTTGGTATCAAAACTCAAAAGAAAATTACCCAAAATAGTGTAATACTGTAAAGATTAACACTGCAAGCTACATGAATAAATAAATCATGCTCACATTGAAAAAAATCATTGGACTCTCTTATCTCTCTCTGTGCAATTAACACAGCATGTCTCTTCAAATCCTTATGGACTATACTAATGTTTATATGTTTGCACCTTAAAATAGCACATTAGGAATATTTTAGTGTGTTGTGTATAGCGCTACCTCTTGAAAAGGAAACCCATATGTATACTGGCCCATTGGCCCCCCATTTATATACCCCCCATATCATAGCCCCAAAAATGTGTCTAACACCAAGGTTGGGAAAAACTGCCCGTTTTACGGCCCCTTTACAGGCATACCCTACTTTTAAGTACACAATGGGACTTATTTACTATTGCTGAAAAGTGCAAAATCAGGCTCACTTCTGCATAGAAACCAATGAGCTTTCTAACCCCAGCTTGTTCAATTAAGCCTTGTAATAAACCCTCGAAGCTCACTGGTTCCTATGCAGAAGTGAGCCTGATTTTGCACTTTCCAGTGATAGTAAATATGTCCCATTGTGTACTTAAAAGTCGGGTATTCCTGTATTAAAGTTAACAAATATTTAACAATATAAACCAAAACAAAGCATAATCTGATGGTTGCCGATCCTTGGAGGCACTGCATATCAAAATATTTATCTTATATCTGCTTAGATTTCTTTCCATGGTCTCTGCCGCATTGCACCGACTCGGGGACGACCACCTTCAGCAGATACACCATTCTCACTCCTAGTTAATCCACCATAACTGGCATTCACCGGGGACCCATACCTCAGATGTGTCCCAATAATCAAATTCCAGCAGTTTATTTACCAATGCCTCCAAAGACTCAACCGCATACCTTGTAAGAGCAAAATGTACAAAAATAAAGACAACCACACACCATTACCAAAGCTCAAAATATGTAGGGCAGGCAGGCGGGAACGTTTCCTCTCCTTGTGTGCTGACCAGAGGTCTGCTGCCCCATGACCTCTCCACTGCCCTGCCCCCCCCCCACAACCTGTAGCCAATCCCCTTACTCCTGCCTTCTGCTGATGAATTTTGTTTAACTCCCACTAGCCCAGCCTAACTGGGCAACTACTTATGCCGCCATGCGCTTATTATTATTATTTTGCTTCGGGCTTACTTTGTGTTTTGTCTTGTATATGCTTATATGTAAGAAAGCATACAGACATCTGTAACGGGAGGGCTTGTGGAACCCAGAAGCTCCTAAAAAGTATGAGATACCCTTGTTTCAACTTCCCCGGACCCTCATATGTCTAAAATCATCCTATGTCCACTAGGATGACTGAGAACTATTTACTGTTTGTTGATTCTGAACTCAATGGGTTAATTAAAAGAGTGACTCATTCATAATGTTGGGACACATACTGTTAGATGCTAATGTCACCTCCAGCCCACCTGTTTGTCTGTTGTGATGTAAATTAATCTGGCTTCTGAGGATCTTTCATTGTGCTTGTGTTAATTGACCCTGTATTGTGTGAAGCAGTCCTGTGATAATGTGTAGTGTAGTTTAGGGGACAGCAATGCTAGCCTAAAGGTCATGTGTCTGAGTCATCACCTGTAGTTAATTAGCTCACCTGTTGTCTGCTAAGGGAATAATGTGTATTGGTGACTCGTTATGTAACCATTGTGGGATGTTGTGGGTGGATCCGATTTACATCTCCTGTGGTGCCGTTAGAACATCCAACCTTCAAAATGGCCACCTGGGTACTTATGGTTCTGGCATCTGATGTATCTTCTGATGCTTTTCATCTATTGACTTTGTCAAACTGCTTGTTGGTTGTCATTGCCATGCTTTATGTAATTGGTGCTCAAAAGTATGTGAAGCATAACATGGGCACCATCAAGTGAAAGCTCAGGTAAAGACATAATGCTCTAAAGTTGAACTCAAGAAGGAGTCGGCACCAACCGTTGATGCATAAGGTCCAGAAATCATTACAGGACATAAATTAGAAGACTCATATGGCAGCATTTAAACTTCTCTTACAGGGTCCAAGGCAAAAAAACAAAAACAAAGATCTCTTACCTACCACTGATGACACAAAAAGTCCACACACATGTGTTACATAAAGAAGCCTGAAATAATTAAATTACTAAAATCTTGGTTTGGATGTTCACTTAGTCCATGCATATCCTTTTAGTCTTTCCGGTCTTCTATATTGTATTCAACAATACCACTAATGTCATTAATTACCAAATTAGAAACTCAGTCTCCTATTCAGAAAGAAGCTTTTTGATGTCATGCGAAAGGGAACATTAATCTTTATGCCCATCTATTATCTTCGTCATCAAAGCAAACAGTGTGCAAACGGGCAGACTAGTACTTGTTTGATCTTCCTCAAACATTAAATATCCATCACATGCTTTAAAAAAATGATATTGTCCCCAACAAATCACTGAGACTTTTTGACTTTTGCACAAGCTCTTTGATACATTACCCCATTACATCTTCCTTCTAGGATGCTGTGTGCCATTGCACTTGATGTATATAAATTGGAGGAGGGGGCTTTTGACCTGGGGCTTTTTTTTTGTGCATTAATAGGATAATAAATGGACACTATAATTTTGTACACAAAGGACGGCACTGTCAGTGACAGGTTTGAAATGAGATCCACTAGGCATTAGGAAAAGTTTTCATAAAAAAAAATCAATGGAACAAGACAATTTGAAAGGATGAAAGATCGTTTTGTATCTAATCTTTGCTGCTGTTTGGAAACAGATCAAAAGAAATTTTTCGCTCCTGCATTGAATGTAATGTCTTGGTTTGCATTTATGAATAAGGTATTGGAGGTAGCATGTAAAAGAGGGCAGAGGTGAGGCTTGAGCATGGTGTTCCATACAAGAAGAAATTTAAGCTGTCATAAAAGTCGTCGAAATGAGAAAAATACTGAAGACTAGGGATGAGTGAATAATGGAAAGTGCGCTGTGCTGGCAACTCATTCGATGTGCTCTGGCAATCTAAGTTGCTAGTAATTAATGCCACAGGGTGTTTTCTTTCTTAGTTTGTTTGGCTTTTTTAACAATGCTTCAAATAACGAAAATAAAAAAAAGTAATGTGTAATTCTTTCTTCCACAAAGAATGTCAGGCCAGTACTTAGGTATAGTGATGGGCTTGATGTTTGAGTCGAACGTAAGCCTAACGACGAGCATCAGCTGTTCATAGAAAAAATTTCCCGCAATGTAAATTCACCATCACGGATCCGAAAAATAGCAGAAATGAAAAACGCTCTGCCTCCGTGGGAGGCCTCCCGCCGACTGCTGTCTCTTCGCTTTGACAGCTCTTTTATAGACAAGGGCGGAGCGTGATTGACAGTGGATTTACAGCGCAAAGAACAAGGAGAAGCACACTGCTCCAGGCAGAATCAGGTACAAGGTAGATCACAGGTGCAGATCTCGGCTCACCACCGTGGATGACAAATAAAACAAGAAATTGGTCGCACACTGGACAAATACTGGCAATGGTAGACATGTTTCACAAGTGATAGCTTGCTTGTTCACAAAGAAAACGTGTCTACTGTACCATTGCCTGTATTTGTCTGACCCTTTTGACAATAAAAAAGACGTCAAGATAAGTTGGAGTTCCAGTGTGTGACCAATTTCTTGTTTTAGTGGATTTACATTGCGGGCCTCTTTTTTCCCCCCTTATTTAATAAAGGACTTGTCAAAAACTTGTGTTTTTTACTTTTTTCTTTTTACAATCGGGTCTCAGGACCCACTTACTTATTGCCTGGGAGGAGAAGCAGGAAGATATTAGTGAATAATAATTGCCCACCCTTTTTGGAGCCAATTAGAGCCTCATTGAAATACAGGCGTCTGGCACCCTGCATGGAGATTGGGGGCAGAGTATATGGATTAGGGGACTATGCCCCTGCGCCCCTAATGTGCGGGCCTGCCACTGCTGGAGGAGTCTGTTGGTGGCCTAGGAGTAGTTCCCTAGGTCTGGAGGGGTGGGCTTTGCCTCCAGGCTGTGCTCAGGCTGGCTGTGAATCCTTTCCTTTCAGCGTCCAATTTAATACATTTTGGAATAACAAAATATGGAAACAGTGAAGAGCTGTGAATACTTTCCAGATGCACTGTATTTGGGGGTATTGTCGCATTCGAAAAATGGAAGCATAAACTTTGGTATCAGCACAAGAAAGCTCTGGCTAAGGAAGGGATAGTAGCCCAGCAACAGCTGTAGGAACTGTTCGGAGAGAGAGATTGGAGGAGGGACTACTGCACTTTGTCTAACTCTTCACACTCCAGTTTTCAATAAGAAGTGTAGGCCTTGGAGGTTGAAGATTACAATGTATTCAGTTCCCTTCCCCTTTGATATGGTTAAATGTACCTTTGAACTCATAATGCAGGGTAATAGCCTAAAAATAATGCAATGGGTTAAACAAAATGACTAAAAAAACTGTATCACAGTTGAAACACATACAGTACAGACCAAAAGTTTGGACACACCTTCTCATTCAAAGAGTTTTCTTTATTTTCATGACTATGAAAATTGTAGATTCACACTGAAGGCATCAAAACTATGAATTAACACATGTGGAATTATATACATAACAAAAAAGTGTGAAACAACTGAAAATATGTCATATTCTAGGTTCTTCAAAGAAGCCACCTTTTGCTTTGATTACTGTTTTGCACACTCTTGGCATTCTCTTAATGAGCTTCAAGACGTAGTCACCTGAAATGGTCTTCCAACAGTCTTGAAGGAGTTCCCAGAGATGCTTAGCACTTGTTGGCCCTTTTGCCTTCACTCTGCGGTCCAGCTCACCCCAAACCATCTCGATTGGGTTCAGGTCCGGTGACTGTGGAGGCCAGGTCATCTGGCACAGCACCCCATCACTCTCCTTCTTGGTCAAATAGCCCTTACACAGCCTGGAGGTGTGTTTGGGGTCATTGTCCTGTTGAAAAATAAATGATGGTCCAACTAAACGCAAACCATATGGAATAGCATGCCGTTGCAAGATGCTGTGGTAGCCATGCTGGTTCAGTATGCCTTCAATTTTGAATAAATCCCCAACAGTGTCACCAGCAAAGCACCCTCACACCATCACACCTCCTCCTCCATGCTTCAGGGTGGGAACCAGGCATGTAGAGTCCATCCATTCACCTTTTCTGCGTCGCACATAGACACAGTGGTTGGAACCAAAGATCTCAAATTTGGACTCATCAGACCAAAGCACAGATTTCCACTGGTCTAATGTCCATTCATTGTGTTCTTTAGCCCAAACAAGTCTCTTCTGCTTGTTGCCTTTCTTTAGCAGTGGTTTTCTAGCAGATATTCTACCATGAAGGCCTGATTCACACAGTCTCCTCCTAACAGTTGTTCTAGAGATGTGTCTGCTGCAAAAGGTGGCTACTTTGAAGAACCTAGAATATGACATCTATTTTCAGTTGTTTCACACTTTTTTGTTATGTATATAATTCCACATGTGTTAATTCATAGTTTTGATGCCTTCAGTGTGACTCTACAATTTTCATAGTCATGCAAATAAAGAAAACTCTTGTAATGAGAAGGTGTGTCCAAACTTTTGGTCTGTACTGTATATGTAGACTGTCTTATCTGTAAAAAAAAATGGCTGTCCAATTAGGCTTGCCTTGTGATCCAAGCATGTCTAGACAAGTGACTACACTTTTCTACTCTGCAACTAAGCAATGCAACTGGGTCACCAGCCTGCCTTGACTATGATTGGATATTAAAAGGGTTGTAAAGATTTTTTTTTTTGATGTATAACAAATGTCTATGAGGTACTTATATCGTAAAAGTATTAATTTTCTTATAAATCATGTATATACCTGTTGAAAGGAGCTTCTATATAGTCCTCCGGCTTTCCTGTAATCCTTCTATTTCAGGGTTTGCGGTGCGCGTTTGTTGCAGCGACGTCACCGATATGCTAAAAAAACTACAATTCCCACCATGCTTAGCAGTATCACGCATGTGCAGAGACGATTTTTAATAATTCTGCCTAACGAAAAAGAGCAAAGTTCTCAGACACCTGCCGACAAATGTTTACAAATGTTTTAGCCAAGAGAGGCGGCGCAGCGGGCCGGTAAGCATGCCCACTTACACACAGACCCTGTGTGTCTCTCAAACGTGAAGAGCGTCTTGACGCTCTTGTGTATTCCGACAGAGGGGGCGAGCACGGCACTTCACACCAAGGGGAACGGCTTGCTACACTGTATGAAGCGACCAAGAGAAGAACAGAAAGAGAGATTTTCTAAGAGGAAAAAATAACATTTAGAAGCAAAATCGAAGAATAAGGTAATTGAATGAAGGAGGACTGGCTTAGGTTCAAGGAAGCTATGTAGTGACAACATTTTTTACCTTTACAACCCCTTTAAAGTGGATGTAAACCCAAAAAATGTTTTATTTATTTTTTTATGTTACAATGTAGAGTATAAGATTTCCTATCATCTGTGCCCAGTCTTGTCACACAGCGTTAATCCAGCGCTGAGTAATCCTCTTTTAATGTTCAGTGCAAATTAACAGAATTCAAGATAAAAACTTGCCAAATTATAAAGTCTGTTTCTCTGTTATTGCTTTGATATTTATCATATGTTATGTTATGTTTATCATAACATGAGGTGATATAACATCATAACACATCCTAGTAATATACAATGAACTTTGGATCACCTCTTGTTATGATAAACATGTCCAAGCTAGATATGTAAATAACCTGTTACTGAAAGCAATAACAGAGAAACAGACTTTATAATTTGGCAAGTTTTTTTCTGGAATTCTGTTAATTTGCACTGAACATTAAAAGAGGATTACTCAGCGCTGGATTAACGCTGTGTGACAAGACTGGGCACAGATGATAGGAAATCTTATACTCTACATTGTGACATAAAAAAAACCCTTTAAAATATTACAAGCACACAAACAGGGACATCCCTGTGATCTTATGTTATGTGAGCAGGTTCAAGACTGATAGCACTGTGCACTTCAGTACTCCAGTATATGTACTTTTGAAGTATATGTACTTGTTCCTTGTCTCCCTCCAAGGCTTGTTGTTTAGAGCATCATGAAACACAGATATCAAGGCAAACTCAGGTATGTGGGTAATACATGCACGGAAAGGCACTCATTTTGTATGTTGAGGTATACTGCTTTAAAGTGGTTGTAAACCCTTACATATACCGGAGGAAGTGACTGGCCTCAGGTGATACACAGAGATAAAACAAATCCTCCAACATAAGTTGAACCTGTTTATCTGCAGTTGTCTCTTCTCTACAGCCATTCAAACTTTACAAATCAAAGGCTATGAGTTTCCCGAAGGCAGGGGGCTTCCAGAAAGCATGCACAGCACAGAGCAGAAAGCAGAGTGTAATCTAAAATCTGAGTGGAGGGAATCAGTTGAGGATGTCAATTTCCTGCTGTATTCCTTTTGATTGCCTGGTGTTTAAATTAAATGTCAGACGAGACTCATATAGAGATTTGGGGTTTTATTTACTAAAGGCAAATCCACTTTGCACTACAAGCACACTTAAAAGTGCAGTCACTGAAGATCTTTGAGGGACATGCAAGGAAAATAAAAAACAGCATTTTAGCTTGCACATGATTGGACGATAAAATCAGCAGAGCTTCCCCTCATTTCAGATCTTCCCCTCAGATCTACAGCGACTGCACTTCCAAGTGCACTTGTAGTGCAATGTGGATTTGCCTTTAGTAAATAACCCCCTTTGTCTTATTAAAGTAGAAGTCCGCCCTAACACTAAAATCCCTGCATCTACAGACATTCAAGATCTAGCACTAACCAATCTAGCCCTGTAAAGAAATAATCAGCATGCATACCTTTGTTTAAGCCAATCCGATCTGGTCTTCAGTGGCAGAAGCTCTGCAGAGGACACAGCCGATAACGGCTGTGAAATGAATTGGGAATGACGTCACCCATACAATTACTAAGGGGCTTCCGCTGTCAGCTCAGCTGACATCTCAGCGTGGGATTGCATTGGCTTCAAAAAGGCTTGTATACTGATTTATTCTTTACAGGGCTAGATAGGTTAGTGTTAGATCATGGATGTCTGTAGTTGCACGTATCAGGGCTGCTGTTAGAAATCAAGGGGGCCCATACAGCCTACCTAGCAGGACCCCCCCCCCTTAAATATATCAAACAACATTTTCACAATAAATATACTAAAATCATTCTTAGTGGACACAAAGATAACAGAGACGTTGTGTGAATTAGCCCTTTTTTAATTTTTTTAGCAAAAAATTTTTTATTTTTATTTATTTTTAAAGTTTAAATGTTTTAAAATTATTTTATTTTACAATTTTTACAATTTTTTTTTACAAGTTTTTCTTTCTTTTTTTTTTACAAGGGAATAAAACAATACAGGGTTACAATTTGTTATTTTTTATCATGGGACAGGGAAGCAGGCAGTTGTGTCTGTTTCTCTCCCTGCAGCAGCTGAAAGTTGGCGGGAGGGAGAGAAACCGGTTTTCAGCTGCTACAGAGGGCCGCACAGGGCATTCTGTAATTGCCCTACCTTCCCTCTGGTGTTGGGGGCCTCTGTGTACCCGGGCCCCCTACAGGTGGTCCCCCCTATCAGTGGCCCTGGTAGGTATATTAGTGTTAGGGAAGACTTCTACTTTAAGAAGATATAGATAAGGGTTTGGAATCATGATGTCTTTGTAGGTATTAGCAAATGTCCAGCTTCTTGCTACCCTGTGCAGCCTGGAGCTTTAGCGCATTGGGTTTAATAAAACATTTCCCTGACTCGGCTTTGCCCACTGAGATTTCGGTTTATGATTATTTATAAGAACTAACACAATTTTAATTTAATGAATTTCACAGTTTCATATTGATGCGGCACAAAATAAATAGTGTTTTTATGAGTCAAGCAAATTGTGTTAGTTGTATGTATGTACCGGCAGCTTCTCCCGGGAGATAGCTGTGCACAGCAAAAATTTTAAATAAATACAAAATAAATTAAAGCCTTTGAAGATACTCTGGAGTCAATCAAGCCAGTTGATAAAAGGACCCAAACAACATGCTCTAAAATAATCCCTGATAATAATGATAGAGAAAAAAAGAGGTTAGCATGCCTTGTAGTTCAATATGAAGTTACCATTACTCCAATTATTTCCAGCCTGAACAATATCTGCTTGTTTAATAATAGGGATGGCTCTGGGGGTTTCTAGGATGAGATTGTATATCTTCTTACAGGACAAGCCCAGACATGGTCTACATCACTGGAAACTTGTAGTTTTGATCCCCCCAGGGAACGATCTTCAACAGATACCAGCAAATCTGTTTTAACTTTTAATGCAAAGATACAGTACACATGGTCATGTTATAATTCAAAAATTTCAAGCAAGCACTGGTTCTTCTTGGTGATCTCCACTGGAATAAGTCTGCTTTTACACTGCAGCGGCCGTTAGCGGTAAAGCCCGGCTCATTTTAGCGCTGTTTAAACTGCACTTTTGCACCATTTTTTTGCCCACTAGCGGGGAACTTTTAACCCCAAAGGATGCGTTAAAAAGACCCATGTTGCAGTGCTTCCAAAGAGCTTTTCACAGGCTTCGGAGGCGCCGCCTATTCATTTTAAGAGAAACAAAAAACTGCGCAGTGACGTCACCACGCTAGGAGGAAGGGCTTCCATCGTTTGCCGGCCGGCATTTCTCTTTCATGCAGTTTTTATACTTTTACATTGTAAGTACCATATGTTTTAATAAATTGAATCTCCCTCATACGAAATTACACTATGGTGCATCCTCTCTTTCAATTATCTCCTCGGATTATCTTGAGTTTTGCCTGCTAGTAATCTGTTGGAAACCCTCTCCATACAACATCCCCAGGATTTAAAGGCTGCGGCTGGGTTATAGCCGATCGCTTACTAGGCTTGCCTTCTGGTAAGCGGCCATTTCAATATTGGTGAAGGGATCACTTTCATGTTTTCATCTGTCACTGTGGTGGTGTTCTATTTTGAGGATTCTGTATGTGATGTACTTTGGGAAAGTTTGATGTTGAACTTTTCATTTAAGACTTTGGTTTCACCCCAAGGAAGATTGGTGTTTATCACCTATATGCTATAGGACTGATTCTTAACTGTTTCACTGTCATATGTTTAATTAGTTTTATTTCATTTGTATGTAGTGGCGCGGCTTTGCGTCTTTTTGTTTATATTCATTTTAATGGTTAGGGCATTTTGGGAGCGCTGTCTGCAGACGCTGCTTGCAGGACTTTTCCTAACGTCCCGCAAGTGCACCGCCTCAGTGTGAAAAGACACACTGAAATGAATGGGAGGCAGTTTTCAGGCTCTATTTAGGGGCTATTTCTAGCACTAAAATGCCTGAAAACCTCTTCAGTGTGAAAGGGGTCTTAGGCTGGGTTCACGCCTTTGCGAATTGAATGTATGTTTCCCTGCACCCAATTCGCATAGCAGGAGAATGTGACTGGCTCCCTATGGAGCCTTTTCACATATCTCCGCAGCGGATCCGGTGCGGTGTGCCGGGAAAATGTGTGCCTTTTTTAGTGCGTTTTAGGTTCGATTTCAGCCCAAAACTTGGGCTGAAATCGCACCTGAACCAGTGAACTAGCACGCCCCGGGCCCCTGCTGTGCGCCACTTGCGGCGGCGGTGTGAACCTGGCCTTAAGGATATTTTTCACATCTCAAGGAACCCCTGCTCCTTATCCCCATCCTCTCTCCTCTACTTTTTGAGATGGAAATCAGGGACACATATTAGCAAAAGTATGTAGGCATAAGATACATCCCCTGTCACACCCCCTTAACCTCCCTGGTGGTATGATTATTTCCGATTTTAGGTGCTGAAAGCGGTACCATTATTTTGTATGGAAATTTGGTGTTTTACATTGTAGGCCTGTAATTCTTAGGAATAACTCACTTAAATCTGTCCAAACAAGAGTCTAGTAGGCATCCCGGGGTATGAAAAAGTTTGAAAAACAAAATCATAAATTATAATATAATAAATAATTATAAATAATTATAATAAATAATAATATAATTATAATAAAAATGATTCAATAATGTAATCAACTCAAAATCACTGAAATTTGCTCAGTTGCAGAATTGTCGCTGTCATTACTTTTATTTTTTTTATGACAAATTTCCCCACAAATTGCTATCGCTCAATTCTGTGATTATAATTTATTATCGCTGTTTTCTTGCTGCTCTAAAACCACTTTTGACATAAAGGGACACTTTTGGTTGCTATGGACAATCTACAGTTTGCAGGCAGAAAGAACCGTTTTTATTATAAAAAAGTACATGCAGAACACAGGGCAGACCACTAGGGACAAATGGGTGTGTATTTTTTACATACAGTACTGTAATCTATAAGATTACAGTATAATGTATGTAATGTGTTTGTTTACTTTTTTGAATTTGGCGCCGTTATCCACCCCCGTGCGTCGTAACGTCGCAGGGAACAGAGATCGGCGGCACACGGGGACACTGTGTGAATCGAGCGAGGGCGCCACTCGCTCACACAGCGGGGATGCATCGCAGGATCCAGGGACAAGGCAAGTAACACGTGCCTGTGGATGCTGCGAGGAGCCCCAAGACTCGGGAATACCGCCAAGGGGGTTAAAAGCATGCAAAATGTCAAGATCAGCTTTTTTGAATACTTTCGATTTTCATAAAATGTCGCTGTTGACATCAAGGTAAACCAGACAATGTAAAACATTTTACAGGGGTGATGCCTGCAGCTGCAGGCTTCACCCCGGTACAACCACTTGAATTTAAATGACATACCAGGTATGTGATTTGGTGGCAAGTGGTTAAGACTTTGGCTTCTTAGTTTGGTGTGCATTTAACATGGGTAGTGTAGGGTCAGGTCACTCGTCTGTCAGGGACAGTAATGATTCGGGATGAGTAGGGAAAGTCTGAGGATATGCCACTTCTCCTGGAAACCCCCTTGCTTAGGCATGGACCGGCCAGGCTGCATTCTGCCTTCCAGACAGACGCTGCCAGTTTGACTGAGATTTGTTTTTCTACAACCTGTTGTTCAATTGTAAGTGTTCCGGTCCGTTTGCCTCCCGCCGGACTTGTTGTTAGCAATTATACTATGACTACAATACAAGTTCTTTGTATTGCATATGGACTGTGTGTGAGTTACAGCCACTGCACCACGCTGCACCCTCCCACAGGCAGAGCAGTCATTAGAGATTACAAAACCGTGTGGCCCATACAGACTGCCTGACAAGTCCCCCTCCCTACCCACTAGCTAATCCACCCCACACAGAGAAAGGGTTTTAAAGGGGTTGCAAGGGTTTAAAAAAAATTGTGGCTTAGGTAAGTAAAACGGGGGGCCCGGGGGGCCCGAGAGTGCAAGGATGCATAGGATGCATTAAGGTGAAAAAACACAAAGCTTTACAACCCCTTTAAGTACCTTATTGCGCATACACACCGTAATCCTAAATTGTGAGTGTGGCCACATTTTACTAACAAGGAAAGGTGCCTAAAGGGCCATACACAGATTATTTCACAGTACTTGTACCTACACATACTGCATATTCTACAGGCTACATGCACAGAATACAACCAAAAATGAGCCCCTTCTCCCAGTACAAATCTTTTCCGTCAAGCCCATATCCCCCTGTACAAATCTCAACTAACAGCCCCATATCCCCCTCCCCATTACATATCTTTCCCCACAGCTCTGAATCCCTCCTCTCAGTCCACCCCCTCAATACAGACCTTCCCTAGTAAAGACCCCCCTCCCAGCCTATCTCTTTAGTACAGACTACTCCCAGTTCATACACCTCAGTACATATTTCTCTTCCCAGCCTAATGGCCCATACACAGGATCAGATTATCGTACATTTTTTTTCACTTAATAGTCAAAAAAAATTATGTCATGTGTTGTAATGTATTTGAACTGTATTTTCGGACGACAAGTGAACTGATTAAACAAAAATTGTACGATCTGAAATCGTACGAGGAAAATTTCGCTCTTGTCCAATATCGGATAAACTGTTGTGATTGGCTCTCGAAAGTAGTGTACACACGATCCAAAAATCATACAATTCTTCCTCAGATGACAGTTTTCATTCAATATGCAGATCGTGTGTACGGGCCATAACCCTTCAGTACAGATACCCCAGTGCAGACCCCTCCAATGCAAACCTTCCCCAGTCCAGACCCTCCCTCCCAGTCTAACCCTTCAGTACTGTTCACTCAGTACAGACTCCCCCGAGGGTGAGTATTTCTCCACCCGTTTTAGCACTGTAGTAATTGTGATGCTGGATTACCAACAACAGGATCTCTAGTGTGGCATGGCCTTAACATTATCTTTTGTTTCATAGTAAAAAAACTATGAAAACAATTTGCAGATATTACTCAAATATCAGGTTTACTGATCAAGTGAAATCAATTAGGAACAGCTATTACAAAGCTTATAGAAAAGACTTCAACCCTTTATTACATGGTCCCATGTTGGAGAACCTTCTAGCATTTGACTTGCCATTTTCAGGCTCATACGTTAGCTAGTGTCACTAAAGTGGTTGCAAGCTCTAGTTTTTTAGAATGATAAACAGATTTATACTTACAGTAGATGCTCTGTGCAATAAAAAATTGCACAGGGTGGCCCCGAACCTACTCTTCTTGGGTCCTCTGCCAGTGCTCCTGGCTCCCCCTTTTCTCGGTATCAGTCTGTTGAAAAATTAAAATTTTTGTGCTTGACTGGATTGCACTTTTGCCATAAAAGCAGTTCATTTACAGCTTGTTGAGGGTACCTATCTTAGGGGGCCTTCATTTTAAATTTGCAGTAGTGTTTTCGTTTTTGCTTCATGACAGATTCTCTTTAATTTGATTCTGTCACTGGAGAACTAAAACTGCAATAGCAGCACTCTGCAAAAGAAAATGACTCATACTTACCTTATTGGCAGGTGGTGAATATTTACTCTCTTACAGAGCTTTTGTCACTACTGTCCTGTCCTACAATTCTGTGTTTTTAGGACAGAGTTCCCCAACACTCTATACTGTGGTTCCTAGCGGACACAGTCTTTTGAACCATACTAAAGTTGCAATTAAATGGAGAGAGTGGCTGATATGTCCTTGTTAGATACGGCTCCTCATTCCAATGATTATAGAACAAAGGAAACAGAGAGAACAGGGATTATTACGGTGCTAGAACAACTCAATCAAAATTGTATTGTATTACATTTTATTAAAAACAAATAGTACATACAAAAATTCGTATTAAAATTAGACATGCGGAAACAGAGCACATAGTGTTTACTATTGACCGGAATGGTGTTGGCCTATTATAATTGTGGGTCAGGTCTTCCCTACACGTTTCACCAAGACAGTGGCTTCTTCAGGGCAATGAGACGTGACCAATATAATAAATACAGCTCTACAAAAGAAAAATACAGAACATAGCATAAGTGAAGTATGAAAAGTTACAAATGAACACAATAGAGAGATGGTGCATGATAGTGGAAATTGGGGTGACAGGGCACTAAAAATCTATCTAAGGTTGCAGTTTTCTGGACACCGGGAACTTTTTTTTCTGTAAAACGTGGGTAATCTGCGCTTCCCCCCACAGAAACAAAAAAACTGTGCAATCTGTGCTAAAAAGCAAAACAAAGACAAAGGGATCAAGGAAGGGTTAACAAAAAAACAGTAATTGACCCACTACACACTAAGTGCTAATTAAATGTTTCCAAGAGGAAACAGTAACAGAGACAACACTCTGAATGGTGCTGCAAAAATACAAAAAGCTGGAATATACAGCTATAGAAACATGTCAACAGTGGTAAAAAATGCGCAACCAAAAAAATAAAAAGTAAAGGATAGAAAGATATATGAATATATCCTGTGATAGAAAAAGTTTACAAACAAATGCAACATTTAAATATCCCTAAAATGACCAGTGCAAGTGATAAATATAGAAAAAAATGTCCACTGATAATGATGCTGATATAGTGTAATCTTGAAAAATGACAACAGTGAGATCCAAAGAATTCTCTGGGGTTGATATACAATCGGGCATATTAGCCGCTTACCGTATCTGGTGGACCTCTATTAGGGAGGTCATACGGGCTCTTAGGAATCGGGGGTCACTCACAGGGATCCTTGTTGTTTATGCGATGGTATGTGGCGTATCTGTCTTCCCTCTGAATTCCCAGGGCTGCAATGGATCCTGTTCCAAAACCGGTCTTTAGGCAAACTCAGCTCTCAAGGGCATGGCGTGGTATACAGATGTATTTAGAGGAATTAAAAAAGCTTTGTAGTGTAATAGGTTTAGGTAATCATAAAGACCTCTTTATTGCAAAGCAGGTTAACTGACATCAAATTTTAAAAGCTGATTTTTAAATAGAACAGTCTTTTAAAAGCGGAATAAAAATTTTTTTACAGCATCGGCTGTGCCGGTTAGCTGGGACGTGGTGACGTCTAAGGGCTCATTTTCACTGGCGTTTTTACAGCCACTTTTCTGAGCATTTTTTACAGCTTAAAAACGCCTGTCCATGTTTATTTTAGAAAAAAAAAAATATATATATATATATATATATATATATATTTTTTTTTTTTTGAGCTGGAGCTTTAAAAACACAGCGGCGGCGTTTTTAAACGCTTTTGAGCGTTTGTGCGCGTTTTTGAGTGTTTTTAATGTCTGGCGTTTTTACAGCTCTATTGCTGGAGCTTCAGAACGCACTGGTCCCGCATTTTTTTTGCAGCTTAGCCATCTATAGCTCAAAAACATCATGGTGGGCATGAGGCCATAGACTAACATGGACAGGTGTTTTTAAGCTGCAAACAACGCTCAGAAAAGTGGCTGTAAAAACGCCAGTGGAAATGAGCCCTTATAGTAGTTGCTCCACCCGACGCTGTGTTTCTCCTCAACAGGTTTCGACAGACAAAGGAGCCACTGCCTGCTTTCTCTGTCGAAGCCTGTTGAGGAGAAACGCAGCTCCTTCTTTCCTACCCCATTTTGGATAAAGACAGTAGAAAAGATCTAATTAATTGAAAAAAAAAAACGAATGAAAAAAAATATATATACGTTTTGAGGAGAATTAGGCTTCATTCCAAGCAATACATTCATATTTGTGTTTCAGAGTGGAATTGTACAAACATTTTGATCGAAAAAAGCCCCCTTCCCATCTTGATAAATTAGGACATTAGTGAATTTAATGCTCAGCTTCATAGAATCTCATCTAAAACGCGTCACAGCCTGCAGTAAAAGAGAGAAAGAAAAAAAAAAATAATGGCATGAAAACATCATCTGGGCATTGATGAAATGGACAGCTCTTTCCCTGCAATACAAAAACACAAGGAGCTGTCCGTGGTCCTGAATGTCCCACGGGGGATGAAGAATTGTTCTAAAGCCATGGCAGGTTGTACATTTTCCACATCGAGTACAAACTTCATCCTCTGTGCGCTCCAAAGTGTATTAACTTAAACAACAGCTTCAGCCTTGGGCATGCAATGCATCAGTGGCACAGCCAACTCCATCCGGAAAACCGGTCAGCTGAAAATGGAGACAATGCAGGCTTGTAATTCTGCTGGCTGATGCAGAACTCAATTCACACAGCCGAGGAACCATCTCGAAAAGTTCAACAAATTAATTAAGCACTTGCTCTGCATCAAGCAAGTTGTACTGGCCGGTAAAAAGTTCCCTGAGGAGTGCTGACTCAAAAAGCCTGTATTTTTCCTATTGTTCTATTTTGACTTTGTATCTGAAGCGTCCATATTCTGACTTATTCAGAAGGCAGTCCATCAGCCCATCAATTTTAAACTTTTAAAGAAGGTATTAACATCATTTGACTTGGATATTACTATTTATTCACCACTTCGGCCCCCGGAAGAACTCACCCACTTCCTGACCGGAGCATTTTTTGCGATTTGGCACGGCGTTGTTTTAACTAAATTGCACAGTCGTGCAATGGCGCACCCAAACAAAATTGACGTTCTTTTTTTCCCCCACAATTAGAGCTTTCTTTTGGTGGTATTTGATCACCTCTGCGATTATTATTTTTTGCGCTATAAACAAAAGAAGAGCGACAATTTTGAAAAAAAAGCAAGATTTTTTACTTTTTGCTATAATAAATATGCCAAAAAAACATATAAATGTTTTTTTCCTCAGTTTAGGCCGATATATACAAAAAAAAAAAATTGGTAAAAAAAAAAAAAAACGCAATAAGCTTATATATATCGATTGGTTTGCTACTTACAATGGTCAACTTTTATTTATTTATGTAAAACTTATATCCCAAAAGAAACATTAGGAGAGAACAAACTGTAATTGCTTAAAATGTGTTGTCTGGAGGTTGGCTTTAATTTGTTAGTCAAGTTCATCTAAATCTGCTAGTGGATCTAACACCCTCTCTCTAGAGCAGGGTTCCTCCAGAGGTTTTTGGGGGTTCCTTGATCAATGAGCAAATATCACTGACACCATTGATCTTTTTAACTTATTGTAAAGGGGTTATTCCTCCCAATGACCACAAGTGTATGGCGCATTCTTGCCACTGACCATCACACTAATGTATCATGAGTTGTAGATAAAAGAGTTTACTTCTACCCTAGAGTGGAAGTGATATCATGCCGTCGCTCCGGTCCTCTTATATCATAGAGGTGGGGAGAGATTATCTGGTGACCAGCTGCATGACTCTGTGGAACATTTCCCAGGTTTGCCGGTGAGAATGGTAAGCCCTGGAAACACTGATGAGCAGCGGGGGGTGGGGAGGGGAGACACCCCTCCTGCTACTTCTAAAAGCAATCCAGCAGCTAATTGGCCACCCATATCATTTTTTATGAGAAAGAATTGCCAAAAAATACTGGGATTATGGTTGATATTTTTAGCCACAACCCCAGTAAACAACTTCAACTCCTTTTCCATCTTTATAAAGTTGTATTACTTTGTTACGCAGGTCTTTTGACTGTTCTTTTCTACCAACTCATGGCTCAGTGTCTAGCCTACTTAGTGCATCGATGTGAAAGTTAACAAACTCATTGACTATTTATACACAGACACTAATTGCAATTTAAAAAGCCACAAATGTGGGAAATTAACCTTTAACCACTTAATCACCAGGCCTATTTTGGCACTTCTCTCCTTCATGGAAAAATCACAATTTTTTTTGCTAGAAAATTAATCAGAACCCCCAAACATTATATATTTTTTTTTTAGAAGACACCCTAGGGAATAAAATGGCAGTCATTGCAACTTTTTTTCTTGCACAGTATTTGCGCAATAATTTTTCATGAATTAAAAAATAACAAAACAGTAAAGTTAGCCCAATTTTTTTGTATAATGTGAAAGACGATGTTACGCCGAGTAAATAGATACCTAACATGTCACGCTTTAAAATTGCGCACACTCAGGGAATGGCACCAAACTTCAGTACTTAAAAATCTCCATAGGTGACGCTTTAAAATTTCTTACAGGTTACTATTTTTGAGTTACAGAGGAGGTCTCGTGCTAGAATTGTTGCACATGCTCTACCGCACGCGATGATACCTCACATGTGGGGTTCGAATGTTGTTTACCTATGTGGGCGGGACTTGCGTGTTCGCTTCTGCACGCGAGCGACCGGGACAGGTGCGTTTTATTTTTAATTTTTTTATTATTATTATTATTTTTTACTTAATTGTTTTCCCTTTTTTTTTTCTTTTTTCCCTTCTAATAGGAATCACTGTGACATGTCCTCTTTATGGAGAGATGTGGGGTCAATAAGACCCCACATCTCTCCTCCAGGCTGGAAAGCATTAGATCGTGAAAAAAAAATCACCGATTTAATGCTTTCAGCCACGATTGCGGCTGTGTTTACATTCCGGGTACCGGGCGTGACGTCATAACGTTGCGCCCGGTCCTCCGACGGTCATAGAGATGACTGTGACCATCTGGTCACCAGTCATCTCTATGGTTCTGCAGGGAACACTGGCCGTTTCGCTCTCCGGGCCCCCGATGGCACGGGAGAGCCCGGAGAAGCACCGGATGGCGGCAGGAGGGGGGGACATCCCCTCCCGCCGCCTATAAGAACGATCAAGCGGCGGAATCGACGCTTTGATCATTCTTTTGGTGCACAGGATCGCCGGCTGAAGACGGCGATATCTGAATGATGCCTGTGGCTGCAGGCATCACCCAGATATCCCCGCACAAAGTGGAGGACGTCATATGGTGAGCAAGTGGTTAATAGACATTTTTAACCTGTGTGTGCCACCTTCTGTGTCTGTACCAGGGCCATACATTCCAGGGTATGTCAACTTTTGATCAGGGCCATTTGGGTGATTTCTGTTATTATTATGATTTTAAAAGGAGCCAACAAAAAACTATGTGATAAACATGGCTTTATGTGTTTACTATATTTGAATAAACGACAGATTTTTGGCATGACCAATCATATTTTCAATATAAATGCCAATATTTCAAAATTGTTACCAGGGTATGCATATGACTAGTGTGGTGATGATCAGTGACACTGACTGGTGACAGTAAATAAAGGGGGGGGGATTTTCAAATTTTTTTTAAATTTTTTATCTTTATTTACTATTTTTTTTCACTTTTTTGTTATTTTTTTTACATACTGTGACCAGAGCAGTATAGTGTCACCATAGTGATTACCAGTGTTCCCACCCACCCATTTTTATTATTATTTAGTTTTTTTTTACTATAGTCCTAGCGGGTGAATTTAGCCTTTAGGGCCCTTTCACACTAGTGGACGAACGGTCCGCTCATTACAAGTCCGTTTACGGACTTGTAATGGGTCCCTATGGGAGCGGATCCGTTAGCGGATGATGCATCCGCTAACGTCCGCTCGATCCGCATCCGTTTTTGCGGACGGAAGAATGTCCTATTTTTCTTCCGTCCGGCCAAACGGATCGGATGCAAACGGACAGACGGTCCGTTTCCATCCGACTCCCCATAGGGGAGAGCGGAGGAGAGATGGGGCGGTCCCTGCACAGTGTGCGGGGACCGCCCCGTCCGCCCGACAGCTCAGCGGAGACCCCCCGCTGAGCTGACGGACACACGGAGCGGACCGAAAAACGGACCGCTCCGTGTGTAAGGAGCCTTAAGCAGAGGTTATATAGGAATGGGTTTTATTAAGAAAGAAATTGGTGAAGTTAATTTATCTATCTATCTATCTATCTATCTATCTATCTATCTATCTATCTATCTATCTATCTATCTATCTATCTATCTATCTATCTATCTATCTATCTATCTCTGTCATTAATAAGTGATATTTATTTATTATATGGTATAAATCAGACATAAAAATAAATACTCAATGTCAAAAGAACACACATTTTACATGTCTCAGTCACTTGATAAATCTGGGTGCTATGGTAATTGCCACCAAGCTCTGATCTCCAACATAACACACAGATCTGGGAAGCAAATGTCTTTTTAATGGCATTTATTTGTACTGTGTGCAATCGCTTGTCACCTGGTGGGCAATGTGCCGTGACGGAGGTGGTGCTGGTACAGGGATTTCATGCACCGACACTGGGCCATAGTACTTCTGGGTAAAAGCTGTGAAAATGTGTCAAACTCTTTATTGGTCATAGTCATGGGAAAAAGATGTAGGTTTTTTTTATACACTATATTGCCAAAAGTATTGGGACGCCTGCCTTTACACACACATGAATTTTAATGGCATCCCAGTCTTCGTCCGTAGGGTTCAATATTGAGTTGGCCCACACATTGCAGCTATAATATAGCACATAGCTCTCGTTCCTGTCAGCAATGTATGAACAGAAGATCAGTGATTTCCCCTAGTGAGGCCATCCCCCATACAGTTAGAACACACCCAGGAACACACTTAACCCCTTCCCCGCCCCCCAGTGTTAACCCCTTCACTGCCAATGGCATTTTTATAGTAATCCAATGCATTTTTATAGCATTGATCGCTAAAAAAATGCCAATGGTCCCAAAAATGTGTCAAAAGTGTCCGAAGTGTCCGCCATAAGGTCGCAGTACTGAAAAAAAATGCTGATCGCCGCCATTACTAGTAAATAAAAAATTATAATAAAAATGCCATAAAACTACCCCCTATTTTGTAAACGCTATAACTTTTGCGCAAACCAATCAATAAACGCTAATTGCCATTTTTTTTACGAAAAATATGTAGAAGAATACGTATCGGCCTAAACTGAGGAAAAAAACGTTTTTTTATATATTTTTGGGGGATATTTATTACAGAAAAAAGTAAAAAATATTGCATTTTTTTTCAAAATTGTCGCTCTATTTTTGTTTATAGTGCAAAAAATAAAAACCGCAGAGATGATCAAATACCACCAAAAGAAAGCTCTATTTGTGGGAAAAAAAGACGGCAATTTTATTTGGGATCTTGATAGCAGTGTAGCCATTGGCTCCCCCTACTGTCAATCAAATCCAATGACGCAGGTGTCCGGGAGCGGGGCTGAGTCATATAGCTATGGATGCTGAGTGTATGACATGGGAGCACACCCACAAGGTAACCCAGAGGGGGTTATTTTTTGCAGGGAGGAGTCGGGAGACCTGCTGTTGGAAGCCAGAACAGGATTTTCTGGGCCACGCTGTGCAAAACTAACTGTACAGTCAGGGCTGTCTTAATAAAAGGGCACACCTGGGCACTGCCCAGGAACCCCAGCTGCATGGGGGGCCCCTGCCCTTTCCCCAAAGCAGCCGATCCTTGAGCCCGGGCTGCCCTTCTACATCCCAGATATTCCCCCCTCACCCTGAACCCTCTATACCTTAGATATCCCCTACCTCCTACCTACTTGATTTCTGTTTACCTGCGTTGTAGGGGCCCCAGAGCATTGCTTTGCCCAGGGGCCCATGATGCTATTAATACGGCCCTGTGTACAGTGGAGGTAATTATGACATGTTATTTTTTTTTATTTTTTTTATATAGGAACCTTTACAACCACTTTAATGTTCCAGGGCACCTTTTTTTGTGCATTGGGGAGCCCATTGAAATGATCTGGAATCCCTTAAATGAGGCATGTGGGGACAAGAGAAAAATGTTCAAAAAAGCATGCCAGCTTGGTTTTACCTTCATTGTGTGAAGGGAGCCTTATTGAAACAATGTGCCTGGTAAAATAATGAACTACAACAAAACCATGTCATATGTACATGAACAGACTTACATTTCACTCAAGATTCAAAACATTTCTACATAGATCCTGAAAAGGGGTGAACGTTTTGTGATTCTTGGGTTAAAACAATGGTTCCAGAATATGGCTATGGGCAAGATGTGGGCATCTGCTTGCTGGTATCTGGCCCTTGGGCCACTATTCCTCCAACTGACACCAATGATGGACCATCATTCCTCCAATTTACACCATCAATAGGGCACTATTCTTGCCACTGATACCAACAATGGGGCACTATTCCTCCCACGGATACCAATCACGGGGCACTATTCCTCCCACTGATACCAACAATGGGGCACTATTCCTCCCACTGATACCAATGATAGGGTACTATTCCTCCCACTGATACCAAGGATGGGGCACTATTAGTCCCACTGATACCAATGATGGGGCACTACACTATTCCACAATTCCCCCCATGGGAGTAAATCATAGCTTATAGAGCTTGGAAAGGTTTAAGACCCTTGGGTTAAAACACTGATAAAAAGATCATTTACAGTAGATAGACAGATAGATAGATAGATAGATAGATAGATAGATAGATAGATAGATAGATAGATAGATAGATAGATAGATAGATAGATAGACAGACAGACAGACAGGCAGCTGGTCCTAGGGGTGAAAGGAGGAGGCAGATTCCCTGGGTGCAGTGCAGTGATAATTTTCCCAGGGGGCTAAACTTTGCTTCAACATACTAAACACTTCCATGCATTGATCTGGATATGGTGGAAAAGCATACAGTAAGAGACCAAGATAAATAGATAGATAGGCCCGTCCATTAAGGGCGCATAGGCTTGCCCCCCTATCCATGCGTCCAGCCCCTTGCAGGACGCCGGATGCAGAGGCTCTAATAGGCTTCAAAAGAGTGTGGGTTCGGGGCCCAGAGAATGCAAATGGAGCTCATTCAGGTACACCCAGGTAAACCGAGGTACAAGAGCGAATTAATATTCACTGTTGTAACACTGATCCTCCTCCTGGCCAATCAGGTTTTGAGACCATTACCAGATTGACTGGAAAGACAAGCGATCCTATTGGACACCTAAGAGGAGGGGAGGAGCTGCACGGTGGAAGCTGCTGATGGAACAGAGGACACGGAGCCGCTACCTGCTGCCCGCCACCTGCTACCCGCCTTGATGGGGTAAGTTCCTGGCAGACAACCGCCACAGATAGATAGATGCCATTCTAGAATTCTATAGCAAACCAGTCATAATGTATCAAGAAAATCGGATTACAAGATTTTTGTGACATTTTCAAACCTTCTCAAGTACTTCAATAACAATGATTTCCAATATTTTTATATTGTTTGTCTTCATAGATTGTGATAGATGTTGTTGAAATGAATGGGCCTGGCTCCACTCACTGTCTAATAATATCCTCCAGACTCTTTATTTGTGCTATAAAGCTAATGGCATTTATCGCACAAGATTTAGCTATATTCTTATTTTATCATCTAGCTCAGTATTGTTTTTTTTAAAAGACAGAAGAAAAAAAAACTAGAATAACTCAATGACACACATCTTGATAAATACAGTACTACGAGCTCTTGTGTGGTGTTCAGTAGCAAGATACATTTCTTTCATTATACAGGGAAACATCTTGAGGTTGATTGTTAGTGTGAGCGGTGGCTCATGAATACTTTGTTGACTGCGCAGTTCATATAGTTAAATATTTGAAAGATATGTACCGTATTTAAAATAAACTCCTGGTTTATCGCAAGGATTTATTGATGATGGTAATGAGCATCTGATCTGCAGTTGCAGAGTCTGGCCAAAGTGCATTTACGGAGGAGACAGCTAAGTAACAGTTATACTGCATACATTTCCGACAACAAATGTTCGATGGGAGCTTTTTGTCGGAAAGTCCGACCGTGTGTAGGCTCCATCGGACATTTGCTGACGGAATTTCCGACAACAAAAATTTGAGAACTTGTTCTCAAATTTTCCGACAACAAAATCCGTTCTCGTAAATTCCGCTCGTGTGCGGACAATTCCGACACACAAAATTCCATGCGTGCTCTGAACTAAGTACGGAAGCGCTCGGTCTGGTAAAACTAGCATTCGTAATGGAGATAGCACATTTGTCGCGCTGTTACGGACTAAAAAGTACAAGGCTGAAAAGCACAAATTGTCTCACCGAACCACTACTAACACGACTGGTATTGAACTTCCCTTTAATAGTGCCGTCATACGTCTTGTACGTCACCGCGTTCTTGTTGATCGGAATTTCTGACAACAGTTGTGCGACCAAAAGCCAAAATTATTATTATTATTTTGTGTGTGTGTGTGTGTGGGGGGGGGGGGTTTGCAATGCATTGATGGATGGTTTGCACTGTGTAATTTACAAACTCCTGACACCTGCAGACTGTGCATTATGCACCCCTGCACACTGTTGTACACTCCTGATCCCTGAAATTTGGTTGCATCCACAGTCCACCGTGACACGCCACATAATTTCTCTGCTCCTGGCACCCAAGACATTTTGGCCTGGATTCACAAACGATTTAGATACGCCGACGTAAGTCCAAATGTGAGCCGTCGTATTTTTACGCCAATTCACAAAGCGAGATACGTAAAAAAATAGGCTTCCTCCGCCCAACGTAACTTGCCTACGCCGGCGTATCGTGGGCGCATAGTTACGCTGGATGCATTCGGCCTTCCTATTATAAATATGCAAATGAGTAAGATACGCCGATTCACGAACGTAGATGCGCCCGGCCGCTTCATATATACGCGATTTGCGTAGGCTTACATCCGGCATAAAGTTACCCCTCATATAGCAGGCGCAGCTAATGCAAAGGTATGGGCCAGGGAACAACGCCGTCGAATTTTACGTTGCGTACGCCGTTTACGTAGTACTATGTGAATAGGGCAGTGCGTAGGTTACGTTCACGTCGTAGGCATTGCACCGACGTATCTTAGGGAGTAGATGCGACGTGAATCTAAGCATGCGCGTGCATGCCCAGTTCGACCAGCCATTAATTTGCATGGGGTCACGCGTAATTTAAATAGATGACGCCCACCTCTTTCCTACTTTGAATTAGGTGGGCTTACGCCGGCCAATTTACGATATGCTGCCGCAACTTACGGAGCAAGTGCTTTGTGAATACTGCACTTGCCTTTTTAAGTTGCGGTGGCGTAGCGTAAAGAAGATACGCTACGCCCGCACAAAGATACACCTCTCTACGTGAATCCGAGCCTTTGTCTTTATATCTTAAATCTTTGCCTCTTCTTCCAAAAGCCTGTGCATTAAAAATTGGGGCATTCATTTTTGGGTGCTGCTCCAAATGGGGTTGTGATTTTGTAGCTGTGGTTCAAATTAGGCATGGTCAGTAGGGCATGCTCAGATTTATTTTGAAAATCTGATAACCTTACCCAGAGAGATTTGCTCTCTTTCTTGTGGTTTTGTCTAAAGAACAGAAAGTGAAGAAAACTATTTCCAAACTAACAAAAGGGAAAAAAAAAATGTTTTTGACTTTAGATATACTAGAAAGGAAATGTGTTATTTCAATAGGGATGGGATGGATGTTCGAGTCAAACGTAAGTTTGACTCGAACATTGGATGTTTGCGTGTTCGCTGAACACGCAAACAAAAGGGGCATTCAGCAGGGAGTTTGCTGAGCGCCCCATAATGCATAATGAACCACAGCTCAGGGTTGTCAGGAAAAGGCCCCATTCCCCATCAACATGGGGACAAGGAGCTTTGGGGTGGGGGGGGGGGGGCAGACCCTCCTCCGCCCCAAAGCACACAGCCCCATATAGAGGGCATGTGGCCTGGTATGGTTTAAGAGCAGGGTGGGCTCTTGCTCATCCTGACTTGCCGGGCTGCGTACTCGCATAAGGGTCTGGTCCCCTAGCAGGGGCTGATTTAGAATTACACAGGTCAGGTGTGGTAGATGGCAGAACTGTATAACTGTCAGGATTGGAGTTGAGGTATGGAAATAGAAGTGGTGACAATGGACAGTTCCCTTGTACTTCTGTGAAGGATGTCGGAAACCATGTAAATGGGCCGGATTAATTGGCTTCTACCATCTTTCCTGATCCAATTGGCTGGCTCGTGCAGACAAGGGACTCTAGTAGTTGAACAGTTGCTCCACCCAGGCTTTTTCTGCAACTTTTTGTTTACAAGTTTAAATTTGTATTTGTTTTGCTAGAAAAATACTTAGTGGGTGAACCCATCTTCATGAATGGACTAAATCCTGCCAGGAATGCATTTAGGTATCTATTCGCCAATTTATCCTACTGTGTCAGTAGAGTTATACCAAGCCTTGCCACACTTTAGGAAACTTCTTGTTCTTCCAACATCCTCTGGCTATACATGTGGCCTTATAATACGGCATCATGGAGTTCACCACCCACTTCCAGAATACCACGCCAGGAGCCCCCAGCTTCTTCCATTTTAGAAGTATGGCCTATCTCCCATAGAAAAATAAGTCCTAAGAGCCCTAAAGGGTACTACCTCGTCCACTAGGCCCAATAGGCAGACCCTCACAGTCATAGGTATCGGTATTACCAAAAGATCCGAAATACAGGATGTGACCTCAGACCAAAACTATTAGATTCCAGAAAATGTGATCTGCATCAGCAGGCGAAAAGGAGCATCTCCAGCAGAGAGGGGAAAATCTCGGCCAACCTAGCTGGGGTAAAATAGCACCTATGTAGAAACTTTAATTGAATTAACGTATCCCTGGGCGATACAAGGTGTTTAAAGGGTTGGGTCCACAGGTCATCTCAGTCCTCCCCCTGTATGTCAGGTATCTCTGCTTCCCACTTCTCCTGGCAGCTAATTAAGGCCTGTAGTGTCTTTTTGAATTCTTTACATGTCACTGAAAGGTATTTGGCAAGCTCCTCCTCCATTAGGAAATTTTCTAATCTGTGAGTATGGATTCTACTTTTATTTCTCTAAACTGCACTTCAAAGGCATGACGTATTTGAAAAAATCTAAATCGATAAGAATTAGGTAGGTCATGCCTTACTTTCATTTGTGCAAATGTCAACAGATCCCCAAAATGTCTGTTAGTGTTTTTATTCCCTTGATCGCCCAGACCAATGCTGTATCCTGGCCTAGCCCAACAAGGCCCAGGCCTATGGCAGCACTTTGCAGGGGGCAGCATGGAAAGAGTCCCCGCCGGCTTGCGCTACACTGTTAGTGTAACGCAAGCTGCTTCTAATTTTGACTGTCCTATCATCCTGGACCACAAACCTTCCTCACTGTGATATATGTTTTCTGCTGCACCATTGGCATGGTTATATCTTCTTAGTTCTCACCATTTATTTATCAGAAATTTGTGCTTAAAGTAGAACTACAGTATAGGCAACATTTTTTTCCCCATTTGGATAGAGTAAGGGAGGGTTATAGCCAGGGCCAGATGAAAAACATCATGGGCCTGGTGCTCAGTATTTTGGTGGAGCCTTTTATAAATAATAAGTACATAAAAATGCATTTTTTTTTTTTTGTTATAACAAATTAAATTAAAGAGAGAGAGGGAGAATGAGAGAGAGAGAGAGAGAGAGAGAGCGAAAGGGGATGAGAGGGGTAAGGGAGGGAGGATGAGAGAGAGAGGATGCACATGAACATGCGTGGGAATGACATCAACGCAGCCCGGCCAAGTCAAGTGACCAAAGGCACAGAACCCAGAAGCGACAAGGGTGGGAATGTTGTTTTGATGAACAACGAGGACTATGAGTCCGAAGTAAAACGCCAGCTCGGGGACAATAACACCTATCGCAAACTTAAACGAGACCCTTTTCCTGAGGTAGCCAGGGAGCTCAATAGAAAATTGGATGTGGCATTTGAAGCAGGGTTACTCCTTAAACGGGAATCGATCTATCTGTCTGTCGATGATTATAACATCCCAACTTTTTACTGCATCCCAAAATTGCATAAATCCTTAGAAAAGCCCCCCGGAAGACCTATTGTCTCCGCAATTCGGGGCCCACTAGATAGGATAGGGGTATATCTTGACTCTCTATTAAAAGACATGGTATACAGCCTAAAATCATATGTTCAGGACACTCGCGATGTTCTGTCTAAGATAGAGAAGACACAGGTGGATGAGGAAGTTTGGCTGATCGGAATAGATGTAGAGTCACTCTACACGTCAATTCCGCATTCGGTCGGAATCAGAGCGGTCAGTTACTTTTTGGAAAAAACATTTTCCACTTATGGGCCATCAAAACGAATTTCTTTTGGAGCTCTTGGATTTTGTATTATCTAACAACTTTTTTCAGTTTGCGTCATGCTTTTACCAACAGATCAAGGGCACCTCGATGGGTGCCGCTTGGGCTCCAGCCTACGCATGCCTACACTTGGGCCTGTGGGAGGAGGAGGACGTTTTTGGGTCGCTATTATATCGCAGCCACGTACACACGTGGCTGCGATATATCGATGACGTATTCGTCATCTGCAAGGGCAGTATCGAGTCGTTACATGAATTTATCGTCCAATTAAATTTGAACGATCGGAATATCCATTTAACCTATACTTTTGATAGGTCTCGAATTTCCTTCTTAGACCTCAAGGTCGGCCTCAAGGATGGCAAGATCACGATCAGCACTTACAGAAAGGACACTGTAGCTAATACTTTATTACAGGCAGATAGCCACCATCTACAGTGGCAAAAGAATGGTATCCCAATGGGTGAATTCACAAGGATAAAACGTAACTGCTCCGATCCCTCCACATATCACCTCGAGGCGAAAGACCTATATGCCAGATTTCGGGAAAGGGGGTATTCCCATACGCAAATCAAAATGGCAAAACGCAAAGTAGCCAAACGTGATAGGAAAAGCTTGCTCACTCCAATCACACACAAAAAAAGGAAAGAAAAGGCAGAATATGGCCCAGTGTGACTCGTAACCACCTTTGGCCCCCAGTGGGATAAGGTGAGGAAAATCTTGGAGAGACACTGGGGCATACTCACCAGCAATAAAAATCTAGCAGGCATTGTGGGCGCAGGCCCAAAAATGGTAGCTCGCAGGGCAAAAAACTTGGGAGATATGCTGGTACAATCTGAATATGTCAGACAGACGAACAAATCATGGCTATCAGATGTCAAGTCTGCCCTTTTGTTGATAGAACAAGTACTTTTAAAGACGCATTGGGCGTCAATGAATACGAGATCAGGGACCTCATCAATTGTTCCTCAGAACGGGTAATCTATTTGATTACCTGTCCTTGTCCAAAGTTATATTGGGGTAAAACCAAGAGACAGCTCAGAATCAGGATTGGTGAGCATCTTAGAGAGATAAGAAGGGAAAAGGAGAGAGACAAAGAAAAAAGACAGGAGAGTCCAATAGCGCAACATTTTGCACAATGCCATCAAGGCAAACATGACGGCATGAAAGTTAAAGGTATATACATGCTCAATTTGTCCCATAGAAGAGGTGATTTTGATAGAATACTGCTCCAAAAAGAAAAGTGGTGGATCTTCACCCTCAAATCGTTGGTACCCCTAGGTATCAACACAGAATTGAGCATGCAACCCTTTCTTGAGCCTTAATTTTCTTGTCCTTTAATTTTCTGTTATTGTTTTTGTTTTTGTTATTTAAAACTCCACCGGACTCTCTGACTACATATTCACGAGGAGCACTTACTTTACCCCTACTAATGCCCACATCGGTGTATCTCGTGTCTCTTATTCAAGTTACCCCCCTTCAGTGTCTGAATTATTAGACAGCTCTCTATCCACATCACACTATATATTCCATTTTATATCATATATAACTTTCTCTTATAAATTAAGTTACATTGTTTTCTCAATGTCTTGGATTTATCTTGCTCCTTTTAGTTCTCTCGAGAACCATTTTACCGTTTTTTTATTATATGGTCTAACCGATAAAAACACTCCCATAGACCTAAATGGAGAGAGATGCAGTAATTTTGCTAAAAGTTTTAATGAGAGATGTTGCATTCTGCTTTTCAGATGTTGCACCCTGTTTTAGCAAGATGAATGTTGTATGTGTTATGTTGTAGTATGTTTGTTTTATATTGGGAACACTGATGGCGGAGTCTTAAGCTGGAACTTAGATAGGAAACAACATCCAGTCTATCCATTAGGACTCCCATTAACAATTCTTACAATAATGAGGGATGCCCGTGCGCCGATAGCACATAAAGGAGTGACGTACGGTCCTCCCTCCACGTCCAGACGAAGCTTACGCACTAACGTTGCGAAACGCGTTGACGTAATACAGCGCCGGACGCCACGCCACCCCCACGACCCCCAGTGGGATCGGAACGTCTCTGAAGGAGCTTTCACGCCGAAAAAAGGATTCAACACCAGAGCGGCTACACAGCTTCACTGAAAAGCCTGACATATACTGTCATTTATCAGGACTCAGTACCTCACTGGAGATCTCCAAATAAAATTGAGCTCCACGAGCGTGTATCCGGCTAGACTATTCGCCGCACACGCTGTCTGATCCTAACAGATCTGATGACATCAGTAGCGACCAGCAGCATTCTCATTACTAATGAGCTCGGAACCAACCATTACCGTTTATTATTTTGATCCCTTTCTCTGGAGCCTGGTAAGATTGTTCCTTTTATCGCATTGATAGCTGCTGAGGTTTGTTGATACCCGAACGTTTGTGGGACACTCTAAACCAATCATCTTATCTACATGATAGTGTTAACCAGACTTTGTACCAATACGGCTGTTGGTGAACCACATCAATGTTATAGCCAGTGACATTTATCCTGGAATCACTGAAAAATTACTCAAAGACGTGCAGTTCCCTCTTATGTGCTTGCAACTTACATAGAACCATGTACATAGTGTTCCTATTGACCAGCATTAACTTATGATTATATCAATGATTTACAACGATCATCTAACTGGACATAGACATACTTATATTATTTAATATCTTTGGTTGCAACCACATTTTTTCCCCCGCAGGGGTACTTCTGCTGGACACTCCACATACTATATATATTTAATTTTGAAAGCTGTCTCAACGGTAATTACCGTATGGAATTTCCAGCAGTAGTGATCCATTTGGCGTCCGGATCGCCCTAGTTATATGTGTTTTTATGTTTGTCATATGTTAGTGTCCTATACGTGTCACTTTGTTGCATGTTACATGAACTAGGTTCATGTGTGCAGCATCGGCCGGCTGCTGTAAGTAGGCATACGTGTTAACCCTTATAACACACATTTTTGTATCTTCAATTTTTTGTAAAAATTCCCCTATACCGAATTCTTTGTAGATTTTGTATTTTTATATGATCTAATAAATAATTTTACCTATATTACTGCCCATCTCTGCCTTGGTAGCCCCTTGGTTGGCTATTGGGGACACTCTGTCTTAGTTTCCCCATAGCACAACATCCCCTTTCTCTTTATATGCATTGTTGTGGCTACGGCATTTGACCCCTAAATAAGGGGAGTGACAGCGTATAGATTGTTTTGGGATAGATACATGTAAGTTGGTGGAGGTAGTAAGTTCGTTTTTAGTTTTTGTTTATATGCAGAACCCAGAAGGAAGACTGGGTGAAGATGGAAGCGCCCGGGCTTTTTTTTTTTACCAGTGGTATATTTAGAGTAGCTGAGAGTAGCTGAGATCCCCTTATGTTACTCTATACATCACAGTATTAAATACAAAATTAAATGAGTACTAGATATGTGCATTCCCGTTCTTACGAATGTTATTTTCGGTATGAAAATGTTCATTTTCGTACCCGCGGGATAATGTGTACATACGAAAACGGTAAAGCACCAAAATACGAAAACGACGGGATAACGGATAAGCCGCATAACGAACGACCGCAAATACGAACGAACAATCCGACGGGAAAAAACGACAAAACGTAAATGGCAAAATAACGAAAATGAAATCTGTATCAAGAGATTTGCATTGTGTATTTTGTTTGAATCCGTTTTGTGTTCGTTTTCAGTTGTATGTTCATTGTTCAATGACATCTATAACAAAATAATTTCATTATGGATATTGAATGAATTCCCTTTTCTGTTTGTATTGTGTATTCAAAATACTGAAGGCAAATCTTTTGTTATAGGTGTCATATCAACATACGAAAATAACAAAAGAAACGGGTTCAAGTGCAAATCTTTTGTTTATCGTGTTTTTGAATGGCCAGAGAGTTAGGCTGGCCATACATGATACAATTTTCTGTGCAATTTTCTTTAGATTTACCTTCAACTATGTAGTGCAAGGGCCTGCCTGATTGCATACAATTGAAAGTGTTGTTTAGTTTGACCTCATATATGGTTTTTGGTAAATCTAAAAGAAAATTGTACAAGAAAATTGAACATGTATGGCCAGCCTCAGTGGCTGAAAGCAGCTTCTCTTTTGTGCTGAGTAGTGAGTACACTAGTACAGTAAAGCCAAATAAACTTTTCTGTGGATTTTCATCTGAAGGGAGATCAGTTGGCCAGACTTTTGAACCCAAAAATGGTTTTCTGATGCAGTTTAAAAACGAACAAATTTTCTGAGAACCATCGTTTTTATGTTTGTTGTTAAAACAGTATTGTTAAGCCCCATACACTTGGTCAGACTGTTTTAACCACTTGACTACTGGGCACTTAAACCCACTTAATAACCAGACCAATTTTCAGCTTTCGGTGCTCTCACATTTTGAATGACAATAACTCAGTCATACAACACTGTAACCAAATGAAATTTTTGTCCTTTTTTTCCCACAAATAGAGCTTTCTTTTGGTGGTATTTTATCACCTCTGCGGTTTTTATTTTTTTCACTATAAATGAAAAAAGAACGAAAATTTTGTAAAAAAATGAATTTTTCTTCATTTCTATTATAAAATTTTGCAAAAAAGTAATTTTTCTTCATAAATTTGGCCTAAAATGTATACTGCTACATATCTTTGGTAACAAAACAAAAAAAAAATTGATATTATTTAGTCTGGGTGAAAGTTATAGGGTCTACAAGCTATGGTACCAATTACTGAAAATTGATCAATTTGATCACACCTGATGTACTGACATCCTCTCTCATTTCTTGAGACCCTAACATGCCAGAAAAGTACAAATACCCCCCAAATGACCCCTTTTTGGAAAGAAGACATTCCAAGGTATTTAGAAAGAGGCATTGTGAGTTTTTTGAAGTTGTAATTTTTCCCACAATTCTTTGCAAAATCAAGATTTTTTTCATTTTTATTTTCTTTCCACAAAATTTTCATATTAGCGGGTTATTTCTCACACACAGCATATGCATACCACAAATTACACCCCAAAACACATTCTGCTATTCCTCCCGAGTATGGCGATACCCCATGTGTGGGACTTTTTGACACAGCGTGGCCACATGGAATGGCGCCAAACTTTGCGACTTAAAAATCCCCATAGGTGACGCTTTAAATATTTTTACTGGTTACATCATTTTAGTTGGAGAAGAGGTCTAGGGCCAAAATTATTGCTCTCGCTCTAACGTTCGCAGCGATACCTCACATGTGTGGTTTGAACACCGTTTTCATATGTGGGCGGGACTTGCGTATGCGTTCGCTTCTGAATGCGAGCTCACGGGGACAGGGGCGCTGTATGCCCAGAGTATTGCGGAGTATGCCCAGAGTATTGCGGAGTATGCCCAGAGTATTGCGGAGTATGCCCAGAGTATTGCGGAGTATGCCCAGAGTATTGCAGAGTATGCCCAGAGTATTGCAGAGTATGCCCAGAGTATTGCAGAGTATGCCCAGAGTATTGCGGAGTATGCCCAGAGTATTGCGGAGTATGCCCAGAGTATTGCGGAGTATGCCCAGAGTATTGCGGAGTATGGCCCTCCATAGTATGCCCAGAGTATGCCCAGAGTATGCCCAGAGTGTTGCCCCCCCAGAGTATTGCGGAGTATGCCCAGAGTATTGCGGAGTATGCCCAGAGTATTGCGGAGTATGCCCAGAGTATTGCGGAGTATGCCCAGAGTATTGCGGAGTATGCCCAGAGTATGCCCAGAGTATTGCAGAGTGTTGCCCCCCCAGAGTGTTGCCCCCCCAGAGTGTTGCCCCCCCCAGAGTGTTGCCCCCCCCAGAGTGTTGCCCCCCCCCAGAGTATTGCCCCCCCCAGAGTATTGCCCCCCCCAGAGTATTGCCCAGCATTGCAGAGTATGTGCAGCAGGGATGGCTGAGCAGGGAGGGATGGATGGATGGATCTGTGACTACATTTGTCACAGATCCAGCCCGCAGCACTGGCGCTGCCATCCGCTCCCTCCCTTCTCCTCTCACACTGTACCGATCGGTACAGAGAGAGGAGGGAGGCACCGGCGTCATCAAATGACGCCGGTCTGTTTACATCTGATCCACGCCGTCATTGGACGGCGCGATCACGTGGTAAACCGCCGCTATCAGCGGCGATTCACCGTGATTCGTGACCCGCCGGGTCCTCTGGACCCGGCGGTCACGGACATTCCCGTGTGCGCGCCCCAGGGGGCGCGCGGGAGCGCGACTCTGGAATCACGTTATATAACGTGATCCCAGAGTTAAGCAACCACCTTGCCGCCGTTATTTTTCGGCAGGTGGTTGCTAAGTGGTTAACAACAAACATAAAAACGATCGTTTTCCGATCGTTCTCAGAAAATTTGTTCGTTTTTAAACTGCATCAGAAAACCATTTTTGGGTTCAAAAGTCTGGCCAACTGAACTCCCTTCAGATAAAAATCCACAGAAAAGTTTATTTGGCTTTACTGTACTAGTGTACTCACTACTCAAGGAGATGGATGTCGTCCATCGAAAGGTCCATCGAAAGGTTAATGCCCAGGTCACCAAGTTTGTCCGGCAGATCGGGGGGTTCATAATCCGGCACAGGGATTTGGAGGGTGCTAATGCTGATCTGATGTGACTGGCTGGCGTTCACCTTAATGATACTGGTTTAGACAATTTCAACCTTGGCCTTCAGTGTGGTGTGGAAAAGGCACTGGCTGTGGTGGAGCGCCTATCAGTTCCCTACTGACATGCAGGTTTAGCGGGTTTCTTGACCTTGCCAGCACTAAAGTTGCTGTAATGGGCTAAGCCCTTGATGGAAAATGGCAAGAAGACTGTCTGTCTAGCACTTATGATAAGGACAGGCCTTCCCTTTTGGAATTACGTGCTCACAGTACATCTGTGACTGGCACTGGGTTAAAGTGTTAACGTATTATGTGTTGGAATTTAAAATAAAGCTGTGGCCTTGCCCTTTCCAACCTAATGGTTGTGAGTGTTTATTAAATGGGTGAGGGAGCAAGGAAGTGGGGGGGGGGGTAGTTTACCCTCCCCCATTATGTTACAGTTGATTCATACCTAGGCCCATTGCGTCTTAGCAGTCATGCAAATAGGTCTTATGACATTGAAAGTTGTTTACCAAATTGTAAGGACACAATCTTGTAATCATTTTGTACTTTGCTCTGACTAAATTCAGCACAATTAGACTTCAGAGGCATTCAATGCAGCCACCTCTGCAGCAAAATCCTGCCAGTTTGCACGTGTTTCCATGGTATTTTGCCTAGATCTCCATTATGGGAAGAAGAAAGAACTGGTTTATTTTGACCGCCTAATTAGAAACATATACACAGGAGGAAGAGAGGCATACAAATGTTATAATCAGGCAGAGAATACTCTCGTACACAGATTTCAGAGCTATGCGATGGTGAGGGATAAACAAAACCAAACATTTGCCTGATTTGCTCCCGTTGTCCTAATCGATGTATTACACTAGAGATTTGGGGTTGATATGTTGGGAGGTAGGGAGTTACATTTTGCTCATCACTCCTAGGGCTACCTGATAGCACCACAAGCCATTCATTCTTCCCTACGGTCACTGCGGATCCATAGCTAATAGCTCAATATACAGTATTTCTTCCACCCGTAGTTGAAAATTACCTAATATGGGCACAAACACTTTACAGGCTAGAAGCCACTTCTTTACTGTAGCTACACAATACACTTACAAGGAAACATCCCCTTTTCTCTTCACTTGGTAATTAGGTCTCTTCCTACCTTCCTCATCATTTGACTCCTTGACATTTTGAAAAAGTAATACAGAGTATGTCCTTAGCTCCACCAGGTTACCTCCTGTCCTCACTTTAAAGATTTGTTATATATATATTACGCTCTTGGTCACACATGGAAGCCACCGTACTTAACTTCAGCAAGGCCTTGCATACTGGGCCTTGTATCACAGTAGGCTCCAGTATGGAGAACAAGTCACTATGTGGGGAACATAAATGTAGCACTTACCCCCAAAGGAGCTGCTGGTTTGTTTTGGTTGGCATGTTACCTCATGTATCTCCGTCGTCTAGGGTACTTGATGAGAGTTGTAGTAAATGGAATGACAACACAACAGGTATCTTTTCTGTGCTTTTATTACCCAGCTGGGTAAAAACAGTAGAACTTGGTGAAGAATGAAGAAATAGTTGAAATGAGGAATAACAGATTCAGGTGTATGCAGATGGGAAACAGTCCTGCTTCCAACGACAACTTCTATTTCACCACTCCAGCCGGAGTGGGTATAGCGCACCTGGACAGGCCTCTCTCACAAGCCTGGCAGCCAGAATGTCACTCAAACGTGGGTCTCTGCCACATACCCTCCTAATGGTTGAAAATAATGGAGATTAGACATGTGCACACTGAAATATTTTTTTTTCGTAATTTCATTTTCGTCCGAAAAATACATTTATTTAGTTACTCCCGAAATTCGTTTTTATTTATTTAGTTTTTCGTTTAAAAATAATCCAAATTAGGGTCAAATCTGTCATTGAAGGCTTATGCCGCGTACACACGGCAGAGAAACTCGACGGGCGGAACACATCGTTCCGCCCGTCGAGGTTCTCTGCCGGCCGTCAGATTCGGCGACCCACCCGTCGGGAAAGGCAACCAGCCATTCATCCCGATGGGCCATCGAGCAAATAGAGAACCTGTTCTCTATTTGCTCGACGGGTTTCCCGACGGGCGGGGCTCGACGAGAGCGTACACACGGCCGAGGTTCTCGGCAGAATGCGGCTCCCAGCGAGGTTCTCGCTGGTTTCTGCCGAGAACCTCGGCCGTGTGTACAGGGCTTCATGGTGTCTGTCGAATGTTCTAAGAAAAAAAAAAAGATTCGACAGAATCTTAAAAAATAAAAAATAAAAGTTTTGACTCTTCATGTCTCTCTGTGTCAAATCTTCATGTCTCTCTGTGTCTAATTTTTTCTCTCTATGTTGAATCTTTTCTCTCTGTGTAGAATAATATTGGACTAATAGACATTCGACCGCAACGAATATGAAAATAAAGCATTTGTTTATATCGGATCTTTCGGTTTTCGTTTTGTGTGTTTTCGTTATCGTTTGTTAAAACGATAATGAAAATACCTGAAAATCGGACAAAATTTGGGCTGAAATCAGACCTGAAACAGTGAACAGGGACATAGATAAATAGTGATGAGCGCTTCAAAAAAGTGATACGTAAACACTACACAAATACATAAATAAATGAACAAAGATCAGTGCAATAATAGCTACTGGCTATAAGTGCATGAAACAAATATACAGTGTGTCAATAGGTAGAATCCCATATAGCAAGTGGGTCTACGTGACAATCAGGTCCTGTTGGACCAGTGACAGGGTGTACTGGATGGGGATATATGCACAAAACAGTCTTCAACTAGCATAAAACAGTCATAGAATGGTAGTGTGATGATGGGCTGGATGATTAGATGGTGAGGGTCTTCGCTCTGGATGCTTAACTGTATCTATGAATCCACATAGGAGTTGTAGTTCCCTTACCTTGAGGGCGCTATATATGGGCATATAGTGTGGGTCATCCGGAATTGGAGGTCTCGCTTTCCCAAAACGGTTTCCTTACAAACATCCAAGTGGCTGCGGTGATCCAAGCTCGGCAATCCACCGGGTAGATGTAGTGGGTAAGGAGAAAAAATGAAGAAGATGCTCCAATGGTGTGACGTCACGTGCCTCGTGACTTCATCCCCTGATGAAGTCATGAGGCACGTGACGTAACGCCATAGGGAAGTCGAGATCACGTGACACCCGCACAAGCCGGAGGCCAATAGAATCGAGGTGGTAGTACGATCGCTCCGTCTCCTTAGCTGTTTTTATTTGTTTTTTATGATATTTTCTCTTGGATACGATTTTTAATAATAAACCGAACCCGCTGGTTTCTACTTACTTCACCATTGGAGCATCTTCTTCATTTTTTCTCCTTACCCACTACATCTACCCGGTGGATTGCCGAGCTTGGATCACCGCAGCCACTTGGATGTTTGTAAGGAAACCGTTTTGGGAAAGCGAGACCTCCAATTCCGGATGACCCACACTATATGCCCATATATAGCGCCCTCAAGGTAAGGGAACTACAACTCCTATGTGGATTCATAGATACAGTTAAGCATCCAGAGCGAAGACCCTCACCATCTAATCATCCAGCCCATCATCACACTACCATTCTATGACTGTTTTATGCTAGTTGAAGACTGTTTTGTGCATATATCCCCATCCAGTACACCCTGTCACTGGTCCAACAGGACCTGATTGTCACGTAGACCCACTTGCTATATGGGATTCTACCTATTGACACACTGTATATTTGTTTCATGCACTTATAGCCAGTAGCTATTATTGCACTGATCTTTGTTCATTTATTTATGTATTTGTGTAGTGTTTACGTATCACTTTTTTGAAGCGCTCATCACTATTTATCTATATCTCATGTATGTGCATTGTGGTCACTTTAAATTGAGCTGCCTCATACTTGTTGATGCCACCAGATCACGCATCTCTATACTCACAGTAGCGCATTAGACTTTACTTTCAGTGAACAGGGACAGCCAGGAACCCTGCTGGGAGCCACATTGGTATTAGTTGTGAACCCAGCCTAATGGGAGAGCTCAGTGTGATTGAATGCGTTCTACAATGCTCCACCTATATAACAGAGCCAAGAGGACCATACCCCTCTTAGTATGCCACTGTTCTTCCCACTAACCACCAATGTAGGAGCCGATTTTCCAACTGACCCCCAATGGACTGGTTTTAGCAGGGATTCTCCAAGACCTGAACATTGTTTTATGGGTTCCTCCAAGATAAAAAGATTGAGAAAGACTAGCATCAGTGGCGGCTGGTGGTAATTTTTTGGGGGTGGCAGCAAATAGTTTACACCCAGTAGGTCGGGTCATCATTACCCTCGTCATGCGCCCCTTATGCATGGGCCGCCACTGACTACCATAATATGCTTTTTGGTAAAGCTGAGCTCACATTTTATAAATGTATTAAGTCATGTTTTTTTATAGCTGCCTGGAGTTCAACTTTAAGTTGCCCAGAGCGATACATATAACTACCTATATTACCATATTATGTAGAGTGCATTTCTATAATTCTTCTTCATGTAAAATTAAACAGCTCTTACAAACGTTATCTTCCAAACTGTCCCGGGCAAAGGAAAAATCTGCATTTTCTTGGCAATCATTGGAAGCAGAAGGGGGGACGAGGAGAAAATGAATCAATGAACTTTAAAGCTAAGTGAACTTTAATATTCAAATAGTGAAAAGTTTCAAATGATAAAACATTGGGACATTTAGAAAATTTGAACTTTAAGCACAAAGGAATTGCTGAGCTTGCTGTTGGCTTTGTGTTAGTTATTTGCGTAACGCTTTAACTTAAAGTTGAACTCCAAGCAGATGCAAATTAATTCAACTCTTTGTTCAATAAATACAAGTAGTGCAAGTATCTGTTAATATCCCCAATACACCTCTGTATAGCAGGGCTGGAGTGTGATGGGGAGAAGCAGTGCAAGAGGTATGCTTATAGGAGGAGCAAGCAGAATGACAGAGAGATGAGATCATCACATATGTTATCGCTGTCCAATCACAGCCTGGGGCAGGTCCTGGATGGCCTGGAAGTTGGGAAGCGAAAATTGGTTTGTGATGCTGGCCAACACATGGAGGACATCTAGCACCAGAAATAAAGTACTACAAGGACAGTCTCTAATTAAGCAGTAATCGTAAAATAATTCAATTATTTAAAAAAAAAAATTGTGCAACTTTAAAGGTTGATATCCTTCAACAACTACCATCAAATGGTTCCCTATACACTTGTTCAGTGATACAATACCAAACACAGAATGTGTCCCAATAAATTACTGAAAAAAAAAAAAAACAATAAAAGACCAACAATTCATTTGGAGAGAATCCAAGATTTAGAAAAAATAGATTCAGATTAATTACGTGTTATAGACCCAGTGAATATCTTCAGTGCAATTCAACTGTAAATGTGTAAAATCAACCAATTATCCGTGACTAAGCACATCCGTGTTTGCACCACCACCTTATAAGAGGTAAACTATATGTACACCTTTGGTTCATAAGGGATAACCACTCCACTCTCTAGGATCAGCCTGAAGCCTTCCCCAGTCAGCGTATCACCAATGTCAGCTTGTCATCAATTAGCTTTTTATATGTTATTATCAGGAGCTCATGGAGAAATGAATAGCCATCATTGCGCAGTATGTGAGATACTTTATTTAAAAAAATGAAAAAAAATATCGCACTTACAATTTTTTTAGTGCCCATAAGCCGGCAACAAGCCTTTCTCTAGTATAATGGAGCTGATGTCTTCAACAAGTGTTCCCCTATAGTGGCGTGCGCACCAATCCTCACTCTCACTTGGGTACTAGCAGGAAGTGATGTTGTAGTATCCCAGCAGCCTCATGAAGTTGAATTGCACTGAAGATATTCACTGGGACTATAACACATAACACATATATCCGGATCTATTTTTTCTAAATCTCGGACTCCAAGATTAATTGTTGGTCTTTTATTGTTTTTTTTTTATTTGTTTGGCAATTTATTGGGACACGAGCTGTGTTTGGTATTGTATCACTGAACAAGTGTATAGGGAACCATATGATGGTAGTTGTTGAAGGGTATCAACCTTTAAAGTTGCACAATTTTTTTTTTTTTTTAAATAATTAAATTATTGCACATTTACTGCTGAAATAGAAATGTTTAATATATATATATATATATATAAATGGCAGTCCCCGAGTTACGAACAGGTTAGGGACTGTAGGTTTGTTCTTAAGTTGAATATGTTCATAAGTCAGAACAGCATGTGCAGAACGGTAGATGTGTCATTTTCTGATGTTCCGTCGAATGTGCCGCCTTCGAAAAGTGGCCGTGCATTCGTCGAAAAGGTTCCGTCGAATGTGCCCGCTGTTGAAAAGTGGCCAGGCAGCCTCCCATTCATAAGTAGGAGTCGTTCGCAAGTCGGATGTTCGTAACTCAGGGACTCTCTGTATATGATAGTTAGCACTGTTATCAGCTTTTCCTTTCTTCTTTTTTTTTTACCCCACTCTAGGGTGGGATATATTTTTAACTGCAGCAAACACAAATTGAGATTGACACTATTAAGTTTTGTTAGCACCGGTGCCACATACTTTATACAAGGATAGTCTCAGAATTGAAGCGGAATCTTGCAGCCCGTTTTAGGTTACACATAAAAAAAAAAAAAACATTTTTTTTTAAATATATTTTTGGGGGATATTTATTATAGAAAAAAGTAAAATATATTGCATTTTTTACAAAATTGTTGCTCTATTTTTGTTTATAGCGCAAAAAATAAAAAAACGCAGAGGTGATCAAGTACCACCAAAAGAAAGCTCTATTTGTGGGAAAAAAAGGACGCCAATTTTTTTTGGGAGTCACATCGCATGACAGCGCAATTGTCAGTTAAAGCGACGCAGTGCCGAATCGCAAAACCTGGCCGGGGTCCTTTAGCTGCCTAAAGGTCCGGTTAATTAAAGAGGGGGTTCACCCTTAAAACCACTTTCTCCCATCCCATCCAGCATACTGGCGTCAGCGCCAGTATGCTGTCTTTTTTTTTTTTTTTATCGATGTACTTACCTCTTAATAGATAATTTAATTTTCGTCCTACCGCGGGGTATGGCGCCGCTATATCGTGTCATGCCTTCCAAAAACAGCCGACTAGCACTCGGCTGTTCTTGGCGCCTGCGCACAGACCCAGGAGCTGACTGCGCAGGCGCCGTATACAGCCGAGTCCTATTTCGGCTTTTTTCGGAGGGCGTGACGTGGCTATATACGGCGCCTGCGCAGTCAGCTCCTAGGTCTGTGCTCAGGCACCGTATAGCGCCGAAAACAGCCGAGTGCTAGTCGGCTGTTTTCGGAAGGCGTGACGCTATATAGCGGCGCCATACCCCGCGGTAGGACGAAAATTAAATTATCTATTAAGAGGTAAGTACATCGATAAAAACAAAAAAGACAGCATACTGGCGCTGACGCCAGTATGCTGGATGGTATGGGAGAAAGTGGTTTTAAGGGTGAACCCCCTCTTTAAGGTTTCCTTTATTTGTGTTTTCCATTCTGCTATTGTTGTTGGATATGATGATACCCCTTTTTTTGCTTTAAGCTAAAGGCCTAAAATGGGCTCCTTATTATTGATACTGTGATGTCTCTCGGGATCCTCGAATCATCCAGGATATCCAGAAGACATCCACCTGGCTCTGGAGACAACCTAGTCCCAAAAACATTGTTAACCATAGACACAACTCCATGCCAATAGCGATAGAGTTTAGGGCATCTCCATGGCATATGTATTATATTCGTTGGACTCCCTTTACATCTAGGACATTGGGCTGTATCTACGCTTCCATTTAAATAATTTCTCTGGTGTATAATAAGCCCTATGTAAAATAAATAGTTGTGTTAAACTTTGCGTTGGGGATAGGGAGACCGGGGGTATTGCTGACAATGCCAATGCCCACTGTTCATTTGAAAATGGCCCTATATCGCAAGTCCAAGCTGTCCTTGGTGGTATATCCACAACTACATGGAATTTATAAAATAATATATCATATAATTGTGATATAAGATCCTTTTTTCTGTCTTATCCAACAAAGCTATTACCAGTGATTAATTAAGTTTTAATACATGGGAATGGCCATGTGCTTTTAAGGCATGCCTAAGCTGTAAAAATGGAAAAAATCCGGTTTGGGACACTATATTTGATTCTTAACTACTTAAGGGCCGCCTAACGCCGATATACGTCGGCAGAATGGAACGGCTGGGCACAGGCACGTACAGGTACGTCGCCTTTAAGAGCCCAGCCGTGGGTCGACCCGCGGACCCCGATTGCCGCCGGTGTCCCGCAATCAGGTCACAGGAGCTGAAGAACGGGAAGAGGTGTGTGTAAACACACCTACCCCGTTCATGTGTGTAGCAGTGTCAGTGATCGTCTGTTCCCTGATATAGGGAATGACGATCAGTAACGTCACACCTACAGCCATGCCCCCTACAGTAAGAATCACTCCCTTAGGGCACACTTAAACCTGTAGCACCCCTAGTGGTTAACCCATTCACTGCCTTTGTCATTTTCACAGTAATCAGTGCATTTTTGTAGCACTTTTTGCTGTGAAAATGACAATGGTCCCAAAAATGTGTCAAAAGTGTCCGATGTATCTGCCATAATGTCACAGTCACGAAAAAAATCGCTGATCACCACCATTACTAGTAAAAAAATATGTATCAATAAAAATGCCATAAAACTATCCCCTATTTTGTAAACACTATACGCCAGATTCACAAAGCACTTAAGCCGGCGTTTCCGGAGATGCGCCTGCGTAATTGGAAATATGTGCCTGCGTATCTATGCGCCGTATCCACAAAACGATATACGCCAGAAATCTAGAAATTTTCGACCAACATAAATTCGATAGACCGGCGCATCGTGCGCGCAAAAAATGCGCTAGACGCACCATTGATTTGCTAGGCAAATATGCAAATGAGGGAGATACGGTAATCCACAAACGTAAGTTTGTGTGGCGCAGGCTACGCGCTGTGCGCATCAGCTGCATGTCCTGTCTAAAATTAGTCCATATAAAAAGTTTAAAATTAGACAATCCATCTACATGTCAGCTAAAGCAACACCGTTAGGGATGAGCTGAGCAGCCACACTTGCAGAACAACAATCTGTATGCCAACATGCCAGAGGCATCCTTGCTCATAGCTATACTACTGACTTTAGATGAGCGCAGAAGTAGGAGTGCACGGAGGAGGGCACGGGAGAGGATATACCACGCACGCATAGACATCTTTGGCATGAGTGATTTTGAGGTGTATCGCATCTTCAGATTCACCCCTTATGCCATCATGGAATTAACCACAACCCTGCAGGAGGACATCACCAGCCCAATACAATGTTCACATGCAGTGCAGCCACTGGTCAAGGTCCTGGCAACACTCCATTTCCTTGCCAGTGGCTCTTTTCAAAGAACAAGTGGAGTGGTGGCTAGGATGTCACAATTCTCCATGAGCAGATGTGTGCACCAGGTTATCCCTGCAATTCTCAGACGCATGGCCAACCAAATCATCAAACCCACCCAGGAGGACCTGCGGCAGAAGGCAATGACAGATTTCTACAGAATTGCCAGATTCCCACGCACCGTGGGGGCCATTGATTGCACACATGTGGCACTCCAGCCCCCCCGTGAGACAGAGCACATATACCGCAATCGGAAGCACTGGCATTCCATCAACGTACAGGTGATAGTCTATGCCAAATGCCTCATATGGCACATCCGTGCCAAACACCCCAGATCCAGCCATGACAGCTACATATACAATCATAGCCCCATCCCAACAGAATTCGAACAGAACATGTATGGGGACAGCTGGCTGGTTGGTGAGTGACATGGGAGTCAGACATGACTGTCCCCCCCATGATGCACACATCACAAGGGGCACATGCATGACTAACATCCTCCTGTCTTTTCCTTTCCAGGTGACTCTGCATATGCACTGGGACCCAATCTCATGACTCCTTTCCGGAACCCCCAAACCCCAGGAGAGGAAAGATACAATGAAGCACACACCAAAACCCGTGCAGTGGTGGAGCGCACCTTTGGTCTCCTGAAGTCACATTTCCGATGCCTGGATAAGTCTGGGGGTACCCTGTTGTATTCCCCAAACTTTGTGTGCCAGATCATCGGTGCATGTTGCCTGCTGCACAACTTTGCAGTGAGAAAGGGCCTGGAGATTGACATAAGTGATGACCTGACCCCCGAACCAGACAATTCCCCCCTAACCGAGGCTACCCCATCTTCTGAGGGAAGAGCAGCCAGGAGACAGCTCACATTAGGCATCTTTGCACGTTAAACACACACATTAATCATGGCACAATGAGAATGCATGCATGCACACCACTGTGGTCCCTAGATCACACACACCACATCCTCATCAAATTGGATTAGCACAAGCCCACCATGCAGGACTTGTGAGCAGCAACGCCACGCCACGGCTCCAATTATGTCACTGTACATTCATACACCATTCACACGGACCTGGGGATCACTTCTCCTTGGTCCTGGGGAACCCTTCTCCACCACGAATGAGGCTGACAGCCCTTTTCCGGCAGGAATGTCACCCCCACATTCCAAAATCAATCACAGACAGGCCAAAATAAAAAAAATAAAAAAAATGCCCAGCAAAAAAAAAAAAATGCCCAGCAAAAAAAAAAAAAGAAAAGAGAAAAAAAACTACCGCTGCTGGCGTGACCCACGCCTGGGGCGGCCACGGCCCCAGGTCCTCAGGGCAGACTCATGGGGGGGAGGTAATCCGGGGAAGGAGGACCATTCCCTGGTCTCTGCCCACCTGGCGGCCTGCCCTCAAAGGCCACGGCTATTCTGGTGAGGCCAGCATTGGCCTGGATAGCCTGGGTGAGGGCCCGCATATCCTGACCGAGGGCCCGCACATCCTGACCAATGCCTGCTGTGGTAGCCTGCTGTTCATTTAGGCAATTGGTCAGAGCCAGGAAGTTGCAGGCCATGTCCCCAACTGAATCCTTTATGGAGGACAGGCTCTTTTCCATCCGCCCCAAAGTCTGGCTGACCTGTCCCAGATGGCGGGTCTAAAGGGCCGGGTCCCTTCTCAGATTGGCAGGCAGAACCTCGGCCACCCCGCTGGTCTTCTGGGTTGCCTTCCTGCCTCCAGATGAGGCTTGTGGCCGGGGAGAAGGGGAGCCCCTTTGGGAGGGGAGCCCTGTTGGGGGAGGAGTGGGAGGGGCTACCCCTGATGGAGGCCTGGCTGCTGCCAGCCATAGGGGAAGACTCCTCCAAAATTAACATGAAGTCATTCCCTGACATGACCTCCTCCTCCAAATCAAACTCCTCCTCCTCAACCTCCTCAGAGAACTCTGGCCTTGTCTGGGGGTCTTTCTCAGACTGTTGTCCCGGGGATGGTGCGGATAGGCCAGATGGCCCAGCACCCTCCTGCACATCTGTGGATGACACAAAAAAATCACAGGTTGGAGGATCCACACACTTGCCACATATTTCCTTCCCCCCCACACATGCTACACACCAGATAGAAAAGAAAAAAACTTACCTATCCTCACGGCCTCCTCATTGGAGTCAAAGCCAGGCAGCCCCTCCACTTGCTGCCTGTTGAAGGTCTGTGCCACCACACGCTCCTCCTCAGTCAGCCTAACAGGGCATGGTGGGCCCCCTCCAGTGCCCCTGGCATGTGCTGCAATCTTGCCCAGCTTCCCACGGACCACACGCCGGAGATCATTGATCGTCTTTTCGATCCCCTGGCGTGTCTGGGTATCCCCCCCCCAACGAATTTACCTCGTCGGCGATGTCCTGCAAAATCTGAGCCTTCCGGGCCGGGGTGGTGTTGGCACTCTCCGGGCTGTGCAGAAATCGCCCATATAGGGTAATGGCCCTGCCAATAATTTCCTTCTCCCAAAAGGAAAAATTTAACTTTCGCTTCCTCTCACTCATGTTCACACAAAAACTCTCTCCAAAACAATCACCCAAAATCACTCAACAAAAATCACTCACCAAAACAGTCTCCAAAACAGTCTCCAAAACAGTCACCAAAAATCACTCTCAAAAACACTATCCAAAACACTATCCAAAACAGTCACCAAATATCTCAAAGACCAACCAACAAACGCTAACAAACAACAGAACAAAAGCACCTTGCTGTAGGAAGGGGAACAAATGGATGTACTTTTGCAATGGAAGGGTATTTCTCTTGGTCTATTTAAGCTCTCTGCGTAGCTCACTAAGTTGACCGGGCCTAGTTCCAATCTCACTGATTGCACCGTGCCGAGTTCTGAGCATGCGCAGAAAGGGGCTGACCATAGTCTGCTTAATGCGCGCATGTGCAATCCGGCCGGCCCTTCATTTGCATGGGGTCACAACTCATTTCAATGGAACACGCCCATGTCCTTCCCAATTTGAATTACTCTGCCTTACGCCTCTGAAATTACGTTGCACAGGCGCTAATTTCTGCACAAATCAAACGAGAATACGGTGATTGCGCCGCTACATTGCGGCAGTCTAACGTAAAGGAGGTGCGCTACGCCAGTCAAAATATGCGCCGATGTACGTGAATCTGGCCCTATGAGTCTAATACACACGTCCTGGCTTTTGCCCGGCCAAGTGGTTCTGTTTGTGAATGATTTTGGAATGTGGGGGTGACATTCCTGCCGGAAAAGGGGTGTCACCCTCATTTGTGGTGGAGAAGTGATCCCCAGGTCCGTGTGAATGGTGTATGAACTGTACAGTGACATAATTGGAGCCGTGGCATGGCGTTGCTGCTCACAAGTCCTGCATGGTGGGCTTGTGCCAATCCAATGTGATGAGGATGGGATGTGTCTGTGCTAGGGACCACAGTAGTGTGCATGCATGCATTCTCATTGTGCCATGATTAATGTGTGGGTTTAACGTGCAAAGATGCCTAATGTGAGCTGTCTCCTGGCTGCTCTTCCCTCAGAAGATGGGGTAGCCTCGGTTAGGGGGGATTGTCTGGTTCAGGGGTCAGGTCATCACTTATGTCAATCTCCAGGCCCTTTCTCACTGCGAAGTTGTGCAGCATGCAACATGCACCAATGATCTGGCATACAACGTTTGGGGAATACAACAGGGTACCATGGGGGGTTCCGTATAGGAGTCATGAGATGGGGTCCCAGTGCATATGCAGAGTCACCCTGAAGGTATAAGACAGGAGGATGTTAGAAGTGCATGTGCCCCTTTTGATTTCAGCATCATGGGGGGGACAGTCATGCCTGCCACCCATGTCACTCACCAACCAGCCAGCTGTCCCCATACATGTTCTGTTCGAAATCTGTGGGGATGGGGCTAGGATTGTGTATGTAGCTGTCATGGGTGTCATGGGTGGTGTCATGTGTTGGGCTGGTGATGTCCTCCTGCAGGTTTGTGGTTAATTCCATGATGGCATGAGGGGTGAATCTGAAGATGCGAGACACCTCAGAATCACTCATGCCAAAGATGTCTATGCTTGTGTGATATATCAAGTGAAGAGTGAGGGGCTTGTATCAGATTAGATTATTATATCCATCAAGGTTTTAAAGGGCTATTGAAAGATAGTGAGACCGTGTTTGTAATTTGTATGTATGTTATGTATTGATGTATATATGTATGTATTTTTTTTTGTAAAAATGTTTATAATGTTAGCAAAGAAAACATTTTTGAAAAAAAAAAAATCCTCTCCCGTGCCCTCCTCCGTGCGCTCCTCCGTGCCCTCCTCCTTCATTGCTCATCTAAAGTCAGTTGTATAGCTATGAGCATGGATGCCACTGGCATGTTGGCATACAGTTTGTTGGGCAGCAAGTGTGACTGCTCAGCTCCTCACTAACGGTGTTGCTTTAGCTGACATGTAGACGGATTGTCTAATTTTATACCACCTTTTATATGGTCTAATTTTAGACAGGACGTGCAGCTGTTGCGCACAGCGCGTAGCCTGCGCTGCACCAACGTTCTTTTGTGGATCCCCGTAACTCCCTCATTTGCATATTTGAATAGCAAATCAATGGTGTGTCTAGCGCAGTTTTGCGCGGACGGATGCGCCTGTCTATCGAAATTACGCGGGTCAAAAAAAGGTAGATTTCTTGCGTATCTCGTTTTGGGGATGCGGCGCATCGAAATGCATGCGCAAATTTAGACTTACGCCGCACATCTCCTGTAACGCCGGCGTAATCGCTCTGTGAATCTGGCCCATAGAGTGAGCTCCTCTTGTGCTTGAGCTATTACAGCCGAAATGAGTCCCACCTTCCCCCATTTCATAATGTTTTTTAATTTTGAAATAATCAGCTATTTTCTGCTTTAGCTAAAGATAAGGTTTAATAAATTTGCTGGGCCTTCTGCCATGCTAAACGACTTTCTTCTGTAGGGTTCGTGATATAATCCTGCTCTGCCTGATTCACCATTTGCATTACTTCCTCCTCTTGCCACCTTGATGAACGCTTAATTTTAAAGATTTTTTTTAATCATTACTCCACGTAAATAAGCCTTCATAGTATCCTAAACCACTAAAAAAGATGTTGATTCCTTTTTTTTTTTTAATCTGCCAATTGGAATTCTATCAAATCCTCCTCTGACATCAATGACAGCTGCTGTGGATTAATTTTCCATGGTGGGGAAGATAATTGTCCCTCAATCTCTATGGTCAGTATAAGTGGGGAGTGATCTGAAAGTCCTCTAGGGCCATATTGAATTGAATCTAACCATGGAAGAAAATTATCATTCCCCAGGGCCAGATCTATTCTTGAGAAAGATCCATATGTGCTCGAACAGCATGAATATTCTCTTGTTAATGAATGTCTAATTCTCCACATATCTATTAACCCCATCTCTTGTATATGGCCAGCAAACCTAGATATTTTATCCTCTGTTTACCTATTGTGGTGCTATATCTATCTTTCTCCTCTTTCATTATGTTATTAAAATCTCCCATTACTAAGGTTGGTAAAGTTGGCCATTGCGCCATTTTCCTAAAAAACATCAACACTTTTTCATTATAAGGAGGAGGAACATAGACATTCACCAACATAACGTTTTTATCATTTAGCGAACACCATAGCACAATGTAATGACCTTCTGGTTCCTTAAAGTTCTGTTTACATGAAAACCGTATTGAGCAGGAGATCAAGACACTAAGGTTCCTTTTACATTACTGTGACTTAAAAGTCGCGTGAGTTTACCGCAATTTCACGGCCGCGATTTTGATGCGATTTCAGGGAATGCCTGTATAAGTGGCATCAAAATCGGACCGAAGTAGTGCAGGGACTACTTTGAAGTCATACTAATATGAAAAATATGTGTCTATTTTCTGTAATTTAAGATGTTGTTGATTTAATGGTAAAAAAACATCCAAATGGGGTTAAAATGCTTACAATGAGGGTCAGGTGGGAGAAATGTGAAATACTTGTGTGAGTTCTGTTGTCATTCTGAAATCAAGATTATTTTCTTCCCATGTGACAGGAACACTGAGCTATTAATCAACAACATACAGCTCCTCTAGGGAGGGGACTAGTGTCAATTTATTTATGTATTTAACCACTATACGGCACTGCATTACTTTAATTGACAATTGCCCGGTCATGCAACACTGTACCCAAATATTTTTTTTTGTACATTTTTTCCCCACAAATATAGATTTCTTTTGGTGCTATTTGATCACCTCTGTGGTTTTTATTTTTTGCTCTTTAGGCCTCATTTCCACTGGCGTTTTTACAGACACTTTTCTGAGCATTTTTGCAGCTTAAACACGCCTGTCCATGTTAGTCTATGGCCTCATGCCCACCATGACGTTTTTGAGCTGTAGATGGCTAAGCTGCAAAAAAAACGCGGGACCAGTGCGTTCTGAAGCTCCAGCAATAGAGCTGGAAAAACGCCAGACATTAAAAAACGGTCAAAAACGCGCACAAACGCTCAAAAACGCTCAAAAACGCGGCCGCGACGTTTTTAAAGCTCCAGCTCCAAAAAAAAACAAAACATTTTTTTTTTTTTTCTAAAATAAACGACAGGCGTTTTTAAGCTGTAGAAAACGTGGCTGTAAAAACGCCAGTGGAAATGAAGCCTTAAACAAAAAAAAACAGACAATTTAGAAAAACAAACAAACAATATTATTTATTTTGCTATGAAACAAATGCAATATATATATTTTTTTAATCAAATTTTTTCATCAGTTTAGGCCGATATGTATTCTGCTACATATATTTGGTAAAAGAAAACATATGAAGCATGTATTGATTTTTTTGTGCAAAAGTTAAAGGGCCAGATTCACAGAGCGATTACTCCTGTCTATCTCGCGTTAGACTGGAGTACTTTCGAATTACGCGCGTTTTTTCACTACTCTGAAACCTCAAACCATGAAATTACGGCTGCGGGCTTCAATCCGACTGGTTTACGTGTTCGTACGCCTTCGGATCTATGCTGCAATAAAATTGCGGCCGCTGGGTGAAGTTCCCGTTGTTTTCCACGTCGGGGTATGCAAATGAGCTTTTGCCGACTATTCACGAAATTACGAACGTCTATCGCAATCTCTTACGGCATCTTTAGTCATCTTTTTGCTGAGTAAAACTATACCAGCTTTTTGCTGGTCTAATATTAGACAGCCCATGTTAAGTATGGCCGTCGTTCCCGCGTCGAATATCAACGTTTTCCGACGTCTTTTTTTATTTTTGACGTAAAACGTCCGGGAATAGGAATGTCCGTAAACGACGCTACTCAAACAACGAATGACGTATCGACGTTATTTTGTGCAATGCACGGCAGAAAATTTCTGAATGGAGCATGCGCAGTTCGATGGCCGCGGGGACGCGCCTAATTTAAATGCTTCACGCCCCCTAATCGCGTATTTCGATTACGCGGCGAGAAATACACTACGCCGCCATACCGTAAGGGACAAAATCTACCAGGATTCGTCGTACAGCCTGGTAAAATACGGCAGCGTATTGTATCTCTGATACTCTGCGCCAATGTAATTGTATCTGAATCTGGCCCAAAGCGTCTACAAACTATGGGCTTATATTTATGGAACTTTTATTTATTTATTTATTATTACTAGTAATGGCGGCCATCAGTGACTTATAGTGGGACTGCATTATTGGGGAGGACAAATTGGATACTAACTGACACTTTGTGGTGGACCAGTGACACCAATACAGTAACCATTGTAAAAATATGCATTGTCACTGTACAAATGGCACAATTGTGCGGTCATTTAACTATGTACACAAACAAAATTTACATTCTTTTTTTCCCCACAAATAGAGCTTTATTTTGGTGGTATTTGATCACCTCTGCGTTTTATATTTTTTGTGCTATATATACAAAAAAAGAGTGACAATATTGAAAAAAAACTATATTTTTTTTTTACTTTTTGCTATAATAAATATATAAAAAAAAAAAAAACTAAAAAAAAAAACAGTTTAGACCAATATATATTCTTCTACATATTGATTGGTTTGTGCAAAAGTTATAGGCCCAGATTCACAGAGCAATTACGCCTGTCTAACTGGTGTTAGACAGGAGTAATTTCAAATTTCGCGCGCCGTATCACTAGTTTGAATCCTCAAACCATGATACGGCGGCTTCGGGCTTCGATCCGAGAGGCTTACGTCTTCGTAAGCCTTTGGATCTACGCTGGAGTTCGCGTCGTTTTCATGCGTCGGGGTATGCAAATTAGTTTTTACGGCGATCCACGAAGGTACGAGTGTCCCTCGCAATCGCCTACGTCATTTTTTGGCTGCGTAATGTTAGAGGAGCTTTTTGCTGGTCTAACAGTGCGTAACCCATGTAAAGTATGGCCGTCGTTCCCGCGTCGATTTGAAAATATATATATTTTTTTTTAACGGAACTCGTTCGGGAATAGGAATGTACGTAAACGACGCTACTACGACGTGACGACGTGTTTTCGCGCAATGCACGGCGGGAAATTTGGGAACGGAGCATGCGCAGTTCGATCGCCGCGGGAACGCGCCTATTTTAAATGCTTCACGCCCCCTACTCGCGCAGATGGATTGCGACGGGAGAAATACACTACGCCGCCGTCGTTTACTGGACAAAATCTACCTGAATTCCACGTAGAGCCAGGTAAAAAACGGCGGCGTAGTGTATTTCTGATACTCTACGAGAATCTAATTCTCTGTGAATCTGCCCCATAGCGTCTACAAAATAATGTATATATTTATGGCATTTTTTTTTTTTTTTAACTAGTAATCTAGGTGATCGGCGGTTTATAGGAGGACTGTGACATTGCGGCAGACAGATGGGACACTGTTGACACTATTTTGGGACCATTGACATTTATACAGCGATCAGAGCCAAAAATAGCCACTGATTACTGTATAAATGTGACTGGCAGGGGGCTATCAAGGGGTTAATTGTTCACTAGGGAGGTGTTTCTAACTGTGGGGGGAGTGTACTTACTAGGAAAGTTGAGAGAGATCGCTGTTCCTGATCACTAAAAAGAGGATATATATATTTTTATATGTTGCACCGCGGGCTCACATCTAGCTGTACACCTACGGCCATTCGTGCAGCCGTGCCATCCTGCCGCATTATAATGATGGTGGCTGGACAGCAATCGGTTAAAGTGTATTCTTTCCAAAAAAATTTAGTTTAAAAAAATATAATATAATATATATATATATAATATTTGGGGGTTCAAAGTAATTTTCTAACAAAAAATACACATTTTTACTCATAAACAACAACAAAAGATGGGTCCTTAAAGCAGAGTTTCACCCATATTTTAATCTTTTTGAATTAAAAGTATATTTTTGTTTTACTGTTTGTGGCTTGTTGATGGGTGTCCCTTGTAACCTGCCTCTTCTGAGCTGCGGCGATGTACATCATATCCTACGGGGCCTTGGCTCCTGGGAGATATGTGTCATCGTTTCCAGGAGTCAGTGGGCGATGGCGCAGATAATATTCCTGCACTACGCCCTGTGTATAATGCGCGAGTTTGGGTTGTGCATGCTGGGTAGCCAGCAGCATATTATCCCAGAACAGAGTCCTAGTGGGCTTCACATGCCCACAGTGAAGATGGAAGCGCTCAGAAATGCACAAAACAAACGTAAATCAATTAAAAAAACATGTTTTACAGTATTTTACTATAGTATATTTTTAGCAACAGGACAGGTGACAATTTCTTTTTTTAAATCTGAGTGAAATTCCGCTTTAAGTGGATAGAAGTACTGGTTGTTAGCTCACACAGGAAGTAAGAAGTTTCTGGCAGACCCACAGGTATTTTTCTGTACTTTTAACATTTAAAAAAAGAGGAAACTATGGAATTGAATATATATTAAAAAAAGATTTACTGATTTTTTTAAACATATTTTTCCCCCAGACACTTTAAACTTAAATGCTATAGTTTGTAGGAAGAATAGCTACATCACAAAATGGGCCCATTTGCTTTTCTTTTTTAGTTTGTTGTTAGCAATTTTAACTTTGGAAAAGCACAGCATGAGATTTCTAACATCTTAAAACATCCCTTTTTAGCCAACATTCACAGGAAGCTTTTTCAAACACAAAGTATTCCATTTATAAGCAACTTACCAGTGTACAATCATTTTACAAAAATGTGGTTCCATCTTATCCCCAGGGACGCACTTATTTTCCCTATTGGGGGCTACCATTTTGCCTGTTGCACAGCTCAGAGAAGGTGAAGCCAGGCTGTTTATCACGGTCCACACATCATAAATGTCCCCATCTTGTATCACTGATTTCTGCATTCATCAGTGGCCAGGAGGAGAGGTAATTGATGGCGAGGACAGCATAGCTGTTGGCATCTGAAATGTTGAGTTGAATTTTTCCATATCGGTAAAATTGAGGTTGCTTGTGCAGGTTTTGAGGAACTGAGTTTGAAAGTGCTGATTGAACATTTAAATGTATGGGTCGCTTTAATCAGTGGCACTTACTTGTGTATTTAATTTCATATTCCTATGCTTTGACAATTTAAAATTTAGCTAAAGCACAAAATTGTATTTTTCAATTTTGGATAGAATACTGAGGAGTTCTCAAATTTTGACTGCTGCTTGTGTCTCCGTTGGGTAGATTCCTGCTTCCTGTGGGTCTTGGTGAACATTGGTACTAAGACAGAAAAAGATGGAAAATCCAAAAAGTTAAAGTTGGCAGCCGGACCAGAGATGGGGTAAATCTTCCAACAATGACATGTTTTCCAGTGATGTAAGGCAAACCAGGACCAAAAAAACTGTGTATATTGAGCCACTCATACTTCTAGATTTAACAGACTTACTGTAATGGTTCACCGTGTGCACGTGCACATACGCATGTAGGAAAACTAGATCACTGTATTCTTCCCTGTCAGACTGGGGATCTGCTTTGTTTACATAGGCAGATCCCCGTTCTGCCTCTCTGTGGAGCGAATGAGGGTGGGCGGCAGACAATGTGTCCACAAGACCCACTGATTGGCTTCCCCTGCCTATTTCATGAAATAACGTACAGGTACGTTGTTTTGCGCAACAGAGCTGACCTGCCACAGTATATGTACTGCGGCTGGTTGACAAGTAGTTAATAATGTAAGTACTTTTATAAAGTTTTTTTTTATTGCTGTCTGTGATCCCTTTGGAGAAGGTTCATCACACTTCTTGTCCCTTTGCATTCCCTGGGATAAGAAGACACAGAAGATACCACAGTTAGGCCGCGTACACACAATCGGTCTAAACTGATGAGAATGGTCCGACGGACCATTTTCATCGGGTCACCGCTGAAGTGACCTAATGGTCTGATGTGTGTACACACCATCATTTCAAAAACCGATCGTGTCAGAACGCGGTGACATAAAACACAACGACGTGCTGTAAAAACGAAGTTCAATGCTTCCAAGCATGCGTCGACTTGATTCTGAGCATGAGCGGGTTTTTGAACCGATGCTTTTGCGTACTAACGATCAGTTTGGACCAATGGTCAGGCGTTCATCAGTCCGATTTTAAAACAAGTTTTAAAACTTTGGAAAATTTTGGAATGATGAAACTGGACTTCAGTCCATTTTCATCGGGTTGGACCAATCGTGTGTATAGAGTATAGAGTGTCCATAGAGTTTTTCACCTTTGCCCATTTTACTGAAAAAAAAAAATCTTTGTTCACACTAGAGAGATTTCCCATCCATTGCCTTTCCCCCTTGGCTGGCACATTTAAATATTGACATGCTTCCCCACTTTGTCGGAAATAAAAGAAAAAGGGGAGAAAGACTACATTATATGGGCAACCTGTCCATCTCCCCTATGGGTTCTACTCCAAAATCATGGGCATTCATATGGAACCCCTCTTTACAGATATTACAGTCTTCACTCTTCTAGGAGGGTTTTCCCACAATATTTTGGAGCAACTCTTTTAGAATGTGTGCCTATTCAACCAAAAAAGAGCATTTAAGAGCTCAGGTACTAATGTTGGATGAGAAGACCTGACTCACAATGTGTGTTCCAATTTATCCCAAAGGTGATCAGTAGGGTTGAAGTCAAGGCACTGTACAGGGTTACTCAAGGTTCTCCTTGGCACATTCATGCTAGAACAAAAAAAGTGTTTTCCCCAAACTGTTGCCATATGGTTGGAAGCTCACATTTATTTGCAATGTCTTTGTATGCTGTAGTATAATCAGTTCCCTTCATTGCAAACATTAATTATTTAGACGAGTTATCCACATTCTGTAGATATGCTGGTCAGGTCACCATATACGGTGCTGTATTTATTAGGTACTACACATGAGTTTAAAAATGTATAAACTCAAAATGTAAAATTGAACCAACTGTACTATGCTTACTCTTTAAGAAAAGCTATTTTTGAGTTTTTAAAATTCAGATCCATGGAACTCCAATTATGAAACAATTCCCTGAGTGTCATGTTGACGTGACCAAAACAAATATTGATTTGCATTTTGCTGCTCAAGTGTTACCTAAAAAAAGAGAGCAGACACCCCGCATAGAAAGCATGTTAGAGAAGCAAAGATTCTGGCTCTCTGCATTCTGATGAGCTGATTAATAGGCACACACTGAGAGCATGGGAAGAACTATTACTGATACTATGTGCACTGCTTAAACCGTGCAGAGATATTGAATTTTCATCCCGCAGTCAAAGGCAGCAACAATTTTGCCCGTCAAAATCAGATAAAGTATATTGAAAAATACAGGCAGGAAATTCCTTTGATAAATTTTGAATGTCTCCGATTTTTTTTTTTTTCAGAACGAGGACATATTGGAAGAAAAAGGAATATGGAAGATAAAGCTTCTACAATGTAATTTGGGAATTATTATTTTACCCAGCTGGCCAAGCATGCATGATAAACAATTAAATTACCCGATAACATTGAACTGCGTCACTTAGACTGATACAATCTGATCGCAGCTAACTAATATCCTGTTTACAGGTCCAAAAACTAATGAATTTAGAGGTTACTTTCAATATAGATAAATCCACACAGCACTGGAAAACACATTTTCTTTCATGAGGAATTATGTAGGGAAGAATAAAGCCCAATTTAATCCACAAAGAATATTTCAGCTCTGCATTTTTTTAATAGAAAGTTCAAACACTAGCTTGCTGATATAGACTTTGTGGTCAGATGTATGTGAAAAACTGACCATCATGCAAACTGGCTGGAATTTTGCAAATACCCCTCTTCATTGCTACGTTCAGGTATTTACAGTGAAGGGTATTGTTAATACTAAAGCATATAAAGAATTTTTAGACAATTGTGCATATTCAACCTTGTGGTAACAGTTTGGGTAAGATCCCTTTCTATTCCAGCATGAACTTGCCCCTGTGCCCGTCAACACTATGAAGACATTAAAGGATCACTAAAGGATTTTTTTTTTTTTAGCTAAATAGCTTCCTTTACCTTACTGCAGTACTGGTTTTGTGTCCTTATTGTTCGTTTTTGCTTTGAATTTGCTGTAATCCTGCTCTGATCTCCACACTTTCTGCTTGTCTGTTTCCTTATAACCACAGTGCTGGGAGCTTTCTCACGGTGGTCTAAGCTGTCATTACTGTGTGTCTAAAACTTCCCAGAACCAATCAGATTAATTTTAAAAACAAAACACTGCCCTGGATTTGTTTGTTTTTGTTATGTGTGTCTATTTCTACTTCACAGAAACATGAAGCCAGTTCAAAAGTGAAATTAACCTGCAGGCACATTATATGATTGATTTTTATCTATTTTTAATCATTTTGAAAATGAATCAGTTAACTTTTATGTCTCTATACCCTGTAAACAGTCATTTCAGCAAAAAACATTTTTTCCTTTAGTGACCCTTTAATTCTTGACTTTGGTGTGGAGGAACTCAAGTGGCCTACACAAAGCCCCAACCTCAACCCTAATGAACACCTGTGGGATGAACTGAAGCAATGATTGTGAGCCAGGTCTTCTTATCCAACATCAGTACCTGACCTCACAAATACCTTTTTAATCTTAAGAGACACAAATTCTCATAGACACACTTCAAACTTTTGAGGAAAACCTTACCAGAAGAGTGGAGCCTGTTACAGTCATAAAGGGGGTAACTCCATATTAATACCAATGGTTTTGAAATGAGATGTCCAACAAGCTCGTATAGGTTTATTGAGCAGGTATCTACATACTGTTGGTCATTGGCTTATCTTTTGGCAAAAAAATCTATAAAATTCACAGGCCACTTAACAACCATAACCAATTGCAAGACAAATGTTGACATTATGTTCCAGTGATAGATTTTCCACTATGTAGAATAATCAAATAACTAAGTAGTCCAACTTTGTGAAAGTGGCATTGCAGTAAGATGACGAGACATATATACGGATAAGGAGGAAGTCCAAATTTTATGATATAACAAACTAATGGCTGATTCAATGCACTATTGTCAACCTAAAAACTGGGGTGGAATTGCTCTCAAAGCACAACTAAATTAAAATAGGTATGATGTCAGATACATAGACTAACATCTCCCATAGTTAAATTTGTATCTCAACTTTCCAGTTAAAGCAATTGTTAATGGTATCTAAATATGAATCTGTGATCCAAAATACATCAGCGCTAGACCCAGAGCACTCGGTAATTAGACCTGGTTAGACACACCCCATCACTTCCTCTGCAGGAAATATAGCTATGGTTCAGGGTGTGGTTGTTACTCAGCTCTGCAAGCACAGAGCACTGATGAAAGGGCAGGAAGAAGCATTTTCCCTGATTGAAAATTGTATTTTTTTTACTTTAAAGCTAGGGTAGATGGCTGCTTGATAACGGGTTATAATTGATCCTATTGGGCATACCCATGGTTTAACAAACACAGTATGACCCAACAAAATAATTTAGCGCAAAACACACTTAGTATGGCAACCAATGCCTTAGGGCAAATACATTTTCTCCACTGAAGGCACAATAAATTAGCCATAACCCCTACCAAGAAAATAATACCAGAAGTGCTAGGGGGGACATGGGAATGTAAGCTTCTGTCTCTTTGGGTTTGATCCAAACATCAAAGACCTTGCCCCCTACCTGCAATTATAGTTGCCAATACAAGGACTCAGGGAGCACTAAATGTCTGTGGGTTAGGGGCGTAAATTACTTGTCTCGCCTTGGGGGCTGACAACCTACGCTATGAAAATAATTTTACTGTTAGGGGTCCCCACAACTTGAGAAATTTTATCAAGGGGCCATGGCCCTAGAAGGTTGAGAACCACTGCTCTAGACTCATATGTATATTTATACAGTGGTACTATTTTAACAACTATCGACTTCCAGAAATCAGATGTAGGAGCCTGTGGGGATTCCCATTTAAGGAGAATAGACTTACGAGCTTAGAACAGAGACAATTTAGTTTGCATGTGCTGCGCTATATACGTTTTCATTCATTCAACAGTAATGAATGCATTCAACAGCTAATCAATAAAATAATAACTACATTTTTAAATCTGAATTCCAGAATAGTATTAAAGTTTTCCCAATACTTTCCCTTCCTCAATAAAAACAAGCAGATGGCTACATAATAAATGATTATAAAGGATCCAAAGTGCAAAAATGTTATGAAAACCATGATTTTATTAACAATGTTCTGGTTTGTACATAACTTGAGCTAATTAATAACAAAGGAACTATATTTTTAAATCCAAATTCCAAGATACTATTAAAGTTTGCCCAAAAATGTCCATTCCTTAAAGTGGAGGTTTACCTAAAAAAAATTTTTAACCTTGCATTTAGGTTAGGTATTACAATGAGAATCGGCAGTTTTAAAAAAAAAATACTTGCGGTACATACCGTTTTCCATATGTATGTTCACCGCGGCTTCCGGGTATGATCGTCAGGGCTGGGCAGTCCTAATTGATTGACAGGCATGTCGACTGACGCATACAGCGTGTCACGAGTAGCCGAAAGAAGCCGAACGTCGGTGCGCAGGTGCCATATAGAGCCGCACCGACGTTCGGCTTCTTTTGGCTACTCGTGACGCGCTGTATGCGCCGGTCGACATGCCTGTCAATCAATTAGAAATGCCCAGTCCAGACGACCATACTGCGGTGATCGTCTATATAGAAAACGGTATGTACTGTGAGGATTTTTTTTTAAAAAACACCGATTCTCATTCTAGTAACTAGCCTAAATGCAATGATAAAATTTTTTTTTTAGGTGAACCTCCACTTTATTACAACCACATAGATGGCTGCTTGAGAAAGAGTTATAATTGTTACAATGACGCACCTGTATTAAAAAAAAAAGTCTATTGAAAACTTTGTGACATTATTGCTTTGCTTAGCATACTCAGTAATCTATGTCTGAATTGTTGACTTAAATTTTGAATATTTATCAGCCCAATCAATGACTGAGGAGCTAGTAAAAGTGGTGTGAGCTAGACAGGTAATTAATCTTTGACACAACCCTCCCAGGCAAGTTTTTCTTTTCCTCGGCGCCTGCCGGTGGTGATGGCATGCTGAATCTATGTGTCACCTGGGCTGGGCTTTGGTCTAATTGTGTGTCTGAGGAGTCTTCCCTTATGGAAGGCTACTGCAAGATGATTATCTACTAAGGGAAAAAGGTACATTGCCTTGGGAAAGCACCTACAGATTTTCCCCACAATCTTCTTCTAGAAACATGTACCGATATATCACTAAAGCCTTGGTCTCAAAATCTGTTGAGAAAGAAGAAAAAGCAAAAGAATTTAAGATGACATCATCCTTCTGGAGAGAGAAGCAGATGAAGGCATTGCCAAAGGGAGTACTGTGATCTCAGTGAGAAGTAATACATACCTAGAAGCGATTTTCTTACACATTACTTAGCATGCATGCACTTAAAGTGTAACTTTACCTTTGGAATGAAGCATTGCTGGCTACAAGGGTTTTACTGCAGAAGAGACACTGTATGACTATCCTGCAATACAAAATTCTTACAGTGCTTGCCTGCCAGCAATGCATGGGTAACATTTTCCATCTTGTTACTTTGATTTTTCTTGTTACTGTGTCGTCAAAAACGAACATCAATTAGACCCCATTAATAATTAGAAAATCAAAAAAAGGTGACTAAAACAAAAACATTTGCACAAACTTCTACTAGTGTGTAGCCAGCCTTAGAAGGGTGTCTCTGAAACAGGTGACCCTATTGGAAGGTTTCCCCTCACCTCTGGAATAAACTAGGTTTCACCCTATTTTTCTTGGTGATAACTGTCACCAGTACAAGTTGAGTGTATATCTCCGTGGGCACAGAAAACATTAAAAACTTGATAGAGGGTGTAACCTCTCCCCACGCTATCCAAAACAAAACAACGTTTTACCCATAGGTATAATTTAATTTGCACGCACATGCACAGGAGTTACATCATCCTGGGCCAACCTATCAAGATGGCTGTAGACATTAAGCCCAAAACTAGTCTGGAGGAAGATGGAAGCGCCAGGGAGAGTTGGCCAATGTAATGGAGTTTACTTCTGCTTTAACATTAAAACATATATCTGAACCTATTTAGAAAGATCGCTGCTCTCCCAGTCCAGTCTGTGTTGATAACATGAGTGAGATGGCCTTAGCCTTACACCACTCTAAAAACCACACCCTTTGACATGTTTCTCTATATATGTCAAATGTATTACCACTGTTTAACCACTTCCCACCTGGTCACTATACATAAACAGCAAGATGGGACACGTGGCGTTTTAACTGGATGTACCCATACGTCCTGTTAGAACATATGACCATGCACAGCCTCATGGCCGTGCGGCAGTGTGATCCCATGATTGATGTGTCCCTCGGACACAGCACATCACAGATCCGGATATGGGTTTTCTGAATGGTCCTTCCAATCATGTGACGACTGTGTCCAATCACAGCCATTACACAATGTAAACAGAGGCAGGTGTCTATGTGCCTCCTCTACTCTTGAGCTTAGTGAGAGCTCAGTGAGGGGGGGGTCTGTGTGTAGCTGATGACTTTAATGTTCAGCTACAAATAGACCATTGGATAGAAGAAGTTCCTGGACTGCTGCATTCCTTAAAACTATGGGCCAGATTCAGGTACATCTGCGCATTATTGGACCGGCGTAGCGCACCGCCTTTACGTTAGACTGGCGCAATGTAGCGGCGCAATCACCCTATTCTCGTCGGTTTTACGCAGAAATTTGCGCCTGCGCAACGTTATTTCTGAGGCGCAAAGCGGAGTAATACAAATTGGGAAGGACGTGGGCGTGTTACATTGAAATGAGCCGTGACCCCATGCAAATGAAGGGCCGGCCGGCTCGCGCATGCGCGCTTGAAGCACCTCACAGCACCTCTGTGCGCATGCTCCCTACTCGGGAACAGCGCAATCAGTGAAATTGGAAGTGGACTAGGGCAAAATCATGAACTACGCAGACAGCATAAATAGACAGACAGAAACACACTTCCTTTGCAAAAGTACATCCCTTTGTATCCCTCCCTATACAGCAAGGTGCTTTTGTTCTGTTGTTAGTTGCGTTGTGATTTGTCTTTGTGATATTTGTGGACTGTGTGATCTAGTGTTTGTTAGAAGATATTGGTAAGTGATTTTTGGTGACTGCTTGTGAGAGTTTTTGGTTGATAGTTTTTTGTTCGTTTGTTTTCTTGCTTGATTTTTCCTGCTTGTTTTTGTGAGTAATTTTTCCAGCTTGTTTTTGTGAGTGATTTTTCCTGCTTGTTTTTGTGAGTGATTTTTGCTGATTGTTTGGGAGAGAGTTTTTGTATGAGTATGACGGAGAGAAAGAGGAAGTTAAACTTTACTTTGGGGGAGAAACAAATTCTTCCCTGGGCCATTTCCCAATATGGGCGTTTCCTCCATGGCCCGGAGAGTGCCAACACCACCCCGGCCAGGAGGCGTGATATCTTGCAGAACATTACTGACCAGCTGAATGCATCGGGGGGGGGGGGGGAGGAGACCCGGACATGGTCGAGGATTGAAAAGAAGATCAATGACCCCGGCGTCTGGTCAGAAAGAAGCTGGCCAAAATGTTAGCCCATGCCAGGGGCACCATGCCCTGTTAGGCTGACAGCGGAGGAGCGTGCGGTGGCCCAGACCTTTCATAGACAACAGGTGGAGGGCCTGCCCGGCTATGACTCAAGTCATGAAGCGTGATGCCAGGTAAGGTTTTTTTTCCCTATCAGGTGTGTAGCATGTGTGGGGGAGGGGGTGAAAGGGAATATGTGGCAAGTGTGTGGATCCTCAAACCTGTGAATGTTTTGTGTCATCCACAGATGAGCAGGAGGGTGCTGGGCCATCTGGGCTGACCGCACCATCCCAGCCTGATGAGGACCCCCCGACAAGGCCGGAGTCCTCGGAGGAGGTTGAAGAGGAGGAGGTTGAGGAGGAGGAGTTTGAGGAGGAGGAGGATGTCATGTCAGCCAGTGGATTGTTATTTTTGGAGGAGTCTTCCTCTTTGGCTGGCAGCAGCCAGCCCTACATAAGGGCTAGCCCCTCCCACTCCTCCCCCAACAGGGCTCCTCTCCCAAGGGCCTCCCCTTCTCCCCAGCCACAAGCCTCAGCTGGAGGCAGGAAGTCGTCCCAGAAGACCAGGGGGGTGGCCAAGCTTCTGCCCGCCAATCTGAGAAGGAACCAGGCCCTTCAGACCCCCCATCTGGGACAGGTCAGTTAGACCTTGGGGCGGATGGAGGAGAGCCTGTCCTTCATAAAGGATATGCTTGGGGACCTGGACTGCCACTCCCGGGCTCTTACAAACTGCCTAAACGCACTGCAGACTACAACAGCAGACGTTGGGCAGGATGTGAGGGCCCTCACCCAGGCTATCCAGGACAACACGGCAACACTAGGTGCTGGCCTGAACAGAATTGCCGTGGCCTTGGAGGGCAGGCCGCCAGGTGGGCAGAGACCAGGGGCTGCTCCTCCTTCCCCGGATTCCCCCCCCTCCCCATGAGTCTCCCCTGAGGAGCCGGGGCCGTGGCCGTGGGCGCCCCAGGCGTGGCTCATGCCAACGGCATTAATTTGTTTTTCCTCCTTTTTTTTTTTTTGCTGGAAATTTTTTTTTTTTGCTGGACATTTTTTTTTTTTTTTTGTGATGTGAATGTTTTTGGAATGTGGGGGTGATATTTCAGCCGGCAAAGGGGTGTCACCCTCAGTTTTGGTGGAGAAGGGTTCCCCAGGACCAGGGAGAAGTGATTCCCAGGTCCGTGTGAATGGTGTATGAATGTACAGTGACATAATTGGAGCCGTGGCGTGGCGTTGCTGCTCACAAGCCCAGCATGGTGGGCTTGTATTAATCCAATTAGGTGAGGATGTGATGTGTCTGTGCTAGGGACCACAGTGGTGTGCATGCATGCATTCTCACTGTGCCATGATTAATGTGTGTGTTTAACGTGCAAAGATGCCTAATGTGAGCTGTCTCCTGGCTGCTCTTCCCTCAGAAGATGGGGTAACCTCGGTTAGGGGGGGATTGTCTGGTTCAGGGGTCAGGTCATCACGTAGGTCAATCTGCAGGCCCTTTCTCACTGCGAAGTTGTGCAGAATGCAACATGCACCAATGATCTGGCACACGAAGTTGGGGGAATACAACAGGGTCCCCCCAGACTTATCCAGGCACCGGAAACGTGACTTCAGGAGGCCAAAGGTGCGCTCCACCACTGCACGTGTTTGGGCGTGGGCTTCATTGTATCTTTCCTCTCCTGGGGTTTGGGGGTTCCGGATAGTCATGAGATGGGGTCCCAGTGCATATGCAGAGTCACCTGGAAGGGAAAAGACAGGAGGATGCTAGTCATGCATGTGCCCCTTGTGATGTGTGCATCATGGGAGGGGACAGTCATGCCTGCCACCCATTACACTCACCAACCAGCCAGGTGTCCCCATACACGTTCTGTTCGAATTCCATTCGGATGGGGCTCTGATTGTAGATGTAGCTGTCATGACTGGATCCGGGGTGTTTGGCACGGACGTGCCATATGAGGCCTTGGGCATCGACTATCATCTGTACGTTGATGGAATGCCAATGCTTCCGATTGCGGTACATGTGCTCTGTCTCCTGGGGGGGCTGGAGTGCCACATGTGTGCAATCAATGGCCCCCATGGTGCGTGGAAATCTGGCAATTCTGTAGAAATCTGTCATTGCCTTCAGCCGCAGGTCCTCAGTGGTGGGTTTGATGATTTGGTTGGCCATGCGTCTGAGGATTGCAGGGTCAACCTGGTGCACACATCTGCTCATGTAGGATTGTGACATCCCAGCCACCACTCCACTTGTTCTTTGAAAAGAGCCACTGGCAAGGAAATGGAGTGTTGCCATGACCTTGACCAGTGGCTGCACTGCATGTGAGCGGTGTGTTGGGCTGGTGATGTCCTCCTGCAAGGTTATGGTTAATTCCAGGATGGCATGAGGGGTGAATCTGAAGATGCGATACACCTCAGAATCACTCATGCCAAAGAGGTCTATGCGGGTGCGGTATATCCTCTCCCGTGCCCTCCTCTGTGCCCTCCTCCTTCTTTGCTCGTCTAAAGTCAGTAGTATAGCTATGAGCGAGGATGTCCCTGGCATGTTGGCATACAGATTGTTGGGCAACACGTGTGACTGCTCTGCTCCTCACTAACAGTGTTGCTTTATCTGACATGTAGACGAATTGTCTAATTTTAGACCACCCTTTATATGGTCTAATTTTAGACAGGCCGTGCAGCTGTTTCGCACAGCCCGTAGCCTGCGCTGCACCAACGTTCTTTTGTGGATCCCCATAACTCCCTCATTAGCATATTTGAATAGCAAATCAATGGTGTGTCTAGCGCAGTTTTGCGCGGACGGATGCGCCTGTCTAACGAAATTACGCTAGACAAAAAAAAGTAGATCTCTTGCGTATCTCGTTTTGGGGATGTGGAGTATCGAAACGCATGCGCAAATTTAGACTTATGCCGCGCATCTCCTGTTACGCCGACGTAATCGCTCTGTGAATCTGGCCCTATGTCTTTATTGTACAAATGAAATCCAAAAAACAACCAAAGTGATGCAGTCAAAATGAAGTGAACAACAGGAAAAAGGTGACTGACATGTTTTACATCATGTGATGCTTACTTGGTTGTTTTTTGGATTTCATTTGTACAATAAAGACATCGTTTTAAGGAGTGCAACAGTCCAGGATCTTCTTCTATCCAATGCACCTGTGCATAGCCAGCACCCTTTTGGTTTAGTGGGACGGAAGCAAAGCCAAGGGATCAGCAGTTTTTAGAGCGGTATCATCTTTCCGTACACACATATCATACACTTAAATGGAGCGAGAGAGAGCAATTGGAATGTAGAGGTGCTAGAAACATATAAACAATGTGGACAATATCCCTAAAAGTAAAGTACTTATTTTAATAACACATACTCTGTATATATACAAAAGGTGTTCATATTAAAAACAAATATCAGAGCAGATATTGGTGATCATGGGTCGCTGGTTTCCCAAATTTCACAAAGTGGTTGTCTAAGGAGAATGTCCCACCTCTACATGTTTCGCCGTTTCAGGCTTCCTCAGGGGATTTAATCTGGGACCACCAGTCCATAACCCAGCTCAAACATAAAATTTAAAGACCCAATAACAAACATTAGAAACTGCATATACAAACATAACCAAAGTAACTTTTTAATTGATACATATGTCCCGCCATGGCTCGCGAAAGTCCAGTGAGTAATCTTATACAGTATATACTTTGAGTGCCTACTTTAGTGTTTATTATGTGGTAGTATGCTGCCATGGATTGGCACCAACACTGGAAAATCATGTTAAGTATTTAAAGTGGTTGTAAAGGCACAAGGCTTTTTACGTTCATGCATTCTTTGCATGAAGGTAAAAAAAACTTCTGTGTACAGTGGCCTCAATACTTACCTGAGCCCCCTCTCAATCCAGTGATGTCCATGAGAGCCTTGCCTCTCCCGACACTCGCACACCTGTTTGACCATTGGCCCCTTCTGCTGTCAATCGCAGCCAGTGAGCCAATCGGGAGATGGAGGGGACGAGGCCGGGTTGCAGCTCTGTGTGTAAATGGACACACAGAGCCACTGCTTGGTAGTGCACCTGCTTGGGTGCCCCCAGAGCAAGCTGCTTGCTCTGGGGGCACTTGGCAGGAGGGAGGAGCCAGGAGCGCCAGCATTGGACCCGAGAAGAGGAGGATCTGGGCTGCTCTGTGCAAAACCACTGCACAAAGTAGGTAAGTATAACATGTTTGTTATAAAAAAAAACAAGGCTTTAATATTGCTTTATTAAAAATGTTCATACAACCAAGTAGCGGTATGCAAAGGCAATCAGTTTCCTCTACAGATGACACAGCTGTGGCCAAAGGGGACAGCTGAGGCAGCTGGATGATTTCTGGATGGAAAGCAGAATGCTGCAGCCATAAGTAACCTCTGGACTCTGCCAAATGAAGGTCCGCCCACAAGGGTGATGTCAATCAAGAAGCTAATGCCAGATGCAGGGATACATTTCAGGCAGTTCCTCCCATTCTTCAGCATACTACCACATGTATGTGGTCACCGATTGCCTTAAGGAAAGAGAAAATTACAAGAAGAATTTGACATAATTTTTTATTTTCTATAAGATGATTGAGATCATGGCCAGGATCCTGAGGTCCCTGTGGCAACATCTTAGAAATAATTAATTTCAATTCTTGTCCTGCTGGCCATTAGGGATGAGCCGATAACCCCCGCGTTTGGTTCGCACCAGAACCTTTGAACGGACCGAAGTTCGCGCAAACATTTAGAACACCATTAACGTCAATAGGACTCGAGTGTTCGAATTCAAAAGTGCTTTTTTTTAAACCCCATATGCAAGTTATTGTCGAAAAACGTCTTTGAGAACCCAGGTCTTGCCCCTGGAACATGTATCAATGGAAAAAAAATAAAAATGTTAGTTTTTTTCTGGAGCAGTGATTTTAATGATGCAGCATCATTAAAATCACTGCTCCAGAAAAAACAACCATTTAAAAAAATTCCATTGATACATGTTCCCTGGGGCAAGACCCAGGTTCTCAAAGACGTTTTCACAGGCAAACAATAGACACCCACCAGGTACAATATTTAAAGACATTTTTCATTTTTTTTTCTATTTAAGCATCATTTAAGCACCATGTGAGAATACTGCAGCTAGCAAAATCAACTACCTGCCAGTAAATTAGGAAGAACTGATCTAGCTAAACTATACAGTGTATAAATATATGTACAACACCTGGAATGCATATATATCCTCTACACACTGTAAATTTAACTGACTAGCCTGCCTGCTCTATCTAGCTAGAAGAAAAAGACACTCTCTCTCTCTGTGACTGATATCTAACCAACTCTGCATAACACTACACAAGGCCGGCATTTTATCGTGTGGGGCGTGTACTAAAGCCCTGAGCCATAATTGGCCAAAGCCACCCTGGCTTTGGCCAATTACAGCTCTCTGTACTGACGGCACTGTGATTGGCCAAGCATGTGGGTGCATGCTTGGCCAATCATCAGCACGCAATGCATGAATTATGGGCGGCGGCGCGTCACTCGAATTTGGCGTGAACGACCCGTTTTTCGTATTTTGACGAACGATCGAACATACTATGTGCGATTCGAACATACGTTTGACTCGAACACGAAGCTCATACCTACTGGCCATGCAGGGAGTGAGGAAAAAACACAGACAGACAAAAAATCCAACATAATCCAACATAACTTAGAACTTCTGTGCAACTCCTGCACGTATCCATGTGGTGCAATTTTCCAGCACATTCATTTGAATACGCTGAAATCACACCGTAACACGGGGAAAGTGATATATATATATAGATATATGTATATATATATATATATATATATATATATATATATACACTACTTTTAAAAAATTTGCTGCACCAAATATAATGGTACTGTAGTACCATGCAATTTGTCACCCAAAACACGCTGCATTTGCAATCTGTGTTTGGTGGTGCAATTAATAATATTTTGACACTTGGAGCAGATCACAGAAGCAGTGCGTTTTGAGTGCAGTGTGTGAAACAAGCCTTTACCCGCACTGTGTTCTGGTGTAAACCAGTTGCTGAAAATGCTTAAATCTATGGGTTTATTATCCTTTTTAATTTCAGCTTTTTTCTCTTTTGCATTGCTAACCCCCTGTTGATGTTCCTTTGTGTTCTCAGCCCTGTCTAGTCCTCCTGTTCTAGCATATCGTCTCTGGATTTATGATTTGTCTATTATTGTTCTCTCTTGCCTAGATTAGATAGATGATTTAGCAGTTAGAGTAAATTGTTTATCTGTACTTTGCACAGTACCATATAATCTATTTTCACTTAATAGATTAATGCCCACTGGTTTAAAGAACTTACATTGTATATTCAATAAGAACCTGAAAAATCTGGTATTTTTTTTTTTTTTTTAACCACCTAAATGCTTGACACCTTTTCCTGCCCAGGCATTTTTTCAGCTTTCAACGCTGTCACAATTTGAATGACAATTACTCCGTCATGCAACACTGTACCCATATGACATTTTTATAATTTTTCCACCCGTGAAATTTTCTTCTTTCTAGTATTTAACCACTTCCCTACCCGCCCATAGTCATTTGACGTCTACAGATGGGATCTCCTATCCTGGGTGGACGTCATATGACGTCCTAGGCTTCCCGGACGTCTAGGGGGGCGCTTGCGCCTCTGCGGCATTGCTTGGGACCCCGGTGCCCGGCAGACGTGATGTTCGCCGGACACCAGCGATTGCCCGCAATCATGGCAGGACCGTGAATCTGTGTGTGTAAACAGATCCATGTCCTGTCAGCGGTGAGGAGACCGATGTGCGTTCACAGTACAGAGGAACACAGATTGTTCTCCTCCCCTTGTGAGTTCCCTCCCCTAGAGAACATACTTAACCCCTTCAGCGCCCCCTAGTGTTAACCCCTTCCCTGCCAGTCACATTTACACAGTAATCACTGCAGTTTTATAGCACTAATTACTGTATAAATATGAATGGTCCCAAAAATGTGTCAAAAGTGTCCGATATATCCGTCACAATGTCAAAAATCTCAGATCGCCGCCATTACCAGTAAGAAAAAAAATGCAATAAATCTATCACCTATTTTGTAGACGCTATAACCTTTGTGCAAACCAATTAATATACGCTTATTGCGATTTTTTTTACCAAAAAAATGTAGAAGAATACGTATCGTCCTAAACTGCTATTTATTATAGCAAAAAGTAAAAAAATATTGTTTTTTTTTCAAAATTGTCGCTCTATTTTTTTGGTATAGCTCAAAAAATAAAAACCGCAGAGGTGATCAAATACCACCAAAGAAAGCTCTATTTGTGGGAAAAAAAGGGAGTACATTTTATTTGGGAGCAATTGGCTTTTTTTTTCACCTTGCTTCACAATGTATTGAACTCTTTGTTTCCATAGTTTCATTTATCTACCATGCACTTTTTTTTTTTACTTCTCAGATTGTTTGAGTATTTTTTCTACTAAAACACTACATAAGGATGTTTGTAGGGGCTCATTGAATATTTGTATAGTGTGAGGGATGGATGCATGTTTTTAGGTGTGTATGATGTGGGCTTGGTACCATTTTAACACAATACACAAATTATATGTTTTTGTTATATGCTTGATTGATAAAATGTGAATTTATTCTAGTCCAGTGAGTAATGTTATATAAACTTTATATATATATATATGTAGTTTTTGGGTGGTTGAGTTTAAATCAGGTCTTTTAACTAATTTTTTCTAGCATACTACCACATGTATACTGCTATGTTGGCACCAGAAAAATATAATTATTTCCTAATTCCACCCCTACGCAACCACAGTGTTGGTTGGTATTGGTTAGTAAGGACACCATTGTTATTAATGTGGCAACACTAAGATTTGGGAGTCACGGGATAGCTGGACGACTGTTACTTCATATCGGAGCATGCATGGAAGTGATGAACCATCACAGGAACAGTTGACGAAGGTTGGACACAAGTTACATTACACTATAAAAAGACAAAACAACAGACTGAATTCTCAATAAGTGCCAATTACCTTATACAGTATGCAGTTGTGAACATTTTGTCTAGACTTTCATGTAACATTTTAGTTTGTAGGTTGATGGTCCTTTAACCATGAATAATAGAGACCCACTGACAAAGTTCTCAGTGTTTCATTTCACATTCAAGGCTAAACTTTGTGGATGTTCTGGGAAATATTGCATATGAAAGACTGTGAAAGAAAAAGAGAGGCTTTTCTAAAGATTAATTTGCATCAGAGAGGGGCCAGCCTGGCATGTGATAAATGGGGTGAAACATAACTGTAAGCATATTGTAAGAAGAGCTCTCTGACTATGCAATGCAATGGTTTTCTCATGGCTAATCAGAATAAAAAAAAAATATCATATTAACATTTCCAAGCCAGCTATTCCTTCCTTCCTTCCTTCCTTCCTTCCTTCCTTCCTTCCTTCCTTCCTTCCTTCCTTCCTTCCTTCCTTTCTTCCTTCCTTCCTTCCTTCCTTCCTTCCTTCCTCCTTCCTTCCTTCCTTCCTTCCTTCATTCTTTCTTTCTTGCTTATCCCTCTTCTTCCGCCCTTTCCTATTTCTAGCTATTCCTGATTTCTTTCTTTCTTTCTTTCTTTCTCTCTTTCTTTCTTTCTTTTCCCTCTTTTTCCGCCCTTTCCTATTTCTCCCTCTGTTTTTTTCCGTCTAGTTTAACTAGCTCTTCATCCTATTTATTGGCTAAATTCACCTTTTACATAAACTAGCCCTTTCAGACAATGGGACTCAGTAGATACACTGTGCTGTTTATATACAGATGCCCAGATTCACAAAGCACTTACGCCGACGTATCATCCAACCGACGTAACTTGCCTACGCCGGAGTATAGTGGGCGCATTGTTACGCTGGACGCATTTGGCACTCCCATAGATTTTCGATGCAAATATGCGAATGAGTGAGATACGCCGATTCACAAACGTATTTGTGCCCGGCGCATGTTTTAAGCGATTTGCCTAAGGTTTACGTCCGGCGTAAAGTTATTCCCCATATTGGAGGCGCAACTCATGCAAAGGTATGGACCAGGGAACGAACGCAGTCGAATTTTACGTAGTTTACTAGTACGTGAATAGGGCTGGGCGTAGGTTACGTTCACTTCGTAGGGAGTGATTCGACGTATCTTAGCCAGTTGTTTCAACGTGAATGTGAGCATGCGCACTGGGATGCGTCCAAGGTACGACGCATGCGCAGTTCATTTTAAGTACTTGTCTGAAGTTCAGCCCATCATTTGCATGGGGTCACTCTTCCTTTAAATGTATCACGCCCACTTCCAGCCCACTTCCACCTACTTTGACTTACGCTGTCTTATGCCTACGACTATACGCTATGCCGGCGCAACACTGGGAGCATTTGCTTTGTGAATTCCATGCTTCCCTCTCTGTGTTGCGCCGGCGTAGCGTAAAGAAGATACGCTACAGCGGCATAAATATGTGCTAAGGTATGTGAATCCGGGCCATATTGTTTAACCACTTCAATAACAGGCCTGGCCAGCAGGAGATCAGTGTCTATGGTGAAGAAAACAGGGTCTTCTTCAGCTCTTGCAGCCACGTTTTCTAAAAGGCCCATAATTCCCAGGGGCAACAACTTTTCTGAGCTCTGGCCCAGCCCATTCCCTATAGTTTGACCAATCCTTAGCGACCATACAAATTGTCCAGCACCTGGCCATGCACCCATCAGTCAAGACTCTCTTTCTCTAAGGCCGAGTACACATGGAGGGACATGTCCGATGGAAACGGTCTGACAGAATCTCCTCGGGATTTTCGTCCGGCGGGGTGTACACACCATCGGATCAAAATCCCCGCCGGCAGACAGCGCGGTGACGTGGCGGTGACGTTGACGCCGCCACGTCACCGCACCAGGAAGTAAAAAATTTCCACGCATGCGTCGCATCCATACGGCGCTTGTGCGGGCAGATATGTCCGCTGGTTAGTGTACTAACCAGCGGACATATCCGACGGACATGTCGCCGGCGGACAAATTTTAAAGCATGCTTTAAAATTTGTCCGCCGGTCAGACATGTCCACTAGCCCATACACACAATCGGATTTGTCCGCTGAACTGGTTCGTCGGACCAGTTTCAGCGGACAAATTTGATCGTGTGTACACGGCCTAAGGGGTTCAAGAGGCCTTCACCCACTTCCCACAGAAATATTGCTCTGATTCATTCATTGATTCAGCATTTTCTGTACTGTAAACACTAGGCCATGCTCATTTTTCGATACATGAGTTTTATTGGCAGCAATAAGTACTTATGGTAATGGGATTATACAGTAGTTTAGTCTTGAGTTTCCTCCCACCATCCCAAATCACACTTGTGGGCTTCAAAAAAGCCTTGATTGTACCAGGTGTAAAGTACGCTCCTACTGTGTCTCTGCCTGTGGCCGCTTCTACTGCCTCTCCTCCTGTAGCTGCCAAGCTCCTGGCTTGTGATAGCATGAAGCTACCTAACTCCTGTAACTTATTCCTTTCCTAGTTCTTAATAGAAACTGTTACTGACTAGTGGTGACCTGAATGTATCTGGGTGCAGTTGGACAGCGCTTGGTGAACATTAATAAAGCTAAATGTAAAAAAAAAAAAAAAAATATGCACATTTACTTGGCTAATGGGGGCTGCATACTGCCTTATGGAACATGTAGCAAATCAAAAAAAATCTTAAAAATATTCTGTTTGAGTTGCGACCTTTGTTGACATTTTAGCCATTTTTAATTTGATGGCACTCGCATAGTTGTGGGGCTAAAGCCGCGTACACACGATCAGTCCATCCGATGAGAACGGTCTAAAGGACCGTTTTCATGGGTTAACCGATGAAGCTGACTGATGGTCTGTCACGCCTACACACCATCAGTTAAAAAAACAATCGGGTCAGAACGCGGTAACGTAAAACACAACGATGTGTTAAAAAAAAAAAATGAAGTTCAATGCTTCCAAGCAAGCGTCGACTTTAGGAATCCATCAGTTAAATTTAAGTTAAATTTAAAACAAGCTGGCTTTTTTTTAACTGATGGTTAAATAACCTATGGGGCCCACACACGATCGGTTTTGACCGATGAAAACGGTCCATTAGACTGGTGTCCTCTGTTTAACTTATCGTGTGTACGAGGCCTTAGTAGAACCAGTTGCATGGATCCAATGATCTTTTTAACTGTCTATGATGGTGGAATTCTAACAACCACTGTGCAGGGGTGGGGGGACTAGCCAGCAATGTAAGGGTCATTTTGCCAACTACCACCAATGAATTGGTTAATGCATGGGTTCCATGAGCGTTTAACATGGTTTAAAGCGGTTCACAAGGCTCAAGGTTTTAAACCTTCATGCATTCTATGCATGAAGGTAAAACAAACTTCTAAGTTCAGCAGCCCCCCCCCCTCCAAATTCTTATCAGAGCTCCATCTCGCTCCAGCAATGTGTACAAGAGCCTTGGCTCTCCGGGGACTCGCAAGTAAGCCAATTAGGAGAGGTAGGGTGCATGACCGAGCCACAGATCTGTGTGTGAATGAACAGGAACAGATACAGCCCTTGAGCAAGCCTACCTGGGGCATCTTTGCTCTGGGGCACATGGCAGGAGTGAGAGGCCAGGAGCACTGGTGGGGGACCTGAGCAGAGGAGGATCAGGGCTGCTCTGTGCAAAACCACTGCACAGAGCAGGTAAGTATAACATTTATATAACGTTTGTTATTACAAAAAAAAAGAAAAAGACTTTAATATTAATTTAAAGAGTTCCTCTGAGGTTAAAAGTTTGAAAAAGGTTGTTCTAGCAAAGTCAGTAGATTGTGGGCTGGATGCTAAAATCACAAAATACAAATGTCCCCTTATACTTGAGATATAATAGTAAAGCATAGATTGCATTTGGCGATTAGGATATAATTTTTAAACTTGTTGGAGTAAACTGGACCATTTTCCTTTTCTTCGGGTGTGGGTAAATTGGGTTGTGAGTGGTGTTGGGTTAAAAAACTTTTTGATGATGTAAATTTATATCATAAGTATTAATATTAGGCCTCTCCCTGGGCCCCAGGTAATCATAAAATGCTAGGAGCCCTTACCTAAAGTACAACAGGTAATGAAGCACAAAGGAAATAGATTAGGTATAAAAGAATCGTTTTTAATTTTGAGTCGTTAGCCGGTGAGTTTCACAGGTCCAATAAATGTCAAATGTCTAATTTCACTGCTCTGGCGAAATATAGATTAACACCAACTCAAGATAACACTTAACAGTGCTAGTAAGCTGACAGCAAAACAAATGTATTATGCTAATTATTCTATTGATCTGTTCCTTTTCCGCTCCATTGGTTGTCTTTTTAAGCTATGAAAATTATGTAGTACAATTTTTGTGTAAACACAAGGCAATTCAGTTCTCAATCCACTCAAAAGTGATGTGTTGACTAGGGCCCTGGTTTCTTGTATATCCTGGAGATGCCAGAAGTAATGCCGCGTACATCCGTGGGTTCTAAAAAAGGACATTTTTAAGGGCCTGAAAAAACAAGTTTTTTTTCAACACGGTCTTTAAAACGGCCTTGCCTACACACGATCGTGAAAAAAAATGCTCTAGCAAAGCGCGGTGATGTACAACACGTACGACGGCACTATAAAGGGGAAGTTCCATTCGGATGGCGCCACCCTTTGGGCTGCTTTAGCTGATTTGTAAAAGACAATTTGCGCTTTTCTGTCTGTTACAGCGTGATGATGTACTTACTCCATTATGAACGGTAGTTTTACCAGAACGAGGGCTCCCGTCTCATAACTTGCTTCTGAGCATGCGCAGATTTTTCACGCCGTTAAAGCCCACACACGATAATTTTTTACAACCTTAAAAACTACAACGTTAACTACTAGCCGACCGCCCGCCGTCATATTACTGCGGGACGGTGGCACTGCTGGGCGAGAGCCCGTAGCTATACGTCCGCTCTTAAGGGGCCGCTAGGGGGCCCCCCATACAGTTAGAACACACCCAGGAACACACTTAACCCCTTCTCTGCCCCCTAGTGTTAACCCCCTCACTTCCAATGGCATTTTTATAGAAATACAATGCATTTTTATAGCATTGATCGCTATAAAAATGCCAATGGCCCCAAAAATGTGTCAAAAGTGTCCAAAGTGCCCGTCATAATGTTGCAGTACTGAAAAAAAAATGCTGATCACCGCCATTACTAGTAAAAAAAAAATATTAATAAAAATGCCATAAAACGACCCCCTATTTTGTAAACGCTATAACTTTTGCGCAAACCAATCAATAAACGCTTATTGCGATTTTTTTAATGAATATGTAGAAGAATACGTATTGGCCTAAACTGAGGAAAAAAAAAGATTTTTTATATATTTTTGGGGGATATTTATTATAGCAAAAAGTAAAAAATATTGAATTTTTTTCAAAATTGTCGCTCTATTTTTGTTTATAGCGCAAAAAATAAAAACCGCAGAGATGATCAAATACCACCAAAAGAAAGCTCTATTTGTGGGAAAAAAAGGACACCAATTTTGTTTGGGAGCCACGTCGCACGACCGCGTATTTGTCAGTTAAAGCGACGCAGTGCCGAATCAAAAAAAGTGCTCTGGTCATTGGACAGCAATATGGTCCGGGGCTAAAGTGGTTAAAAACGTAGTGAAAAAATAGAGCATGTTCGAAAAAAAAATGCCCGTTTTTTAGAACCCGAAAAATGCTCTGAAGCCCACACATTATCGTTTTTTTATGACAAAAAAAAACGTCATTTTTTAGAACCCGAAAAACGGTCGTGTGTACCCGGCATAAGACTTCTCTGTCATAATTCCCAACTCTGCTCATGTCTACAAAGAAATTTCCAATGTCCCTGTCCACATTTGTATATTCCAGCTCTCCTCCTACACCCTCCATAATATCAAATAAATAAATATTCAACAGAGATGCATATCTGCAAACATAGGAATTAGACGATCTCATGCCGCGTACACACGATAATTTTTCGGCATGAAAAAAAAAACGTTTTTCCAACTTCATCATTAAAAACGACGTTGCCCACACACCATCGTTTTTGAAAAATGATGAACAAAGCGCGGTGACGTACAACACGTATGACGGCACTCTAAAGGGGAAGTTCCATTCGCCTTTGGGCTGCTTTTAGCTGATTCCGTGTTAGTAAAAGATGATTCACACTTTTTTGTCTGTTACAGCGTGATGAATGTACTTACTCCATTATGAATGGTAGTTTTACCAGAACGAGCGCTCCCATCTCATAACTTGCTTCTGAGCATGAGCGGGTTTAAAACGTAATTTTAGCCCACACACGATCATTTTTTATAACCCGAAAAACAATTTTTTTTTTCAGAAGATGAAAAACGATGTGAAGCCCACACACGATCATTTTAAATTACGTTTTTTTTTTCATGCCGAAAAATGATCGTGTGTACGCGGCATCACAGACAGAAACCGTGAGACATAAAAGAAGTAGAAATCAGGAAAACTATGCAGGCTTTTCTTTCTCCCCTAGTATGAAAAAATGAAATAATCTAAGAAGCTGGGGAAATTCTGTAATGATTTATTGACTGTGGATTAGGGGTCATGCTGATCTGATAAGGAGGTGGAGGATCATGGTGATAACAACAGGTTGTGGAGCTCAATGTTTATTATTAGTCACTATTGGCTGAAAAATGAGATGAATTAAACAGTGGCTTGGAAAAAGCACAGCATTGAGCACCTTATATAGCACTGGACAATTGTTGCACATACAGTAAATGCAGACACTTTAATTTGTATGATTTTGAATATTATTTGATTGCTTTACATAAAGTAAATTCAATACTTCCCCCCAAGAAGGAGAAATCAATGGCACAAACACACTTACATTTGTCCAAGCTGGACCAATAACTGTAAAAAAATTGCCATGCCTAAACTTCAGCTTCAACCCTTTCGCTGCCATCACGGGGCACACCCAGTAATTCACACCTTCTTGAAGTCTCTAACACATAGAGAGCATCCTGCCACACAGATGTAGTTCCCAGGAGGGGGCGAGCACGTTTCTGACCACCGCAGTAAAGTCTCCCTTCACGGTGATCAGTAAAATCAGACAAGCAGGAAGTGAACAGAACAGAGAAGAAATAGAGCAACTTCTGAGCAAAAACGAACAATGAGGAAGTGAAAAGAGGAATGTCTGCAGGTAAAGTATGCTTATTATGAACAAAAATATGTTTACATCCCCTTTAACCTGTCTAACAGTATGCATTAAAAACAGGGGTTTAGTTAGCACACATTTGCAAATACATGTGTAAGCTGCAGAGACACTTCACCCTATATTACCTGCAGTTCTAAAGCTTGTAAATGTATTAGCATCTCCAACAGTGAAAGCACATGCATTATAATGGATAGATGGAAAGCAGGTGTGTCTGGATGTAGTCTAGTCCTCCTTAAAGGTACAGGGAGCACACGGACACCCAGCACAATGTCAGCAAAGATGCCCAGTTTTTTCCTTCACCAATATTACATCAGTAACAAACAAATGGCGCTAGTCTCTCCTATATCTGGCCTTCACTGCAAGGAGCACATGGAAGGACAACGCATGCAAGACAAAGTTACAGTTAGACAGATTAATTTGGTTGGTAAGCAGACTGATTGTTAAGTTAAGCTGGCCATTTGCTTGTTACTGGTGTATATTTGGTTAGGGAACACACTGGACACCTTTGCTGCCATTGTGCTATGTGCTGGGTGTCCAATGTGCCCCCTGTGCCTTTATAGAGGACTGGGCTACCTCCAGGCCCACTTGCCATCTATCCATCCATTAGAATGCATGTTCTTCCACTGTTGAAGACACTGTGGAATTCCATTGGATAGAATGGTCAGAAACCTGCTCTGTTCGAGTCTCTGACCTGTGCTCCTGGCCCCGCCCAGTGCCCTTATGGGGAGCCGCTTCCCATGAGGGCACCAAAAATTGAGTAATACAGTATCTTGCTTTTGTGTGTCTAACATTAACTTTAATGATTTTTTTTTAACTGAAATTTTTGACTTGATATATGCTAATGTTGTGTGACATAAAACATTATACAGTATGCACATGCTTTCTAAAAATATAAAATGTTTTAAGTGTTTTAACCACTTGCCTACTGGGCACATATACCCCCTTCCTGCCCAGACAAAATTTTAGCTTCCGGCACTGCGTTCGCTTTAACTGACAATTGCGCGGTCGTGCGACGTGGCTCCCAAACAAAATTGACGTCCTTTTTTTCCCCATAAATAGAGCTTTCTTTTGGTGGTATTTAATCGCCCGTGCGGTTTTTATTTTTTGCGTTATAAACAAAAAAATAGCGACAATTTTGAAAAAAGACACAATATTTTTTGCTTTTTGCTATAATAAATATCCAATTTAAAAAAAAAAAAAAAAACATTTTTTATCTCAGTTTAGGCCGATACGTATTCTTCTACATATTTTTGGTAAAAAAATAAAATCGCAATAACCGTATAGTGACTGGTTTGCGCAAAAGTTATATTGCCTACAAAATACGGGACATAATTATGATTTTTTTTTATTTATTTTTTTACTAGGAATGGCGGCGATCTGCAATTTTTTTTCAGGACTGGGACATTATAGTGGACACATCGGACACTTTTGACACATTTTTGGGACCATTTACATTTATACAGTGAACAATGCTATAAATATGCATTAATAACTGTATAAATGTAACTGGCAGGGAAGGGGTTAACCACTAGGGGGCGGGGAAGGAGTTAAATGTTTCTTCTAGTTTGTGTTCTAACTGTGGGGGGAGGGGGGGTGACTGGGGAGGTGACCGATTGTGTCCCTATGTACAAGGGACACAATCTGTCTCCTCTCTCCCTGACGGGGATGTGGAGCTCTGTGTTTACACACAGAGCTCCACGTCCCAGCTCAGTTACTCGGCAATCGCATGTGCCCGGCGGCCATCGCGGCCGCCGGGCACACGCACGGGGTTCTCAGTGATGCGACGGGTGCACGCGCCCCTAGCAGCTTTCTATGACTGCACGTCATATGACGTACAGTCAGGACAATAGAGTTACCCGCCCGCCGTCATTTGACGGTGGGCGGGTATCAAGTGGTTAAGTAATCTTCAGGCCTAAAATCAGGGGTGGACTGACAACTCATGGGGCCCCCGGCCAATAGGAGATTATGGGGCCCCGGGCAATATGACATTATGGGGCCACACAGTATATACACACACACATACAGTACACATACACAGTATACAGACACACAATATATACACACAGTATACATGCACACACTGAAAATGTACTGGAAAGGCGGGGCAGCTAAAATCTTGGGATTTTTTTTAAAAAACACAGATTTTTACATACTGTCCCTAGTTTTACTAAGGCTGGCAACCCTGACGGGGCCCCCTAGTGGCATGGGGCCCTCGGGCAGTGTCCGAGTGACCAAATGGTCAGTCCGCCCCTGCCTAAAAAAAATGTTTTAATAATGTAAAATGCAAAACTGTGGCAGTGAAAGGGTTTAAAAAAAAAACAACAACGAATCACTCTAATTCCAACTCCCCAATTTACCAAATTGGTGGAATTTGGTTGCAAAAGTCTGAAACGGACGGAGTTACAGCATGAAGATCCATTTGTAGGAACATCATGGTACAAAAAGAAATGTTAAGAAATTGTATGCAGATATCCATTTACCTTTAGCTAGAATGACATAACAGGAACACCTGCTTCAAATAAATTCAATATGCGGGCCTGCGGGGGTGTCAGTGCGGTGGAGTTGCTGTTTAATATTACCATAAAGAACTGAAAGAAAGAAAACAAAAGAAGCTCTGTCATGTAGCACACCGTTTAGAAAGAATATAAGAATATCGGATGATCAACGAGAAGACTTTCGGTGACACTACTGTCTCTTTAATGTTAAAAAGCTGCAATGTAATTTTTGCGGAAAGAAAAAATAAAATCCATAATTTGACAATCACAAAGCAATCTCAAAACCTGTGCATTGTACATCATTTGTCCTTGCCATTTCCTAAGTATCTCCAGCTCATTTTGTGTAGAAGCTGCATTAGGAACAAGCAACAAAGCTTCTAATGACCGTTACTTTGTTGACATGAAAAGAGATAATGGCTGGGAGGACTAATGGGCACTTGTAGATAATGTGAGCAGATGAGCCTGTATTATTTTATTTGTGAAAGAGCATACACATTACCCAGCCCCTCCCCCCCAAAACTAGCATTTAGAAAGTTTATTTATCCAAAAATATATGTTTTTATGTTTTTCTTTTTTCTAGTTTCGCTGTACAGGCTGGTTGGTAAGTTGAGCAGGGAAGTTTTTTTTGGCTTTGTTTGACATGCATTGCCCTTCCATGTGCTCCTTGCTGTAAAGGCCAGTTATAGTTGGAGGCAGTGGTCATTTGTTCATACTGGTTTTCATTTACCTATTATAATTTTTCACTATCTGTTCCTTTTAATCACTTGTTTTCCTCTTTCCTTGTTCTCCATTTATTTGTCACCGACTTTCTTTTCTCTTCTTTCTTTCTTTTTCTTTCCCATTTTTTTTTGTTGCCCACTTTCGTCTCATTTTTTTTTCTTTTCTTTTTCTATTTTTTTTTTTTTTCCATTTATTTGTCACCCACTTTATTTTCTTTCTTTCTTTCTTTCTTTCTTTCTTTCTTTCTTTCTTTCTTTCTTTCTTTCTTTCTTTCTTTCTTTCTTTCTTTCTTGTCTTTCTTTCTTTCTTTCTTTGTCACCCACTTTCTTCCTTTCTCTTCTTTTTGTTTTCTTTCTTTCTTCCTTCCTTCCCTCTTTTATTTCCTGCTTTTCCATTGATTTGCCAGGTTTTTAATCTTTTACGAAAGGTCATAATAGAAGAGAGGGACCGGATGGAAGCAGGAAGACTATTCCATAGAGCAGTACCTCTCACAGAAAAGCGCCTGCCACCAAAGGTAAGCAAACGGGCAGATGGACAAATGACAAGACCGGCTGTTAGTGATCTGAGTGCTCGTGCAGGGGCATATCGCGTTATCAAGGAATTAAGATATTGCGGGCCCATCCCATGATAAGCACGATAGGCGAGACAAAGAGCCTTAAACTCAACGCGATCTACCAAAGTGAGCCAAGGCAGTGATCTTTAGGTATAGGCCGGAGATTAGTCTGGCGGCCTGGTTCTGGACAAGCTGGATTTTCTTAAGCCACTTTAGAGGCATACTCAGATACACAATGTTGTTAAAGTCAATCCGGGAGTTGATGAGAGATTGAACCAGGACTTTCCAGTGGTTCTGAGAAAACAAATTTTTGACCTTTCTCAGACACCTGATGTAATACAGTGCATTGTGGATACATTGATTGACTTGGGGTATCCAATTCAGATTACAGTCAAAAATTGTCCCCAGGACACAGACTTGATTCACCGGAACAGGACACGGCCCAAGGCTTGTGGGCCAGTTCCCCAAAAAGAAAGCTGGATCAATACCTACAGAGATGAGCATTTAGACTAAGGGAATTGTGATCCATCCACTGTTTGATGTCTAATAGGCAAGAAGCGAGCTGCAGACCAGGTGCAGGGTCGGATAGGCTGTCGAACACCAACTGAACATCGTCTGCGTACAGCCGATTAAACACTGCATGAGTGTCCAGCAGACTCGCAAGCGGCCGAAGATACACATTAAACAGCCATGGCGACAGGGCCGAGCCCTGAGGCACCCCACAGCTCAGGGTGCTGATGGCAGATAGAAAAGGTCCGGTTTTGACTTGAAAGGTCCTGTGGGTAAGAAACAAGAAAAGTTAGCAGAATGACAAGATCAATATTCTAAAGCCCTGTACACACTAGACATGTGCAGACTGGAATATTTTGTTTAATTTTTTTCGTTTTCATCTGGAAAATACATTTATTTAGTTACTACCGAAAATCGTTTTGATTTATTTCGTTTTTCGTTGGGGAATAGCTTTCGTCCGAAAATCCAATAATACTTGGTCTCTGTCGAATGGTCAAAAGAATATTCAACGGAACTTCGAAACTTTACGCCATTTACGGTCGAATATTCCGCCTACAAGATTTCTAATGTTGTATGACTAGTAATAATAATAATAAATAATTCTATTATTATTACTAGTCATAGTCAACCAACATTAGAATGTTTCTATAGCCTATAGGCGGAGCATTAAACTGTACCAGTGCAGTATATCTTCTCTGTCGAATGTCGAATCTATTATTTCTATAATTTCAAATCTTTTCTCTATGATGTTGAATCTTTTCTCTATAATGTCGAAAAGTACCGTATGTATGTATATCAGGTTCGATAGACAGATTGCTATTCTGTATTCAGTCAGCGTCATGTCGAATCTCTCTATATCGAATTTTTACCGCAACGAAAACGAAAATAAAGCATTTTTTATGTCGGATCTTTCGGTTTTCGTTTTTTTTTTCCGTTTCTTGTGCTTTCGTTATCTTTTGTTAAAGCGATAACGAAAAAAACTCGGATTTTCGGACGAAAATGCATTCTAATGAAAACGAATGCACATGTCTAGTACACACAGCCCGTTGTTTTTCCTGACGAGATTCCTGGCAAAATTTTCTTGCTGGCCAAGTGTACACACATACAATTCAAAAGAACCGCCATTTTTTTGAAGGGCGTGAACGTGGTGAACGTGTCATCGACTTCATCACCCTACCTATGCCTTGGAAGCTACCGCGAATGCGTCAAAGTCATTTCGAGCATGCATGGGTTTCCATGGAGACATATATATATATACACATGCTAGGGTTTCTCAGCAGGAAAACACTGCAGAGAATCACAACGAGAAAATAGATACCAGGTCCTCTATTTTTCTCGTCAAGTTTCTGGGCAGTAAAGAAAGCAAGAAAGCTCTGCCAGCAATTTTATTGCTGTTTCTGGCCGTGAAAACCGTGTGTGTGTACGAGGCTTAACTGTGAATGTATATTTCCTTCAGGAAAAATCATACTTATTATAATGTACATTTTCTGGGAGACAAAGAAACCTGTTTAATATGTCTGAATTTTGAAATGTCATTCAAGTAGCAGGAATGTATGACATTTTAAAGGCTTTTGAAATAAATTCTTTGACTTAATAATGGCAAGTCATATTATGGAAATAGAACCCAACCGTTAACCTACCCATTTTCTTAAGAATGACAAGATGTAATGCTCTGGTGAACACTGACATTTTTGAAACAAAATGTGTACACAATCACAGTTTAAACAGTCCTTACTGCTTCATATCGTTACACCATATCCCTAATAAACAACATAAATAACAAAGAGAAAAACTGTGGGACTATGTACAGTCAGATATTTATAAAAAAATATGTTATTTTTATCATAACAATATATTTCTATATAAATAAAGAAAAACTATAAAAAGACAATAGTAAAAGATTAAAAGATTGAAAGTTAAGCACAAATGGGAAGCTTGCACGTGATAATGGGAAGCTAATGTAGCCACCCTGCCTTTAACATGAGTGAATATTTAAAAAATATTTTCCTATAAAGGCTGCAAGTCTGTTTTTGTTTAATAACGGGAATCTGATGTGACTTTGTGGGTGTCCTGTGCCCTCATCCTTTCTACCTCAAAAGTTGCTGAATACGTTGCTCTGAAAGCAAATGATCAATGGTGTGGAAGTAAATCCACTAGTGGGTTGATAAGTGCTATAGGGCAATTGTGGAACTACAGTAATTTCCCGTCAGTGGTTCAGAAATGACAGCTAAACCTGGGCATACATTAGTAGTATTGAATTTGAAATTCTTGTTTTAGGAATATTCATGCAAAGTTTTTTTTTTTATCATTAGTGGGGTCAAATCGACTTAAATTTTTGACCCCGGTGAAGAGAAAGTTTGATGTAAAAATGTTCTTGAACAAGCTAATTTTTTCCAGTGTAAGGCCGCGTACGCACGATTGTTCAAACCAATGAGAACGGTCTGATGGACCGTTTTCATCGGACCAAACCGAGCGTGTGTGGGCACCATTGGTTATTTATGCATCGGTTAAAAAAAAGCAAACTTGTTTTAAATTTAGCAGATGGATACCTAACCGATATAAAAAAAAAACGATTGTCTGTAGGCACGTCCAACAGTTAAAAATCCATGCATGTTCAGAATCAAGTCGACGCATGCTTGGAACTTCGTTTTTTTCAGCACGTCGTTGTGTTTTACGTCACCGCATTCTGACACAATCGTTTTTTTAACCGATGGTGTGTAGGCACGACTGACCATCAATCCATCAGACCATTCTCATCGGATGGACCGATCGTGTGTACAGGGCATATGTATTTTTTTTATTCAGGAAAGTCCATTTATTCCAAAACTTGAATGTTAAAAACAAACATACATTTTAAGTATTTTCAAATGACATTTAGCAACTGTACCAATAATGTTTAGTATGAATGCTCGTAGAAATTTTCATACAAACAGCTTTAAATCTGAGCTTGGCCAAATATAGGTTGAATCCAAGCCCAAATTCAAGCTCATCCCTACCCAGGATAAGTAAAGCAGCTGTGAATCAACCTTAAAATTATAAGGAATTCGGACCTATTGGTCTGGCACGCTAGACTTTCCACACTTACATGAATATATGAAAGACACTCTAATCCTTTCTCGGCTTATCAACAACAAAATAAAAAGTTTTGGATGGATTTTGGCTTTTACATAATTCTCATGGCTAGGAGCCAGGGCTGGCCAAGGTTGGAGTAGCTGGACATGCTTAGTGCTGAAAAGACCATGAATATAAATAATCAGAAGTCAACTGAATCATCCAATGAGATGCCTTTACATTAAACTTTCATATTTTTTTATTTATTTTTTTAATAATTATCACAATCATTTATGTTCTAGGCCACACACTTTTTTGACTATGTAAAAATCAGAGCCAGAATACCATTTTCAAATCCATTTTGCAAATTCTAAATAAAAATATTGTTTGATTTGTGAAATGGCTTGAACATAACCTTCTAATCCCAACAGATTTGTAATTTGAAAACAAATCCCATATTTGTTATAATTCAGACTGTACAATATAAAGGATGCCTGAACCATTCTTCATTGTTATATAGGCATTCATTTTTGAACTGTCATTTTCCAATGAAGATTTACATCTGATTGGTCTCTTTGATTTAATGTTGACAGTTTTTATCAAAAAAAAAAAGATGACTGATGAATGAGATGTGAAAAACTCTTTACATGGAAAAATGCAGCCTGTGCTTTATTTGTCACAGAATGAATGGCACTTAAACCTCCTAAAATAAGGGACATGACATGGTGTCCTTTGAAATGAGATGTGGATAAAATAAATACAAGGGATATGGTCATGTATGATATTCATCACTTGGACAGGAAGTCTATGTCTAACTTTGATCCATAGTACACATCAATAAAATCCTTTAAAAGCAGCAACACATTTCAAGGGCAACACCACTCCCACTTCATCAGGGTTAAAAAAAAAAGTGGATTTCATATAACTTTTTTACACAATATTTTTTACTTTTTGCTCTACAAAATAGGGGATAGATTGATGGCATTTTTATTGTTTTACTAGTAATGGCGGTGATCTGCAAATTTTATTGTGACTGTGAAATTGCGACGGACAGATCGGACACTTTTGACACATTTTTGGGACCATTCATATTTATACAGCAATTAGTGCTATAAAACTGCACTGATTGCTGTGTAAATGTGACTGGCAGGGAAGGGGTTAACACTAGGGGGAAGCAATGGGGTTAATTTGTTCCCTGGGAGTGATTCTTATTGTAGGGGGAGGGGACTCACAAGGGGAGAAGACCAATGTGTGTTCCTCTGTACTGGGAACACACATCGTTCTCCTCTTCTCTGACAGGACATGGATCAGTGTGTTTACACACACACACACAGATCCATGGTCCTGCCAATATTGCAAACAATCACGGGTGCCCGGCGGCCATCGCGACCGCCGGGCACACGCACCGGGTCTAGGGCAATGCGGTGGGCGCACGCGCGCCCCCTAGTGGCCCGAGAAGCTCAGGATGTCATATGACGTCCACCCCGGAGGGAGGGAGGGTTCCTTTCAATGTCATATTACTATGACTCAGTAAGGAAGTGGTTAAGTATCTCTTTCTGGAATCAATAAAATTCCAACATTTTATTGATTCCAGGCACCTTAAACCCCCTGCCCACCCTCTGTCTGCTGGTCGGTCCCGCACTTACTTCATCTTGGTGGCAGGTGGTGGACAGCAGGCATCGGCAGTGGGCAGCGGGCATCGGCAGTGGGCATCAACAGCGGGCATCAGGCAGTGGGCATCGGCTCCTGTGTCCTTTTCTCCATCACGGTGGCTGTACATCTCCACCTGTCATCCTAGGCATCCAAATGGATTGTCTGTCCTTTTAGCCAATTAGGCATCAGGCGTCGTCATGGTATGTCTGCCAGTTTAAGAGCTCTAGGGGGCATGCTCCCATGGTGCAACACCGCAGCCTTCCACGATTGCTCCTGACAGAGACCGAACAGAGATCTGTCAATGTAAACAGAAAGATCTCCGTTCTGTCAGGGGAAGAGAAATATATCCGCTGCTCCTAAAGATTAGGAACAGAGATCGGTCTCCTCCTCCAGGCAGTCCCATCCCCCCACAGTTAGTACACACATGAGGGAACACATTTAACCCCTAATCGCCCCCTAGTATTATCCCCTTCCCTGCCAGTGACATTTATACAGTAATCAATGGCTATTTTTAGCTCTGATCGCTGTATAAATGTCAATGATCCCAAAAATGTGACAAAGGTGTCTGCTCTGTCTGCCGCAATGTAGAAGTCCCGCTAAAAATTGCTGATCGCCTCCATTACTAGTATAAAAAAAAATTATAATAAAAATGCCATAAATCTATCTCCTATTTTGTAGACTTATTAACCTTTGCGCAAACCAACCAATATACACTTTTTTGCTAGTTTTTTTTATCTTACCAAAAATATGTAGAAGAATTTTTTTAATTTTTTTTTCACAATTGTCGCTCTTTTTTTGTTTATACCACGCTTCCCCCCATAGCAAGAATCTGGCTGTTCTATCTAAAAAGCCAAGGAGCGAAAGCTAGAGCTATCAAAAAAGAGAGTTAAAGCAGCCACAAAGGAAACTGCAGACACATCATGGAGTGGCACCTTTAAAGTAACACAGAGCGGCAAGCCATGCGGTTGGTGCATAGACTCAGGAGCAACGAGCCACAAGACTAGCGATGAGATCTTCTTCACAAATATTGATTACAAAGACAACGTTTTCCTAGCAAACAGGAAAAGCATTACTGACAAAGGTAAAGGCCAGGGCTTCCTGAACTGCATTACACCACAAGGCAAGAAGAGTATCAATGTAAAGAAAGCGCTGTATGATCCAGAATTAGAAGGCGGCCTTCTGTCTGTGAAAAGTCTAGCAAACAATGGTCTCACAGTTAGGTTCCAGGGTGATGATTGCACTATTCACAATAGTAAACGATTCCTCACAAAGGGAAAACTGGATGATCACCTATTCAGGCTCATCACCATGGACCAGCAAGCCAATATAGTCTCTAATGACCTACACTGCAGATGTATTTACTTATGGCACAGGCGGCTGGGGCACAGAAGTCCAGAAGCTATACAGGACATTATAAAGCGAGGCTTATGAGAAGACTTGACAATAGTGCTTTGCAAAGTGCTCATGAAATGCAAGTGCTGTATTGAAGCAAAAGCCACACGTGTTCCCCTTCCACAGGCATCTCAAAGAACTGCAACTCATACACAGTGATATATGCAGTCTAATGAAAAGTCCCACGTCAGACGGGAACGGATATCTACTGACTCATTGAAGATTATTCCAGGTACACAACTACTTATCTGATTAAACACAAGCTTGAAACAGAGAAACTACAAGAGTTCATTTAATAAAGTGTATATATTGCGCCAAACCAAGTGAGCTTCTGGGCAGCCAGCACAACAAAGGATAATTGTGAAAACAGTGTAAAAAATAAAATGCAGCGCCCAAACCAAAAAAAGGGCCTCGCTGGAGGGAGAACCCTATAGAATAATAGTGACGTGAAAGAGTATAATCTTGGAAGCACTATACTAGATCAATGAATCACCGAAATCCAGTGATGGTTCCAGTAATAGGTAAACTACTTATCCAACTGAGCCAAGGAAAGGAACACTGTAGGGAAGAGAACTTGCGAATCAGATTCCAATCCTGGCCTTAGTGAATTAATATGTGTCTACAGTGAGTAGTGCGTGTAACATAATATGCTATACCTCCCATGCAAGGGTACAGTGCACCGCACAAATGTGTATATATATAAGTGCAGAAAATCAATAAAAATACTGTTCAACAAGCATATAAACAGTCCATGCGCAAATAGGTATAGAGACACGGAAATTCCTCTTGAGTGAAGATACAAACATCAACAGTGGAATCCTCAAAATTAATATGGTAAGAATGGACACCCTTACCGGACAAGATGGACTCGCACTACACCTTACGGTGGCGGAGTCATTCAGGCCTGTATGGACCGATTGTCCTCTCTGGTCACCTTCAGTTGTTGACTTTGAGGTATGCTGTGTCCAAGGGTTTGCTGAGGTTTTCCACTGAGGTTTTCCGGTGTAGAAAGTGAGCTTCGTGATAGTGCTTAATTAGTGTTGTATTGAGGAATAAAAAAGAAAAAACTCCTCATAGTGTAAAAAATTTAATACACTTCACCGTAATAATACACGAGTGAGAAAATTTGATAAAATAAAATAAAATTCACAGCAATGTCCCATGAGTGAAGAAATGGAATAAACATAAAAATTAAAAGTCCAAAAGAATCCAAACTGTAAGTTGCAAACAGCAACAGAAAACACACAATGACTCTTCCACCTAAAATGGAGAGTGTATCCCAATGGTGTGCAGTAAGTGATGATGAGGTTAGCGTACCCGACCGGTTTCGTCTAAGAAAGACATCAACAGGGGTGTATAGCTGAACCCCAGCTCCTGACTGCACTTAAATAACCTGTACCCACCTGGATGTGTCTTCCACCTCCTCCGCCATCTCCCTGTTAGCGTGCGTGTCAATTGTCGTGCACTTCCGGGTGTCTGCGTTCCAACTACCGGAAATACATCCCCGCTAACGGAAATATCAATATGGGGATAGTGGTCGAATAAACATATAGAATGTATAAATACCTAAATGTGGGATAATCCCTCTCCCATCCTCGTACTTAATTATCAAGGGATGTACCAAACATACGGTACCTAGGCACTACCTCGAGAAGCACAATAAGAAGGTGGTTGGCACTAACTTCCAGATTATTGACAAATTTGTTCCTCATTGGAGGGGGGAACCTAGCATCAGAGGAGTATCCAAGTTGGAGGTATTCTGGATTTATCAACTCAAAAGTTACCAACCATACGGCCTAAACGTCGAATGGGATGTAAATGCCTTCATTAATCAATCATGATACCCCCTTTTTTTCTCTTTCCTTTTTTATTTCTTACCATGACCTCATGTTTACTTCTTTTGTTCACTTTATAATAACTACCGGTCCATGACCCACCTTGAGGTGTCTATGTTTGCTTCCGTCTCGCCTCCCCGTTCTATTTAGACTGTATATATGGCTTCATGACAATTAAGGGTTAACTATTTAGTCACTCCATTGAGACTGATAGATTTGTATTTGTATCTTTATATTCCATATACACATCATAATATCCCTCAATGAACTCCATGGATTCGTTATCTGTGTATGGTGAATTACACACGCCGTCACACCTCACTGTTACCAGACTTGTGTGTTATACGATCGTTTTACACATAACCGAAGGAGATACATACAGTGGAGCGCACGGCGTATGTTTACTCCCATCTGGGCGGAGCGATCCACCCTCACGTCAGAGCATAGCAGGAGGATGTGACGAGTGATGTTCAGCTCATGTGGAACGCAAGGTGAAACGCATGGCGCTGGGCGTCATGACGTCAGCCTCGTCCACTCCCGCTGAATCACCGGTATTAGATATTTCGATCCCCTCGTTTGAGTACGAGGATGGGAGAGGGATTATCCCACATTTAGGTATTTATACATTCTATATGTTTGTTCGACCACTATCCCCATATCGATATTTTCGTTAGCGGGGATGTATTTCCGGTAGTTGGAACGCAGACACCCGGAAGTGCACGACAATTGACACGCACGCTAACAGGGAGATGGCGGAGGAGGTGGAAGACACATCCAGGTGGGTACAGGTTATTTAAGTGCAGTCAGGAGCTGGGGTTCAGCTATACACCCCTGTTGATGTCTTTCTTAGACGAAACCGGTCGGGTACGCTAACCTCATCATCACTTACTGCACACCATTGGGATACACTCTCCATTTTAGGTGGAAGAGTCATTGTGTGTTTTCTGTTGCTGTTTGCAACTTACAGTTTGGATTCTTTTGGACTTTTAATTTTTATGTTTATTCCATTTCTTCACTCATGGGACATTGCTGTGAATTTTATTTTATTTTATCAAATTTTCTCACTCGTGTATTATTACGGTGAAGTGTATTACATTTTTTACACTATGAGGAGTTTTTTCTTTTTTATTCCTCAATACAACACTAATTGAGCACTATCACGAAGCTCACTTTCTACACCGGAAAACCTCAGTGGAAAACCTCAGCAAACCCTTGGACACAGCATACCTCAAAGTCAACAACTGAAGGTGACCAGAGAGGACAATCGGTCCATACAGGCCTGAATGACTCCGCCACCGTAAGGTGTAGTGCGAGTCCATCTTGTCCGGTAAGGGTGTCCATTCTTACCATATTAATTTTGAGGATTCCACTGTTGATGTTTGTATCTTCACTCAAGAGGAATTTCCGTGTCTCTATACCTATTTGCGCATGGACTGTTTATATGCTTGTTGAACAGTATTTTTATTGATTTTCTGCACTTATATATATACACATTTGTGCGGTGCACTGTACCCTTGCATGGGAGGTATAGCATATTATGTTACACGCACTACTCACTGTAGACACATATTAATTCACTAAGGCCAGGATTGGAATCTGATTCGCAAGTTCTCTTCCCTACAGTGTTCCTTTCCTTGGCTCAGTTGGATAAGTAGTTTACCTATTACTGGAACCATCACTGGATTTCGGTGATTCATTGATCTAGTATAGTGCTTCCAAGATTATACTCTTTCACGTCACTATTATTCTATAGGGTTCTCCCTCCAGCGAGGCCCTTTTTTTGGTTTGGGCGCTGCATTTTATTTTTTACAAGAGTTCATTGCCATGTCTAGCAACAACAGGAACAAGAACATCGACTACCCTTAAATACTTTCAACCTTCATCTACAAGTGACTGGCTCATACACTACACTAGTGATGAGCGGAATACGCCATATTCTATTTCGCGATATTTCGAAGAATATTCGCGAATATTCGTTAATATCGAATATTCGTGATATTTTATAAAAAAAAAAAAAAAATTGCGAATTTTCGCCAATGCGAATTTTCGCTAATGCGCAATTTCGCGATTTTTTTTTTTTTTTATAAAATATCACTAATATTCGATATTTACGAATATTCGGTATATTTTATAAAAAAAAAAAAAAAAAAAAAAGCGAAATTTCACATCTGCGGTCGCGAATATTCGTTAATATCGAATATTCGTGATATTTTATAAAAAAAAAAAAAAAAATTGCGAATTTTCGCCAATGCGAAATTTCGCTAATGCAAAATTTTGCGATTTTTTTTTTTATAAAATATCACGAATATTCGATATTTACGAATATTCGTGATATTTTATAAAAAAATAAAAAATCGCGAAATTTCGCGAAAATGATTGCGATTGCGAAATAGTGAATATTCGCCGCGATATTCGAGATATTCGCGAATACTCGAATATGCAATATTCGTAGCGAATATTCGCAATGCGAATATTCGTGAGCAACACTACACTACACTATGCATGTACTAATTTGGTGAAAATGTGGCCTTCTGTTCTCTGCACCCTGTCCCCTGGCACTGATATTGTTAATCGTCTGTTTGAGAAAATATTTGTGCTTGTTGATTTTGCCATTCCGTTTTGCTGACAATGATAAAGTGCATTGTTTTACACCAGTGAAAGCCCCATATGCTGCACAGCGCACCCACAATCCCTCAGGCTATTTGTGTTTTATTCAAGCTGTTGTCTTGTAATGAGAACAGCAGTGGGAATCTACAGGAGGTGGGTTATCCTTGTGGTATTGCTGTAAGGTCAGGAATATGTATGACTGGAAGTTCTTCAATTAGTACAACAGTACAGAAAAGTCACTGGGAAAGAATTTGAAGCTTTATGGCATCAGCTGGTGTAGGGATGAGAAACTAATTTAGTTAAATTCTCGGTTTAGTCTTCTTCATTGCAATTTTGAAGACGTGGGAACTCAATTTCACTCATTAGGATACTTAGTAGAAGTTTATCTATTTCGCATAGTGGGGGGTGGAATTTAGTGTAGTTTTTTCAAAATTTCCAGGATGGTTGAAAGGCGATTCCATACTCCATAGGAAGGAGTCAAAGCCCAAAAGCTTGTTGTATTTTGATAACCTATTTACAGTGATTCATTGCAATAGTATGTTGTAAAATACTTGTAGGGGAGTCTGCATTAGGGCCCTTTAATATGGGTTCCTGCCTATGTGGTTTTTGGGCAGTGTCCCTTGTCAATGTATCTGGTTTTGTTCAAGGTATTTGAAGTCTGGTAGGAGGAGGGTGGTTCTGTTGGTTGGATTTGCAAAGAAAGGAAGTTTAGGAGGAACACCACTCATTTCGCAAACTGAAATTATTTTTACTGGATTGTGTACTCCCCTTTGGGGAAACTTTGGGGCTGCTTCCTAAAGGAGATGAAAAATAAAGATAGCATTGCCCCTGTTTTGGAAAAAGACTGCTGGGATTTGCTTTGTGGAACCATGTGAGGATTTGGTCACTGTTTTGAGTTGCCTTTGTATAGTATATACAAAGTGCTGTCTATAAAGAAATAATATCATTAGACCATTGAAGGAACCTTGTACTTTGAATACTTTGACTAGAAACCAAGAGTAGTGTGTAGACACTGTGAGGTCCTTGGGGGGAAGCACACCCAATGACCTTTGGGGATGGGAGAGTCCAGTGTTCAGGCTTAATGAAGAGCGAACAGGGGTTGGGACTTTATAGGAGGCACAGGGCAATATAGACCAAGTACCTCCATCCCTAATTACTGAATAAACTAGGGAAAGGAATTAGGACTTTGTGTGAAGCATGCAACCAGGGAGATAAAATTAAAAAAAATGCGTCTGGCACAATGCTGTATCTTGGCCTTGGGGGGCAGCACAAAAAGAGTCCCTGTGGCTCGTGCTACACTTTTAATTTTGGGCTGCAAAGCAACAATATTTGATTGTTTTAAAGGGGGTTGTAATTCTTTTCTATACCCACTGTATGTCCACGTCCCATATGAATGAATAAATAGCAATAAAGGGAACAGCCGCAGAAACTGCAAGGCCAAGGAAAGATGAGAGGAACAACAGCAGGAAAAAAAAAAATAATTTCCAATAGGATGAAGGACATCACCAACCAAGCACCAATGGTAAAAGGTCCCAGATTTCTGCCAATCCACTAATTCACCAAAATAATAGTGACATGGCTCGAGGATTTAGATTTTCCCATTATATAGTAACGAAGCTTGGATAACTGTAAGGCCGCGTGCACACGATCGGTTTGGACCGATGAAAACAAACTGAAGTTTGTTTTCATCGGTCCAAACCGATCGTGTGTACGCCCCATCGGTCCGTTATCCTTCGGTCAACAAACAGATGGCTTGCTTTAAAATTGAACCGATGGATGGCTAACCGATGGGTCAAAACCGATAGTTAGTATGCAAAAGCATTGGTTAAAGGGCCGCACATGCTCAGAATCAAGTCGACGCATGCTTGGAAGCATTGAACTTCATTTTTTCAGCACGTCGTTGTGTTTTACGTCACCACATTCTGACAGGATCGGTTCATTAACCGATGGTGTGTAGGCACATCAGTCCATCAGTCAGCTTCATCGGTGAACCAATGAAAACGGTCCATCGGACCGTTCTCATCGGATGGACCGATCGTGTGTATGCGGCTTTACTTTACATAACAAGGAATGCATGCATAAAGATATGACTATCCGGTACCCATACAAGAAGAACAGGGACTCTGGAGGTAAGCCTGTCTAGCTGCTGTAAAAGTAAAGACCATTAAGCTGTGTCTACAAGATTTATCTCATTGAAGATATGAATGAGCCCTTACAGCATTGAGAATGTACAAACAGCCAATTCTGATATCAACACATGCTGTGTAATAGATAGGCAGGACCACGGACTCTTAATACAGGGGGGTGAACTATAATCAGTCTGAGACTCCAAAGCACACAAAATATATACTCCAACTTAAAATAATACCTTTGATCTGTGCATGTAGCTTTAATGTGACACTGATAGCAATTGCAGGTTATAAAGTATTTGTAAAGTCATACCATAAACATACTTTCACCAAACATGCCCTAAACAGTGCCTTAAAAAAGTATTCATACCCATTGACATGTTCTACATTTTGTCATGTTACAACCAAAAATGGAAATGTATTTTATTTGGATTTTATGTGATAGACCACCACAAAGACCACCACAAAGTGAAAGGAAAATTATAAATAGTCTTTTAAATAAATATGTGAAAAGTGTGCCGTGAATTTGTATTCAGCCCCCAGAGTCAATACTAGAACCTCCTTTCACTGCAATTACAGCTGCAAGTCTTATTGGGGATGTCTCTACCAGCTTTGCACATCTAGAGAGTGTCATTGTTGTCCATTCTTCTTTGCAAAATAGCTCAAGCTCTGTCAGATTGGATGGAGAGCGTCTGTGAACAGCAACTTTCAGGTATTTCCACATATTTTCAATTGTATTTAGGTCTGGAATTTGACTGGGCCATTCTAACACATGAATGTGCTTTGATCTAAACCAATATATGGTAGCTCTGGCTGTATGTTTAGGGTCATTGTCCTGCTAGAAGGTGAACCTCAACCCGAGTCTCAAGTCTTTTGCAGACACTTAAAAGGTTTTCTTCTAATTGCGATGTATTTGGCTCCATCCATCTTCCCATCAACTTTGACCAGTTTCCCTGTCCCTACTGAAGAAAAGTATCCCCACAACATGATGCTGCCACCGCCATGTTTCACGTTGGGGATGGTGTGTTCAGGGTGATGTGCAGTGTTAGTTTTCTGCTACACATAGCGTTTTGCTTTTAGACCAAAAAGTAACATTTTAGTCTCATCTGACCAGAGCACCTTCTTCCAAGTGTTTGCTGTGTACCCCACATGGCTTCTTTTTTTTTTTTTTTTTCAATTATTTTTATTGAGTTTTACATAAGCATACAGGTTTCAATATCATACAATGAGTAAGCATCGTTAAAGTAAGTACAAATCAAACATGACACTAGTGTAACAGTGCGTAATACAGTTGGTAAAGTCAGATATAAAGAACAACACAAAAGCGAAAAAAAAACAAGAAAAAAGACGTAGATGAACCCAATGGCGAGTAATTCTTGGAGTACTGGGTGTTTATAGTAACTCAATCCGTCATTGTGCTTCTCTCCGGTAGGTCACCCCTATTGGGAACACTTTTCCCCACATGGCTTCTCACAAACTGCAAACGGGACTTCTTATGGCTTTCCTTCAATAATGGCTTTCTTCTTGCCACTCTTCAATAAAGGCCAGATTTGTGGAGTGCACAACTAATAGTAGTCCTGTGGACAGATTCTCTCACCTGAGCTGTGGATCTTTGCAGCTCCTCCAAAGTTACCATGGGCCTCTTGGCTGCTTCTATGGTTAATGCTCACCTTGCCAGACCTGTGAGTTTAGGTGGATGGCAATGTCTTGGTAGGTTTGCAGTTGAGCAATACTCTTTCCATTTTTGGATGATGGATTGAACAGTGCTCCATGTGACGTTCAAAGCCTGGGATGTTTTTTTAAAACCTAACCCTGCTTTAAACTTCTTCACAGCTTTATCCCTGACCTGTCTGGTGTGTTCCTTGGCCTTTGTGGGGCTGTTTGTTCACTAAGGTACTCTAACAAACTTCTTAGGGCTTCACAGAACAGCTGTATTTATACTGAGATTAAATTACACACAGATGGACTCTATTTTACCAATTAGTTGACTTCAGGAGGCAATTGGTTCCACTAGATTTTAGTTAGGGGTATCAGGCCGCGTACACACGACCAAATACATCTGTTCAAATCGGTCTGGCATACCGTCTTGAACAGATTTGTCTGCTGGGGATGTATTGGTTTGATCGTGCACACACGATCAAACCAAAATCCCCGCCGGCAGACAGCGCGGTGACGTGGCGGTGACGTTGACGCCGCCACGTCACCGCACCAGGAAGTAAAACACTTCCGCGCATGCGTCGAATCCATTTGACGCATGTGCGAGCAGATATGTCTGCTGGTTAGCGTACTAACCAGCAGACATGTCGGACGGACGGGTTTCCAGCAGACAGATTTTAAAGCATGCTTTAAAATCTGTCGGCTGGCCAAATCTGTCTGTCCACCTGTACACACGATCGAATCTGTCTGCTGAAACGGTCTGGCAGACCGTTTCCAGCAGACAGATTTTATCGTGTGTATGCGGCCTCATAGTAAAGGCGGCTGAAAACAAATGCATGCTTCAATTTTCAGATATTTATTTGTAAAACAATTTATTATTTTCCTTCCACTTCACAATTATGTGTCACTTTATGTTGCTCTATCACATAAAATCCCAATAAAATAAATGTTGGTTGTAATGTGGCAAAATGTGGACAATTTCAAGGGTTATGAATACTTTTTCAAGGCATTGTAGTAGAAATCATAAAACACTATTTTAGATATCTGGTTTTGTGTTAGGTTGCTTCTCTTTTTTCATAGTGAATGGAATAGGGAGTGATGAAAACCCTGTCATGTTTCTCATCCAAGACTCCACCTTTTTTTCCGTGATTGAATGGGAAATCCAGAACTTTCACCATACAAACCCTACATCTTACACCTTCCTAATAAAAAATACATAAACCCATACCATTTCATATTCCTGCGATGTGCCTGCTGTGCCATGAACTTGTATGATAAAGTATCATGTTCTCTTTTTGAAGAAAGATGTGGTCCATGGTACCATACATGATGAGCCTCCATCCCAATTGTGTGAACAGAAAAAAATAATTGGTCAAGGGTACTTTAAATGAAGCTAGCAAATGTATTATATGATGAAAAGTAAAAAGCAACAATTTTACAGACATGATAGAGTATGGGTAAAAAAAACATTTGATTAAAGCAGAGGTCCAAAAAAAACAAACATTAAAAGCCAGCAGCTACACACATACTGCAGCTGCTGGCTTTTAATAAATGGACACTTACCTGTGCTGCAGTCCCTCGAAGTTGGCACCGCAGCTGTCGGGTGCTGCAGCCTCCATTGTGGGTAAGGGAACCCAGCAGTGTAGGTTTTCGACTTCATGCTAGGAACCCTACTGTGCATTTACAAGGCCCCTGCTCCTCTCTCCTATTAGCCCAGAGGCCAGGAGAGGAGGAGGAGGGAGCCCCGCGGTGATGTCAATGCCGCGTCACGGCCACGGCTGGACATTCCCGGAAGTGGGAAAGGATAGCTGTCAAAGACAGGTATCCTGTCCCCCCTCCCCCTCAAAAAGTGCCAATTGTGGCACCGGAGGGGGGGGAATCCAATGAGCGGACGTTCCACTTTAGGGTAGAGCTCCGCTTTAAGCTGAATCATGTTAGATAATCATTGTGGTAACATGGAACTATGTAAGTATTCATATAATATCGATAACATTTACATGATAAAACCAAACAATGAGGAATGCATAATAACAAATGACATAGTGATCCAAAAAATTGTGGGCATCCTATAACTCTACGCGTTTCGTGAATTGCTCTCCACTTCCTCCATAGGGGATGCTGAAAAAAAAGTGTAAAAGGTGATAAAAATACCAAAGTAAAATCGTGTATGTAATATTCCAAGAGGGAAGTATTATAGGGGTGAAGCCCTAATACTTACATGTCAGCTTAGTGGGAGGAGGAAAGGAAACTCAAGCAGCCCTCTTTGTAGGGGCATCGGGGAACGTCTACCCCAGGGGCTGAGGCAGCGAAACCCAGGTAAATCTCACAAAGAGGGGGGAAAGGGTGGACCAGGCATCTGTGTCCAAGTGAATCCACAGATGATGTGCATAAATAATGGCATATTGACCCGTAATCATCTGTGAAAGAGTAATTCAATAACTGTGTTATCGGTTCAACAATCCCTATAGAGCAGGGATATGCAATTAGCGGACCTTCAGCTATTGCAAAGTCCCATCATGTCTCTGCCTCTAATGCCGCGTACACACGGTCGTTTTTTGCGATGAAAAAAAAACGACGTTTTCTGTGAAGTAAAAAACGACGTTTTTGAAACGTCACTTTTCAAAGACAATTTTGCATACACACCATCGTTTTTTAACAAAAAGCGAGGTTACGTTCACCACTCTTTTCCATTGAAGCTCGCTTCATAACTAGCTTCTGGGCATGCGCGGGTTGAAAAACGTCGTTTTAAACGACGTTTTTGCGACACACGGTGACTTTTTGTGAAACAAAAAACGACGTTTTGAAAAACGACACAAAAAATTCAAGCATGTTGGAATTTTTTTTGGGTCGTTTTTTTGAAGACAAAAAACGACGTTTTGCCCACACACGATCAATTTAAATGACGTTTTAAAAAACTTTGTTTTTTTTCATCGCAAAAAACGACCGTGTGTACACGGCATAAGTGTCATGCTTGTGACTGTCGGAGTCTTGCTATGCATCATGGGACTTGTTGTTCTGCAACAGCTGGAGGTTCGCTAATTGCATATACCTGCTATAGAGTGACATGGTGAATGGGAGAAACAAAGTGAAACCAAAACTAAGGCAAAGATTCCACAAACTGATAAATAAAATAGGAGCAGAAAAAGTAACATCAGAGAAGTGGCAGTGTGAACTGACCAAAATGGTCAAAGAAAAAAGTGTATACCAAACAAAAAATGGTGAGAGAGTAATCCCCCAGAATCTTACATGTCAAGTTCCTTGATAGGAATAGAAGTTTGCTGTGTCCACTGGTGAAAGAGACATCGAAGCATTGGATGTTTTCTTTGTATTGCTTGCTTTGTGTGAAATACCTGCAGTTCCTGACAGTTTCTCTGGTTTTCTGTTGAAAACTGACCACACTGGGAACAAGGGCTGTGCTGGGAACATAGTCTGCGCTCCATTGATCAGACATGCCCTGACACATCCACCTGCATAGCCATGAACTGGGAATATCAGTTTGCTGCTGTATCTTTTGCTACAGCTCTTATGCAGCTGAGAACATAAATTTCAGGATCACTTATAAAAAAAAGAGGGGAAAAGGATATTTATACAGTTTTTTTTTTTATATCTATACACAAATGTTATGCCTTTTATTTCTATTTTAAACTGAATGGGTTATTTTACAAGGGTTTACATATACTTTATTGGTATATTATAAGAGGCCTTTTGTAGGGGCTGGACTAAAAGTTATTGTAAACCTTTGTGTTTTTTCACCTTAACTTACCCCACATTGCTGTCAATCAAATCCAATGACGTGACTACTGGGGGGCGTGGCCGAGTCATAAATCGACGGCTATGGACACCGATTGTATGTCATGGGAGCACGCCCGCAAGCTAACCCCCTCGGGAGAGAGCTTCCCAGAGGGGGTTAGCTCTTGCGGGGAGAAGCAGCCACCGTGGGACCCCAGAAGAGGACGATCGTGGCCACGAAGCTTTAATACCACTTTAAAGCAGTCAGGGTCAAAAAGATTGTGGGACTACTGATGAAAATTCACACTTTACAAACTCTCCATAAAAAGGATTTGGTCCTTGGGAAAAGGTACAGGTTACAACAACTCAAAACCCCATGAGATGATAATTTTTTCTTTTTAGACTAAAAAGACATCAAACTAAAACCTGAAGATATCTCTATTAATCTCTATTAATATAGCTGTAACTATATTGCCAGAGTGCATATTTGCAGGATCCCACAGGAAAATCCAAAGAAGTTGTCCTCAATTTTAAAATAAGAAAGAGGCTGGATAGTACATTATCGCCAGTTTAAAAATGTATTTAGAAAACATATCAGGGTACTCACACATTTTAGGTGCTTCCAGCACACCAAAATTTTAAAGCAATAAGCATAGGATTCCTCTTCAAACAGGCATGTATCTGAGCTCCTCCACCATCCTGACCCCTCCTCTACATGTGACGACACAGGGCTAATCACGTGTCTTCCTCAGCGGGATTGGATCGGCTTTAGAAAAGGTCTAGATAGGTTAGACTGTGGATGCCAGTAGATTTGGGCATTTTACTATTAGGGTGAACTTCCACTTTCAGGACTTGCAAAAAAAATAGCTTTTCAAATTATGTGATCTACAGAATTAAGATTTTCCCTGCCTTCCTTTTTTTCCAGAAACTCATTCTTCGAAAGGAGAATTGTTACACTATCTCGATGTAGTGAGAGCAATATGAGCCTATCTGAAGGTGACAGCTCAGATATGGAAAACTGATATTTTGTTTGTGCTGCAAGATGGCCCCAGGAAAGGGAAGGCATTTCAAAATGAATTGTTATTCAAGCTTATGGCCTGAAAAGGAAGGTTCCACATTTTCAAGTTAAAGCGCACTCTACCAGGGCAGCCAGTGCTTCTTGGGAGTGCATTATCAGGCTTCAATGACTCAGATTGCAAGGCTGCAGCTTGGTCATCAATGCACATGTCCACAAAATTCTATCAGGTGGATGCAGGATGGCAAGAGGATGCCGGCTTTGGGCGCAGTATGCTGCAGGCAGCATTATAGGTCCTTGCGTCTGAGGCTGGCCTACCTTTATTTGTGTCTCCCTCTCCTCAGATGGCATTGCTTTGAGACATCCCACATAGTAATTACTTTGGCTGTTCTGTGTCCCCTGTACGATAAAGAAAATATAATTTTTATAACAGCTTACCTGTAATATCCTTTTCTTGAAGTACATCATGGGACACATAGCTCCCACCCCTCTTTTTGGTATATATATATTGCTTTGCTACAAAAACTGAGGTACTCCCTGTATCGGAGGGATTATATAGAGGGAGACTTCCTGTCTTTTGAGTGTACCAGTGTCCATCACCTATAGGTGGCATATAACCCACATAGTAATTACTATGGCTGCTCTGTGTCCCGTTATGTACTCCAAGAAAGGGATTTTACAGGTAAGCTGTTATAAAAATCCTATTTTACTGTTTATTTGGCCACAATGGTTCATATAAGTTTACATATACTTTAAGGTAAATCCACTGAATCTTACATCTTTAGCACCCTGGCGTTTAGGCAGAGTTGCTCCTCACAAATGTAATTGTTGTTAGAGATCCATTGATTTCTCCCTAAGTTTGGCTGGGTTGCACTTTTCTCTTCTACCACTTTGTGGCCGGGTACTTGGTGGTACTAGATATGAGAAGGGCAACCCAAGGTCAGGTTAAAGTGGTTGTAAAGTTGTTATTTTTTTTAAATAACAAATATGTCATACTTACCTCCACTCCACAGTTAGTTTTGCACAGAGTGGCCCTGATCCTTCGGTTCTGGGGTCTCACGGTGGCTGTCTTGGCTCCTCCCCGCAATAGCTAACCCCCTCTGGCAAGCTCTCTACTGAGCGGATTACCTTGTGGGCCTGCTCCTGTGTGATACACTCGGCGTACATAGCCGTGGATTGTATGACTAGGTCCCAACACCTGCGTCATTGGATTTGATTAACAGCAGCGTGAGCCAATGGCTGAGCTGCTATCAATATATCCAATGAAGAGCTGAGAAGCCCGGGCAAAGATCGAGCGCATTCACGACACAGGACTTTCCAGGGTTTAGGTAAGTAAAACAGGGGGGGGGGGCTGAGGGGCCAGTAAATGTCAGATGTTTTTTTCACCTTAATGCATAAGATGCATTAAGGTGAAAAAACATGAACCTTTACAACACCTTTAAGGGTATATGGGGTATCTCAGCACTTGGCCTGCTGGGAGAGACTATATATTTGGGTGAGGTTAGGTAATCTATGTTCTGTGCCACCTGAATGGCTGTCTGGGTGAACATGTGTCTTATTGCCCAGGCTACCAGGCCATAGATGGGGTCTATCCCAAATACATCTGGCTGCTAGACTGTTTGAGGGCCTATCCAGAAGCAAGAGAGCAATCCAACCAGAAATTACTGTTCTGCTGGCTGGAGAACCTGTTGTGCCCAGAGGTAGAGGGGAAGCCGTCTCCAGTAAGGGACTATCCCCCTTTTTACAAGGGACCACACTGAGTAACTGAAGAAAGTACCGCAGTAGTATTCGCACCAACTGGGGACGGTGAAGAATCTGGAAACTTCAGTGGGAATCAAGCCAGGGACCCAGCCAGCGGAGGTGACGCTTGCAGAACAGCCTTGTGTGTCAAGCTAGGGACCAAGCAGGCCAACGTGTGTGAAGCTTGAGAGGTATCTAGAGTGCCAAGCTAGGGACTCAGCAGAGAAGCGGGGGTGATGCTTTAGGAAGGTACCACTGTGAAGATTTTATCCATTTATCCTCCTTGCACCCAGGGCCATTTGAAGGAATTTGGGGGCCCCAAGTAAAATGGGGGCCCCCAAGCCTACGTTAACGCTTCACTATTTTTTTTTTCTATTCTTACCTCCCGTTCTTCCCTGTAGGCTGCCGCTGTAGCATGGCTGAGCTCCTCTTCTCCCCTGCCTCTTCCCCAGTCCCCTATCAGATGCCGGGTACCGCGAGTGGTACAGGAGATTCAGTTTCCTGTCTTCCCGGCCGGACTGAAAGGAAGTGAGCACTTAGTGTGCACTTCCTGTCAGTCCAGCCGGGAACAGGAAACTGAATCTCCTGTACCACGCGTGGTACCCGGTCAGACTGACAGGACTCCAGGTGGAAGGAAGAGGAGCTTGGCCACGCTACAGCATGGGAAGGGAAAGTTGGAGGCCCCAGGCCAGCTTGGGGCCCCAAGCAATTGTTTGTTTTGCCTGTCCTGTAGCGACGGGCCTGCTTGCACCCACTATGCCTCACAACCCACCACATACAGAAGGATGCCGGTTATCTCTGGCCCTGGAGGTTCTCATCACACTGGAGGAGGCCGGAGACCTTGCCACACAACTTTAACGCCATTGCAGCATTAGATGATTAATATTGGGAATCCTCTGATTGATTTTACTAGTTGCCTAAAATTTTTCTTTTTCTCTCACTAAATGTATACATTTTTTTCTTTGCTAAGCAATCAATCTCATTAAAATGCAAAGGAAACCAACTTTATAGAAAATGCAAGCTCTCTCTACCTTTTCCATATCAGGCACTAATCAGGAGCTGCAGCAGTACTGGTAGGATTGTGTGAAGCCGTCAACAAAGTCGATTAGTCCTAATGAACGTTATTATACCCTGCACCAGGTTTCGCGAATTTGCCGCATGTTTATATTTTCATTTGCATAGGACGGTAATATGGAACAAGTTCGACAATAACTTCTTTAATAGATTCGGCTGACCCAAGCGGCTTAAAATTATGCTTGGCGGTTTCCTATTTGTTCTGCATTAATGCTGATTAGTAAGATGTTACCACATACAGGATACCTACATGAAATGTTTGTGTTTTTTGTTTTGTTACAATTACGTTAAATTTAAATGTTTCATGAGATTCATTACGTCCATAATCCCCCTCCGAGGTGCCGCAACTCATATCTTTGTTCCTGTACTTGTAAACATGTTTTGTATTAAAGAAGAGAACAGTTTGATTACATTCATAAATTAGTTCACACTGTCTAAGGACAAAGGGATAACAGAGACAGCAGGGCTCGATGTAGCTTCTAGACAGGGCTGCTGTAAACTTGGCGTTATGGTCTAAGAACTTTAAAGTGGATGTAAACCAGAATTGTTTTATTTTTTATTTTTTATGTCACAATTTACAGTATAAGATTTCCTATCATCTATGCCCAGTCTTGCCACACTGAGTTAATCCAGCTCTGAGAAATCCTCTTTTATTGTTCAGTGAAATAAAACAGACTTACAGAGAAAAACCTTAGTCCGTTCCGCCCCCTTGCTGTGAGTGACAGCTTATTTACATATCTCATGCACTAGCCTGGACACAGGTATTATTTTTTTATTTCCCACCCCCACTCCTTTTATGAAGTCATGTGGTTACTTTTCTGGATTTTGACTGGATGTTAGTGATCATAGCAGAATTTAAATGCATGTTGACAAGGGGAGTGTAGAGGAGGGCGGGGAGTCTACTGACATCACGACTCCACCCACAGAGCTCCAGACAACAGACCCACCCACAGAATCTGCAGTTTTTTTAGTTCTTATAACAGACAGATGGGAGACATTTGACAGGTAAGGATACATGCAGGAGGCATCTATATCCTTATAGATCAGCACTATGGCAGTAGTTTAGAAAGGATGAGAGTGGGTTTACATCCACTTTTTCTTTAACAGAGATAGATCCACTTTAAATTAAGTTTTTCTTCTCAATCTTATTTGTGTTTATTAAATGTAAGGCCACCACCAATGGTTATCAAGAAAAAGCTATCATGGGTCATTTCTGGCACCATTGCTAGACTAAAGCTACCTGAGATACAACAGCAACTAGGAATGTCCAAAAATCGCTAAAAATTCCCTTAAAATATTACTAAACCCAGGGTCCTACATTCACTATATCTGGCCTCCCATTGTACACAGAATATGGAAATGCAATTACTTTAGTAAATATAAACCACTAAATAACTTTTCTCATCAGCAGAAACAGTATAGCAGTCTTGTGGATTCTAACAGTATCCGGCCAAGCACTAGTTAAAGCTTGTAGGAGGATTTTTCATTCTCCTCTGACTGTCCTATAAAGCTGCATGACCACTGACCCTTTATTTGGACAGTGCCGATTGGTCCTCACATGCACCCTCCTGAAAATAAAAAAATCTAGCAATACACACCAAACTGAGCATGTGCAGAGTGCCCCCCTGTACTATCAGGAGATGGTTTGAAGACTGTGGAAGAAGGGGTGGATCAGAGAAGACAGAATCAAATAGCCTTTTTACACAATGTGCAGGATTAACCCCTTAAGTTCCACAGTGAGTTTAACCAGCATGCTTTACTGCATATACACATACTGATTTTACTGTTGAGGGTTTTGTAACGCTGTAAATATAGCTATTTTTGAGGTTTAGGATGGAGTAGATAATGTTTAGAACCCTTCTCATGTTTGAATGCTCTTTGTGTCCCCATTAGGCAGATCTGCCATTTTTATTTGTCCAGTTGACCATTTTAACTGAGCTAGACAAGGATGTGCAACCCAATATATTTTGTGCTTTAGGATGGAGTAGAGAAAGTCTAAAACCCTTCTCAGGTTTTATTGCTATTTGTGTCCTCATTAGGCAGATCTGCCGCCTTTATCTGCCCTGTTGACTATTGTCACTGAGACAGAAATTTTGCTAGAAAATTGCTTAAAACCCCCAAACATTATGGGCCAGATTCTCAAAAGAATTACGCCTGTGTATTTACAGATACACTGGCATTATTCGAATTTCCTGCCGGCGTATCATTGTTTTCTATCCTGAAAACATGATACGCCGGATTTACGCTAAGATCCGACTGGTGTAACTCACTTACACCGTCGGATCTTAAATATAATGTTACGCCGGCCGCTAGGTGGTGTTTACGTAGATTTCTCATTTGCTTATGCAAATGAGAAAGATACGCCGATTCCCGAACGTTTTTACGCCGCCTCGTCGTCGTTTACGTAGTTTCCGTAAGCGTAAACTTACCCCTGCTTTATGAGGGGTAAGTTTACGAAGGTCCGTTGTATGCCATGCTAAGTATGGCATCGGGACAGCGTCATCTTTTTCCGTCGTTTAACTAAGTAGTTCGCGAATAGGGCATTGCGTAAGTGACGATCACGTCGTTTTCACGTCGGTTTCATTGAGTTGGAGCACGTGCATTGTTTTTTTTTCCGGCCGGCCCCTTCGATTTACGCAGGGATACGCTGGGCCATTTATACAACGCCGCCGCAAGTTACGGAGCAAGTGCTTTGAGAATACGGCACTTGCTCTAGTAAGTTTCGGTGGCGTAGTGTAAATGGCTTACGCTAAACCAGCGCAGGATGTATGTGAATCTGGCCTTATATCTTTTCTTAGCAGAGACCCTAGAAAATAAAATGGAAATCGCTGCAATACTTTATGTCACACTGTATTTGCTCACCGTTCTTACAAATGCAATAAAAAAAAAACACTTTCCTGAATAAAAAAAATAGGAAAACACTAAAGTTAGCCCAATTTTGTGCATATTGTAAAAGATGATATTCCGCCAAGTAAATTGATACCCAGCATGTCACGCTTTAAAATTACGCATGCTCGTGAGGGCTGTAGAGGGAGACAGTGTGATGTTGACAGCCTGTGAAAGAAAGCTGAACTCCTAAATACAGCACTCTGGTGGTAGCGCACTACTCAACCCTGCACTCTGTACATTGCGGACATCTGAAATCTGTATGTAGCGCACCCCTGATCTCTACACTCTGTGCATAACACACTCCTAGTATTTATTGTCCCTTTAAGGCCGCGTACACACGATCGGTCCAAACTGATGAAAATGGACTGTTGTCCAGTTTCATTGGTCCAAACCGACCGTGTGTACGGCCCATCGGTGCGTCATCCTTCAGACCAAAGTTTTAAAACTTGCTTTAAAATTGGACTGATGGACGCCTGACTATCGGTCCAAACTGATGGTTAGTACGCAAAAGCATCGGTTCAAAAACCGGCGCATGTCAGAATCAAGTTGACGCATGCTTGGAAGCATTGAACTTCGTTTTTTCAGCACGTTGTTGTGTTTTACGTTACCGCGTTCTGACACGATCAGTTTTTGAACTGATGGTGTGTACGCACATCAGACCATCAGGCCACTTCAGTGGTGACCCGATGAAAATGGTCCGTCGGGCCAAAGATTCTCGGCAGAAACCAGCGAAAAGCTCGCTGGGATCCTCATTCTGCCGAAAACCCCGGCCGTGTGTACGGTTTCGGCGAGCATCCCGTCGGGAAAGCAGTCGAGCCAAAATAGAGAGCAGGTTCTCTATTTGCTCAATGGCCCATCGAGAACCATGGCTCGGCACCTTTCCCGATGGCTTGGTCGATGATTTTGACGGCCGGGCGAGAACCTCGACGGGCGGGACGATGTGTTTGGCCCGTCGAGGTTCTCGTACGTGTGTACGCGGCCTCATTCTGGTGCTAGACCTCCTCTGTAAGGCCCCGTACACACGGCAGAGATTCTCGGCAGAAACCAGCAAGAAGCTCGCTGGGATCCTCATTCTGCCGAGAACCTCGGCCGTGTGTACGGTTTCGGCGAGCATCCCATCGGGAAAGCCGTCGAGCCAAAATAGAGAGCAGGTTCTCTATTTGCTCGATGGCCCATCGAGAACCATGGCTCCGCGCCTTTCCCGACGGCTTGGTCGACGATTTAGACGGCCGGGCGAGAACCTCGACGGGCGGAACGATGTGTTTAGCCCGTCGAGGTTCTCGTACGTGTGTATGCGGCCTCATTCTGGTGCTAGACCTCCTCTGTAAGGCCCCGTACCCACGGCAGAGATTCTCGGCAGAAACCAGCGAGAAGCTCGCTGGGATCCTCCGTCTGCCGAGAACCTCGGCCGTGTGTACGGTTTCGGCGAGCATCCCGTCGGGAAAGCCGTCGAGCCAAAATAGAGAGCAGGTTCTCTATTTGCTCGATGGCCCATCGAGAACCATGGCTGGGCGCCTTTCCCGACAGCTTGGTCGACGATTTAGACGGCCGGGCGAGAACCTCGACGGGCGGAACGATGTGTTTGGCCCGTCGAGGTTCTCGTACGTGTGTACGCGGCCTCACTCTAAACAGGTAATCTGTAAAAAAAACTCGGCAAATCGCCTCTTTCATATTATTTTAAAAAATTGGGGTATATATTGTGTGTTTTTTTATTTTTATTTTTATTAACCACTTCCCGCTCGATCAATCGCAGATTGACGTCCGGGAAGTGGTTCTGAAATCCTGACTGGACGTCTATTGATGTCCTGCAGGATTTCATGCCGCGTGCGCCCGTGGGGGCACACAGCGCGGCGATCGGTGATGCGGGGTGTCAGTCTAACACCCTGCATCTCCGATCTCGGTAACGAGTTTTCGCAGAGACTCGTTACCACGTGATCAGCTGTGTCCAATCACGGCTGATCACGATGTAAACAGGAAGAGCCGTTGATGGCTCTTCCTCACTCGTGTTTGACAGACGCGAGTAGAGGAGAGCCGATCGGCGGCTCTCCTGACAGGGGGGTTCGCGCTGATTGTTTATCAGCGCAGCCCCCCCTCGGATGCCCACACTAGACCACCAGGGAAGCCCACACTGGACCACCAGGGAAGGGTAAAAAAAAGGGGCAATTAAAAAAAAAAGTCAGTAAAAAAAAAAAAGGACAGTAACAAAATAAAAGATGCCAGTCAGTGCCCACAGTGTCCATCAGTGACACCCCCACAGTGCCAATCCATGCCCAGTGCCCACCTATCAGTGCCCATCTGTGCCACCCATAAGTACTCATCAGTGCCAACCATAAGTGCCACCAATGAGTGCCATCTGTGCCGCCTAAGAGTGCCCAGTGCCGCCTATGAGTGCCCATCAGTGCCACTCATGAGTGCCCATGAGTGCCACCTATGAGTCCGCATCAGTGCCGCATACCAGCGCCGCCTATCAGTGCCCATCAGTGCCACCTCATCGGTGCCCATCAGTAATACCTCATCGGTGTCCATCAGTGCCACCTCATCGGGCCCATCAGTGCCACCTCATCGGTGCCTGTAATTGAAAGAGAAAACGTATTTATTTACAAAAAAATTAACAGAAAAAAATAAAACCTTTTTTTTTTTCAAACTTTTCAGTCTTTTATTAGTTGTTGCGCAAAAAATAAAAAACGCAGAGGTGATCAAATACCACCAAAAGAAAGCTCTATTTGTGGGGAAAAAAGGACACCAATTTTGTTTGGGTACAGTGTTTGGGGTTATAAGTAATTTTCTAGGAAAAAAATACTGATTTAGACGTGTAAACAAAAAGTGAAAGAATGGGCCTGTTCTTCAAGTGGTTAATATTACAGAGTGGCAAGTTAGGGCCAGATCCACAAAGGAATTACGCCGGTGAATCTATAGATACACGGGCGTAATTCGAATTTCCCGCGGCGTCATTGTTTTCTATCCAGAAAACAAGATACACCGGACTTACGCTAAGATACGACTTGCGTAAGTTTCTTACACCGTCGTATCTTAGATGCATATTTACGCTGGACGCTAGGGGCGCGTCCGTGTTAAATATGCAAATGAGGTAGATACGGCGATCCACGAACGTACGAACGACCGGCGCAGTGTTTTTACGTCGTTTGCGTAAGTGTCGGTCCGGCGTAAAGTTGCCTCTGCTGTACCCAGGTGTACGTAATGTTAAGTATGGACGTCGGGCCAGCGTAAACCATTCGCGAATAGGGATTTGCATACGTTACATTCACGTCGTTTTCATTGATGTTTTGCGACGTGATTTTGCACATGCGCACTGGGATACGTCCAAGGCCGGTGCATGCGCATTTAAAAAAAGGCGTCGTTTGCATCGGGTCATTCATAATTATAATAAAACACGACCCCCCACTAGTTAATTTGAATTACACCCGCGTACGCCGGCTCATTTACGCTACGCCGCTGTAAGTTACAGCGGCATTTCTTTGTGGATAAGGATACACCGCTGTGGCTTACAGCGGCGTAGTGTAAATGGGATACGCCACGGGGCGTCCCTTCTTTGTGGATCTAGCCCTTCATTTCTAACTACTAAGCAAAGAATAAAATGGCAGGGGTTTTAGCAATTCCAAACTCTACCGGCACTAAAAAAAAATGTTTTAAAAATAGCTATGCATACACTTTAGTAACAGTCCTTTTTACTGTTTGATGCTATTAGATCGTATTTAGCTTCGGCATTGGGCAACCATTCTGGACCACAATGTTGGTTGGTTGGTGAGTGGAGGTGTGTATAGCAGAGACAGCTTTATTATTTATTTTTTACATTTTTGTCAACTAATAAATAAAAAAAACTTGGCCTGTAACATTGGTGCCTTGTAAAAGGAAAAGAGACCTCATGACTAATGCCGCGTACACACGATCGGAATTTCCGATGAAAAAAGTCAGACGGAATTTTTTCATCGGAAATTCAGGCGGACTTAGAAAGAGAACATGAAATTTTCTTTATCGGAAATTCCGTTTGTCTGTATGGAACTCTCAGGCCGCGTACACGCAGACCAGTTTCAGCGGACATGTTCGATGGTGTGTACGGCCTATTGGACCGTTTTTCAGCAGACAAAAGTTTCAAAACATGCTTTGAAACCTATCCGCTGGAAACCGGTCCATCAGACAGGTTCGATGGTTAGTACACTAAATCATCGGACCAAAATCCTGCGCATGCTCAGAATCAAGTCGACGCATGCTTGGAAGCATTGAACTTTGTTTTTTCATCACGTTGTTGTGTTCTACGTCACCGAGTTCTGGTCCGAGGGGATTTTGGTCCGATGGTGTGTACACACATCAGACCAACAGACCACTTCAGCCTGGTCCGATGAAAACGAAGCTTGCCTGGCAAGTTAGGGTAAGACAGCGCTATATAAGACTTGCATTATTATTATTATTATTATTATTATTATCATGTGTACGCGGCCTCATGCTCGGAAACATTGAACGTTTTCTCGCCTTGTCATGGTGTTGTACGTCATCGGATTCTTGGCGGTCAGAATTTGGTGTGACAGTGTGTATGCAAGACAGCTTGAGTGGAAATATATCAGAAAAATCTGTTGAAATTCATCCCGACGGAAATTCCGATCATGTGTACACGGGGACAAGGGGAATGGAGCTAGTTCCCAAGAAACACGAATTTTGGCTTACTGCATCCAATACATGGCAGCTAGTGAATTGCTACAGTTTGTTATTCTGCACACATTCCTAATGCCTGTAGAGCGCACCCTAGGGGATGGAAGGAGTATAGAGCAATATGGCTCAATAGACTTGTGTGTTTAGCCAAGCATTTTTTCTCTGAATAAACTGCCATAAGCTGAACTCAATGCTGATGACAGTCTAGTGAGTACAATTTAAAGCGCAGGCTCTGGAGGCAATGTGTGTCCAAGCCTTAAAGAAACTGTCAGCCAAATATCCCTTGAATCATTACAGGCTGGATCTAGGCCTAGAATTATTTTAAACCATAGGCCAAAGATGCCAGAGTTTGTAATACTTGAAAACTGTTGTTGCAAATGGCTGTTTTATTTATAAAACACTACATAAGTGTAACCACACCAACATCTTTTTTATTTTTTTATTTTAAAGCTGATCTCCAGAAATATAAAAAAAAGACACACAATTAATGCAGCTTTTTAATCATTTGAATGACAATTACTCAGTCATACAACATTGTACCCATTTGAAATTTTTGTCCTTTTTTTCCACACAAATACTGTAGAGCTTTCTTTTGGTGGTATTTGATCACCTCTGGGTTTTTTATTTTTTGCGCTATAAAAAGAAAAACGACTGAAAATTCTGTAAAAAAAAAAAAACTTGTTTCTGTCATATTAGCAGGTTATTTCTCACACACAGCATATGCATACCACAAATTACACCCCAAAACACATTCTGCTATTCCTCCCGAGTATGGTGATACCACATGTGTGAGACTTTTACACAGCGTGGCCACATACAGAGGCCCAACATGCAGGGAGCACCATCAGGCGTTCTGGAACACCCAGACCAATTCTGACATTTCTCTCCTACATGGAAAAATCATCATTTATTTGCTAGAAAATGACATAGAACCGCAAAACATTATATATGTTTTTTTAGCAAAGACCCTAGAGAAAACAATGGCGGCCGTTACAACTTTGAACGCGTGTTTTAAAAAAAAAAATGTTTTGTGCTTAAAAAAAAAACAAACAGTAAAGTTAGCCCAATTCTTTTTCATAATGTGAAAGATGAAGTTACGCCGAGTAAATAGATACCCAACATGTCAAACTTCAAAATTGCGCACACTCGTGGCATGGCGCCAAACTTCGCTAATTAAAAATACCCATAGGTGACTCTTTAATTACTTTTATTGGTTACATGTTTTTAGTTACGGAGGAGGTCTAGGGCCAAAATGATTGCTCTCGCCCTTACGTTCGCAGAGATACCTCACATGTGTAGCTTGAACACCGTTTTCATATGTGGGCGAGCACACGGGGACAGGGGTGCTTTAAAAAAAATATATATATATTGTTTATTTTACTTTATTTACTTTATTTTGACACTTTTTTCCCCAAAAATATTTTTTTTTATCACTTTTATTCCTATTATAAGGAATGTAAACATCCCTTGTAATAGGAATATAGCATGACAGGTCCTCTTTACAGTGAGATAAGTCCCCACATCTCACCTCTAGGCTGGGAAGACTGAAAAAAAAAGATATCCTGGCTTTGATCGTAGCGGTGAGTCTGTAAAAGCACCGGAGGGTGGCAGGAGGGAGGGACGTATTGCAGAGTATTGGGGTATTGCAGAGTATTTGGGTATTGCAGAGTATTGGGGTATTGCAGAGTATTGGGGTATTGCAGAGTATCACGCAGGGTATTGCAGGGTATTGGGGTATTGCAGAGTATCGCGCAGGGTATTGGGGTATTGCAGAGTATCGCGCAGGGTTTTGGTGTATTGCAGAGTATTGCGCAGGGTATTGCAGAGTATTGGGGTATTGCAGAGTATCGCGCAGGGTATTGGGGTATTGCAGAGTATCGCGCAGGGTATTGCAGAGTATTGGGGTATTGCAGAGTATCGCGCAGGGTATTGCAGAGTATTGGGGTATTGTAGAGTATCGCGCAGGGTATTGCAGAGTATTGGGGTATTGCAGAGTATTGCGCAGGGTATTGCAGAGTATTGAGGTATTGCAGAGTATTGCGCAGGGTATTGCAGAGTATTGGGGTATTGCAGAGTATTGCGCAGGGTACTGCAGAGTATTGGGGTATTGCAGTGTATTGCGCAGGGTATTGCAGAGTATTGGGGTATTGTAGAGTATCGCGCAGGGTATTGCAGAGTATTGGGGTATTGCAGAGTATCGCGCAGGGTATTGCAGAGTATTGGGGTATTGCAGAGTATCGCGCAGGGTATTGCAGAGTATTGGGGTATTGTAGAGTATCGCGCAGGGTATTGCAGAGTATTGAGGTATTGCAGAGTATTGCGCAGGGTATTGCAGAGTATTGAGGTATTGCAGAGTATTGCGCAGGGTATTGCAGAGTATTGGGGTATTGCAGAGTATTGCGCAGGGTATTGCAGAGTATTGGGGTATTGCAGTGTATTGCGCAGGGTATTGCAGAGTATTGCGCAGGGATAGCTGAGCTGGGATGGATGGATGGCTGGATCTGTGACTACAGTTGTCACAGATCCAGCCACAGCGCTGCTGCTGACACCCGGCTCCCCCCCTCTCCTCTCACAATATACCGAACGGTACAGAGAGGAGTGGGAGGAACCGGCATCATCAAATGACGCCGGTTTGTTTACAAGTGATCGATCTATCATTTGATGGAGCGATCATGTGGTAAGCGGCCGCTGTCAGCGGCAATTTACCGTGATCCGTGATGCGCCAGGTCTTCTAGACCCGGCGAGCACGGACACTTCCGCGAGCGCGTCCCAGGGGACGCGCAAATGAGGAAGTGCACGAGGACGTCCCAGGGACGTCATGTCACAGTAACTCGACCGCGCTGTAGCAGTATTTTTACTATAGCGCGTTCGGCAAGTGGTTAAAAATCTCCATAGGCGACATTTAAAAAATTCTACAGGTTGCATGTTTTGAGTTACAGAGGAGGTCTAAGGCTAGAATTATTGCTCTAGCTCTACCGATCGTTGACATACCTTGTATGTGTGGTTTGAACACTGTTTTCACACAGGAAATAATTTTTGCCTGTGATGATCAAGATACATCATTCTTTTCTGTGAGGGCTTGAGGTAAAGATTTAATAGTGAAGGTGGGAGTAAAGCCAAGGGAAAGGAAAGACAGATTCTGGTGGTATGGGACTCAATTCTTAAATGGACAGAGAGGGCAATCTGTCACAAAGACCTGAAGCGCTAAACTGTATGTTGTCTACCAGGTGCTCAGGTTCGGCACATCACGGATCTGGTAGACAGATTACTAGTAGTGTTGAGCGGAATACGCCATATTCGATTTCGCGATATTGCGCGAATATATAGAAGAATATTCGCGAATATTCGCTAATATCGAATATTCGTGATATTTAATCCAAAAAAAATGATTGCGAAATTATCATAAACGGAGATCATTTCCTGTATTACTAAACTAATATGCACTAAACACTAAGGCCTCGTACACACGAGGGGATATGTCCGCTGAAAACGGTCCGATGGACCGTTTCAGCAGACATCTCTGCTCGTGTGTATGGGCTAGCGGACAGATTTCTCCACCCGACAGATTTCAAAGCATGCTTTGAAATCTATCCGGTGGGAATCTGTCTGCCCGACATGTCTGCTGGTTAGTACACTTACCAGCAGACATGTCGTCCCCCACCGCCGCCGCGCCGCCGCCGAATGGATTCGGCGCATGCGCGGAAGTGTTTAACTTCCTGGTGCGGTGACGTGGCGGTGACGTGGCGGCGTCAACGTCACCGCCGCGTCACCGCCACGTCACCGCGCCATCCGGCGGCGGGGAATTTGATCCGATGGTGTGTACACGGCATCGGATCAAACTCCCGATCGGACATATCCGATGGAAATGGTCCGCGGACCGTTTTCATCGGATATGTCCGATCGTGTGTACGAGGCCTCACTCTACACTAACTCTACTTAAAAGAAAGGAGAATAAGGGGGCAAAAGAAGGGCGGAGAAGATAATCGCGCAATATTCATATTGCGCGATTATCTTCTCCGCCCTTCTTTTGCATCAGAGCCAATCAGAATAACTTGAATATTCGGCAAGAGGAATATCGCGCAATATTCCTTTTGCCGAATATTCAAGTTATTCTGATTGGCTCTGATGCAAAAGAAGGGCGGAGAAGATAATCGCGCAATATTCCGTTTGTCGAATATTCGAGTTATTCTGATTGGCTCTGATGCAAAAGAAGGGCCGAGTAGCTGATGCGTTTTTTTTATGTTAACATAAAAGAATCGCATCAGCTACTCGGCCCAGGGTCTCTCTCTAATCATACCAGCAATGCTTTTAGACGTCGATGGAGATCACTAGGATGTGATCTGTTTTAAAAATAAATTTGGAAAAATACGAATATTCACCATAGCGATATTCGAGTTATTCGCGAATACTCGAATATGCAATATTCGTAGCGAATATTAGCAATGCAAATATTCGTGAGCAACACTAATTACTAGGAGGGGCTGGGAAAGACCTGCTGTCATTGTGCACATGGCACCAATGACAAAGAAATACTACTGGTACCTCGAGCCACACCAGAAAGGCAGATGGAGATTGGGGAAGTAAACAAGTGGCTGAGGAGCTGGTGTAGAAAAGAGAGGTTTGGGTTCCTGGAGAACTGGGCCGACTTCTCAGTCAGTTACCAGCTCTATAGAAGAGACAAACTGCACCTAAATGGGGAAGGTGCAGATCTGCTGGGAGTAGAGAAGGGCGAAAAATGTGTTTTAAAATAGGCGACAGGCGATAGGTCCAGAGGTAGAGGTAGCCAGCATGAAACATATTCCAGAGGGTAGCATTGGTGTTATTGGGCATTATCATCAGCATTACAACTTTACAAAGAATGCAAAAAAAATGTTATCAAGGAGGTATCCCATCATATTGACGAATTGGTCATTCCATTATTATGTTTATTGGTTCTTCTCAGGTGGATTCTAGTAATTTTAACATATTCACTGGCTAAGATAGAACACGAAAGGCACATAGTGGAGGAGAGTAAAATAAATCCCAAAAAATTATTTAAGTACATAAATAGTAAGAAAAGGAGGTCAGATCATATTGGTCCCATAAAGAATGATGAAGGGAATCTAGTTACTAAGAATGGAGAGATGGCAAAGGTTTTCAGTAACCAAAACTACAATGTTTATCCTTAAGACATGTCACAGGAAGCCCCCTCATGGCTAAGAATTAGAAATAGACTTGAAAAACTTAACATGATTAAGTCACCGGGACCGGACAGCTTTCACACGAGCGTCCTTAAGAAACTCAGTCAAGTAATTGTGAGACCATTGTTCCTAATTTTTACGAACAGTCTACTGACTGTAATGGTACCATCTGACTGGAGAAAAGCCAACGTAGCACAAATATTTAACAAAGGGCCAAGATACATCCCTGGGAATTACAGACCAGTTAGCCTAACAGCAATAGTATGCAAGCTCTTGGAGGGGATGATAAGGGCCTATATACAAGTTTTTAGTAATGACAACGGTATCAGCAGTAATCAGCATGGATTCATGAAGAATCGTTCTTGCCAAACCAATCCATTAACCTTCTATTAAGAGGTGAGCTGCCATCTAGATAAAGGAAGGCCCGTAGACGTGGTGTATCTGGATTTGGCAAAAGCATTTTATACAGTTCCCCATAAACGTTTACTGTACAAAATATGGTCCTTTGGCATGGACCATAGGGTGAGTACAAGGATTGAAAACTGGCTAGTGATAAATGGAGGGTAGTGATAAATGGAGAGTACTCCGAATGGTTCGAGGTGGAAATGGAGTGGGCAACTACATGGCAAATGAGGTTTAATGTAGAAAAATTTAAAATAATGTGTTATATGGCAAAAATATGAATGTAATCTATTGCCCATGGGAAGAACCTCTGGGGGAATCTAGGATGAAAAAGGACCTGGGGGTCCTAGTATATGACAGGCTAAGCAATGGCATGCCATGACAATCTGATGCAGATGCAACCAAAGCAAACAGAATATTAACATGCATTAAAAAGGGGATTAGCTCTAGAAATAAAACAATACTTTTCCCACTGTACAGGACTCTGGTCCAGCCACACCTGGAGTATGCTGTTCAGTTCTGGGAACCGGCCTTCAGTCCTCAGGAAGGATGTGCTAAAACTGGAGAGAGTCCACACAGGGCAAGAAAACTAATAGGGACTGGAGGACCTTAGTTATGAGTAGGGATGAGCCGAACACCCCCGCGTTCGGTTCGCACCAGAACCGTCGAACGGACCGATCGTTCGTTTGAACATTTAGAACCCCATTGAAGTCTATGGGACTCGAACGTTCAAATTCAAAAGTGATCATTTTAAAGCCTAATATGCAAGTTATTGTCGTAAAACGTCTTTGAGAACCCGGGTCTTGCTCCAGGTAACATGTGGAAAAAAGTTTAAAAAATTAAAAATCCCTTTAAATATTGTACCTGCTGGGTGTCTATAGTATGCCTGTGATAACGTCTTTAAATAGCACAATCACCTGCCTGCCAATAAATTAGGAATAGCTGATATAGCTAAGCTATACAGTGTATAAATATATGTACAACTCCAAGGGATGTATATATATCCTCGACACACTGTAAATTAAGCTAAACTGACTAGCCTGCCTGCCTGCTCTATCAAGCTATATAAATAGACTATCTCTCTGTCTCTCTGACTGATCTCTGTTCAGCGCTGGAACACTACACGAGGCCGCCCAGCAGGCAGCCTTATATAGTGTAGGGTGTGTGCTAAAGCCCTGAGCCATAATTGGCCAAAGCCACTCTGGCTTTGGCCAATTATGGCTTTCCGTTTTTTGCGCACTGTTATTGGCCAAGCATGCGGGGTCATAGTGCATGTTTGGCCAATCATCAGCGCGCACTGCCGCAGTGAATTATGGGCCGTTGCGCGTCGCTCGAATTTGGCGCGAAAGACCCGTTTTGTTCGAAATTCATCGAACGTACGAACAGACAATGTTCGAGTCGAACATACGTTCGAATCGATCGCGGAGCTCATCCCTAGTTATGAGGAAAGGTTGCGAGCACTGAACTTGTTCTCTCTGGAGAGGAGACGGGGGTATGATTTCAATCTACAAATACCATACTGGTGACCCCACAATAGGGATAAAGCTTTTCCATGAAAGAGAATTTAATAAGACATGCGGCCATTAACTAAAATTAGAAGAAAAGCAGTTTAATGGGTTGTAAAGGTTTGTTTTTTATTTTCTAAATAGGTTACTTTAAGCTACAGTAGGTGACTGGGATATTGTGTCAATCTCGCTCCCTTTCTCGGCGAGATTGACCACCTACGAGCCCCATCGCGGGAGCCAGCGCCGAGCTGGCTTGCCGCGATGGAGACAAAGCCGTCATAGAAGCGACGGGAATCCGACGCGGATTCCCGCCAATTCTACACGTGGGCGGAGTTTGTTATGAATCCTGAACGAGAAATCCCCGCCGGATTTTTAAAGAAAAATCCGGCATGGGTTCCCCCCTCAGGAGCATAACGGGCCCTTAGGTCGGTTATGGGTTGTAAGGAGACCCCCCTACGCCGAAAAAACGGCGTGGGGGTCCCCCCACAATCCATAACAGACCCGTATCCAAGGCACGCCGGCCGGCCGGTCAGGAAGGGAGTGGGGCGAGCGAGCGCCCCCCCCCCCTCCTGAGCCGTACCGGGCAGCATGCCCTCAACATGGGGGGGTCAGGTGCTCTGGGGCAGGGGGCGCACTGCGGCCCCCCCCCAGAGCACCCTGTCCCCATGTTGATGAGGACAGGGCCCCTTCCCGACAACCCTGGCCGTTGGTTGTCGGGGTATGCGGGCGGGAGGCTTATCGGAATCTGGAAGCCCCCTTTAATAAGGGGGCCCCCAGATACCGGCCCCCCACCCTAAGTGAATGAGTATGGCCGCCGGGGGGGGGGGTGTGTATGATCGCTTTTATAAAAGCGCCCCCCTCCGGCGGGCTTCTGTGGGGGGTGGGTGCCGCCGTCTGGTTCTCTTCCTCCGCCGGGGGGCGCTTTGATAAAAGCGCCCACCACCCGGCGGGCTTCTTTCGACGTCTTCGGCGGCGGGGGGGTCTTCTCCCACTCTCCGGGGTCTTCTCCCGCTCTCCGGGGGTCTTCTCCCACTCTCCGGGGTCTTCTCCCGCTCTCCGGGGGTCTTCTCCGCTCTCCGGGGGTCTTCTTCTTCTTCAGGACTCGCCGCCGCTATCTTCGTGTGTTAGCTCAGTTACTAGCGGCGGCGGCCCCCTCTTCTGCGACGTCGACGTCTTCTTCTTCTTCTTTTGCTGTCCAGATGTTGACGCGACGCATCCTTCCGCTGTTATGCCGGGCGCGCGGCTCGCAGCGAAATATATAGGCCTGTCTTGTGACGTCGCAGTCCCATCATGCTCCGGTAGGTACCACGTGCTACCTACCCACGTGATACCTACCGGAGCATGATGGGACTGCGACGTCACAAGACAGGCCTATATATTTCGCTGCGAGCCGCGCGCCCGGCATAACAGCGGAAGGATGCGTCGCGTCAACATCTGGACAGCAGAAGAAGAAGAAGAAGACGCCGACGTCGCAGAAGAGGGGGCCGCCGCCGCTAGTAACTGAGCTAACACACGAAGATAGCGGCGGCGAGTCCTGAAGAAGAAGAAGACCCCCGGAGAGCGGAGAAGACCCCCGGAGAGCGGGAGAAGACCCCGGAGAGTGGGAGAAGACCCCCGGAGAGTGGGAGAAGACCCCCCCGCCGCCGAAGACGTCGAAAGAAGCCCGCCGGGTGGTGGGCGCTTTTATCAAAGCGCCCCCCGGCGGCGGAAGAGAACCAGACGGCGGCACCCACCCCCCACAGAAGCCCGCCGGAGGGGGGCGCTTTTATAAAAGCGATCATACACACCCCCCCCCCCGGCGGCCAACTAATAAAATATTTCAATACCCTGTGTGTTTTATTTGTGTTTACACTTTGTATTTGCAGGTGAATGGGTAGGGGTACAATGTACCCCATACTCATTCACTTAGGGTGGGGGGCCGGTATCTGGGGGCCCCCTTATTAAAGGGGGCTTCCAGATTCCGATAAGCCTCCCGCCCGCATACCCCGACAACCAACGGCCAGGGTTGTCGGGAAGGGGCCCTGTCCTCATCAACATGGGGACAGGGTGCTCTGGGGTGGGGGGCCGCAGTGCGCCCCCTGCCCCAGAGCACCTGACCCCCCCATGTTGAGGGCATGCTGCCCGGTACGGCTCAGGAGGGGGGGGGCGCTCGCTCGCCCCCACTCCCTTCCTGACCGGCCGGCCGGCGTGCTTTGGATACGGGTCTGTTATGGATTGTGGGGGGACCCCCACGCCGTTTTTTCGGCGTAGGGGGGTCTCCTTACAACCCATAACCGACCTAAGGGCCCGTTATGCTCCTGAGGGGGGAACCCATGCCGGATTTTTCTTTAAAAATCCGGCGGGGATTTCTCGTTCAGGATTCATAACAAACTCCGCCCACGTGTAGAATTGGCGGGAATCCGCGTCGGATCCCCGTCGCTTCTATGACGCGCTCGCTGGAATGTGCTTTTACTATTCCAGCGAGTGCGAGATATCGACAGCCTGTCGCCGAGATTCAGCGCGATGCTGGCGTGCTGAAAACACATTCTCGGCGGCAGGCACTGTAGTGCAATGTTGGTTCACTTACCTTTTCCTTTGATTTCCCTTCTAAATGTTGTTTTACTTTGTTTTTTTTGTCTGAATTTCTCACTTCCTGTTCCTCCTCAGTTATCTGTTCAGTAAGCTGTTCTGATTGACTTTCCACCACTCAGATGATGGTGGCAAGTTTACTGAGGAGAAACAGGAAGTGAGAAATTCAGACAAAGAAAAAAAAACATTTAGGAAGGAAAAGGTAAGTGAATCAAGAATGCACTAAATTAACCTATTTAGAAAAAACAAACAATCCCTTTAACCTTAAACTGCGTAGAGGGTTCTTTACTGTAGGGCCTTGTACACATAATAGGTTAAACAGAGGTCTGATGGTCCGTTTTCATCGGTTAAAAACGATCGTGTGTGGGCCCCATAGGTTATTTAACCATCGGTTAGAAAAAAAAAAGCCAACTTGCTTTAAATTTAACCGATTTAACCGGATTCCTAACCGATAGGTCAAAACCGATCGTTAGTAGGCACGACCATCGGTTAAAATCCACTCATGCTCAGAATCAAGTCAACGCATGCTTGGAAGCATTGAGCTTCATTTTTCTCAGCACGTCGTTGTGTTTTACGTCACCGCTTTCTGACACGATCAGTTATTTAACTGGTGGTGTGTGGGTGTGACGGTTAACCGATGACAACGGTCCTTTAGAACGTTCTCATCGGATGGACTGATCGTGTGTACGCGGCTTAAGAGCGGTTAGGATGTGGAATTCTCTTCCACAGGCAGTGGTTTCAGCGGGGAGCATCGATAATTTCAAAAAACTATTACATAGGCACCTGAACGACCACAACATACAAGGATATACAATGTAATACTGACAATAAAATCATACACATAGGTTGAACTTGGTGTGTCCTTTTTCAACCTTGCCTACTATGTAACTATGTAATTCTGGTTTATAAACAGGATTTGTGTTGTATTTATAGTATGTTTGTATTGCGTTGGTTATTATTTGAGGGGTGTTATGCCGCGTACACACGGTCGTTTTTTGCGATGAAAAAAAACGTCGTTTTTTAAAACGTCATTTAAATTGATCGTGTGTGGGCAAAACGTTTTTCAAAACGTCGTTTTTTTGTTTCACAAAAAGTCACCGTGTGTAGCAAAAACGTCGTTTAAAACAACGTTTTTCAACCCGCGCATTCCCAGAAGCTAGTTATGAAGCGAGCTTCAATGGAAAAGTGTGGTGAACGTAACCTCGTTTTTTGTGAAAAAAACGATGGTGTGTATGCAACATCGTCTTTGAAAGTGACGTTTCAAAAACGTCGTTTTTTACTTCACAGAAAACGTCGTTTTTTTTCATCGCAAAAAACGACCGTGTGTACGCGGCATTAGAGAAAGTGGTGTATTATTTGTATTTTGTAGTTTGGTAGTTTGACTGTCTGTTATTTTAATTTGTGTTTTATTTGTAGTTTTTTTTTTTTTTTTTTTTTTATGTTAATGGTTGTTATTGCTAATTTTGTTGTGTTTTTGCATCTTGTTCAGTTTATTGTTGTGATTATGTGCTGTCTTTGTTAAGTGTGTCTGTGTCGTAACAATTTCCCAATTTACCTTTGGGATTAATAAAGTATTCTGTATTTTGTATAAATGTTTTTGTCTTTTTCAACATGTTTGGTCTTTTTTTGTTTAGCAAAAAAAAAACAAGTGGTGATTTACCACTTAAGACCCGGACCAAAATGCAGGTAAAGGACCTTGCCCCTTTTTGCGATTCGGCACTGCGTCGTTTTAACAATTGACAATGTTTTGACAATTGCGCGGTCGTGCGACGTGGCTCCCAAACAAAATTGGCGTTATTTTTTCCCCACAAATAGAGCTTTCTTTTGGTGGTATTTGATCACCTCTGCGGTTTTTATTTTTTGCGCTATAAACAAAAATAGAGCGTCAATTTTGAAAAAAATGCAATTTTTTAAACTTTTTGCTATAATAAATATCCCCCCAAAATATATATAATTTTTTTTTCCTCAGTTTAGGTCGATACTTATTCTTCTACCTATTTTTGGTTAAAAAAAATCGCAATAAGCGTTTATTGGTTGGTTTTCGCAAAATTTATAGCGTTTACAAAATAAGGGATAGTTTTATTGCATTTTTATTAATTATTTTTTTCGTGACTGCGACATTATGGCGGACACTTCGGACAATTTTGACACATTTTTGGGACAATTGTAATTTTCACAGCAAAAAATGCATTTAAATTGCATCGTTTACTGTGAAAATGACAGTTGCAGTTTGGGAGTTAACCACAAGGGGGCGCTGTAGGATGTGAGTGTTCCCTCTGTGTGTTTACAACTGTAGGGGGGTGTGGCTGTAGATGTGATGTCATCGATCACGTCCCCCTATAACAGGGATGACGTGATCGATGTTGCGGCCACAGTGAAGCACGGGGAAGCCGTGTTTACACACGGCTCTCCCCGTTCTTCAGCTCCGGGGACTGATCGCCGCACTCCAGCGGCGATCGGGTCTGCGAGTCCTGCGGTCCCAGTCCCGAAAGCTTCGGACCGGGTCACGGGAGCGCGCCCGTGACCCACGGCTGGGTACTAGAACCAACGTATATATACGTGGTTGTGCCCAGCCGTGCCATTCTGTCAATGTAAATGTGCAGTAGGCGGTCCTTAAGAGGTTAAATACAATCAAAAAAAGCCCAATTTGTGTGTAAGAAAATGCTAAAAATGTCATATGGGTACAGTGTTGCGTGACCACGCAATTGCCATTCAAAGTGCGACAGCGCTGAAAGATGAAAATTGACTTGGGCAGGAGGGGGTTTAAAGTGGAGTTCCACACATTTTTTTATGTTTGTCTGTGCTGCATGCCCTAATCTCATAGTGTTCAGAATGGACAATTTTTATTTATTTTGTTGCTTGTAAATACCTTTATTTTGTAGTCCTTCATTATTTCCTCCTCCTTATTAGCCTAGGCTATTAAGTCACAAGGCTATTTGCAAGGGTTTCTGGGATAGGCATCATGTTTCCCAGTAGTCCTTGCAAACCTGTCTGAAACCTATTACATTGCTTGTGCAGCACTGAGCATGTGTGAGATATGCAAAGCTGAAATCCAGGAAGTCATACAGTCTGGCTTCATGATGCCCACACTTAAGATGGCCACGGTCTATTTCTAGATTATAAACTCTAAATGCTGTAACAACCTAACAAAATGGACCTTAGTTTACAGACTAACTTTACTAGAATACATTAAGCTTGTGTATTACAGGGGCATTTATATTTAAAAAGTGAAATTGTGGGTGGAACTCCCCTTTAAGTGCCCAGTAGACCAATGGTTAAAAACAGGTAAACATAATAAACTTTCCAATTTATTTACTAATGCTAGCAGGAGGAGGATTAAAAATAATCAATGTTGATTGAGTGAGTAAAGTGGCACATTAAGTGTGACATGTTTTTCTTAGCGAATGACAATATGACCTTTTTTTCTACATATGTTCACTTTTATTGTAAACGAGTTGCTGCGTGCTCACTTTAAGTTGGAGAAAATTCAAAAAAATAAAAAAAGTGGTTTAATCATTAAGAAATGCCGCAATTACATGCCTCTGAATGTGTGTGCCATTTAAAGACTCTCTTTGGTTGACTTGCTCAGAGACAATAAAACAGCAGTTCATGTGTAAAACTAGACAGTGAGTTGTTTGTAACTCCCGACAGGCAGAATGCAGCTTCCAAACATGAATGCTTTATTATTTCTAGAAGACTTGACTATTTTTACTCTACATCTTCACACTTCCAGGTGTTACTCTTCACAGCTGCTCATTACCAAGGAATGTCCTCGCTTTGTCTCTGGCTGAAAAATAACTTGTAATTACAATAGCAAGTGCCAAGTTTATATTTAGAAAGTCATGTTTCTCTTTCAGAAAACAGAACTTAGATCAAGTAAGTCTACAATTGATGATAAAAGTGCACAAAAAGGAAAATATCACACAACATGTAAGTTCATATATAACACCATTTCCTATCAGTGCCCATCAGTGCCACCTATGAGTGCCGTCTATAAGTGCCCATCAGTACCACCTACTGTATGAGTGCTCATTAGTGCCAACTATCAATGCCGCTTATCGGTGCCCATCAGTGCCGCCTATCAATGACCATCAGTGCTGTATATCAGTGCCACCTTTCAGTGCCACCTATCAGTGCTGCCTATAAGTGCCCATCAGTGCCTTCATCAGTGCCCATCAGAGCCACCTATGGGTTCCCATCAGTGCCGCCTATCAATGCCCATCAGTGCTGCATATCAGTGCCACCTATTAGTGCCCCTCAGTGTCGCCTATCTGTGCCCAATGCCCATCAGTGTTGCATATTAGTGCCTCATCATCAGTGCCCATCAATGCCACCTCATCATTACCACCTCATCAGTGCCGCCTTATCAGTGCCTGTCAGCGCAGCCTCATCAGCGCCCATCAGTGAAGGAGAAAAATGTGTTATTTATAACAAAGAAAAAAATATATTTTTTCAAGATATTCAGTCTTTTTTTATTTGTTTAGCAAAAAAAAAACAGTGGTGATCAAATACCACCAATAGAAAGCTCTATTTGTGGGAAGAAAATTATAAAAAAAATTGTTTAGGTACAACGCAACATGACCGCGCAATTGTCATTCAAAGTGCGACAGAGCTAAAAGCTGAAAATTGGTCTGGGCAGGAAGGGGGCAAAGTGCCCGGTATTGAAGTGGTTAAAAAAGCAGGTCTAATACCACATCTTGAAGCAAGAATAAATGAGCCCTTAGACCCCATTTCACACTGACAGCGTATTGCAGGCGCTATAGCGTTAAAAATAGCGCCTGCAATCCGCCCTTAAAAAGCTGCTCCATTGTCTCCAGTGTGAAAGCCCCGAGGGCTTTCACACTGGAGCGGTGCACTAGCAGGACAGTAAAAAAAGTCCTGCTAGCCGCATCTTTGGAGCGGTGAAGGAACGGTGTGTATACTGCTCCTACAACCCCTGCTGCCCATTGGAATCAATGGGACAGCGCGGCTATACTGCCCGCAATGCGCTGTTTCGGCAACGCATTGCGGGCGTTTTTAACCCTTTCTCAGCCGATAGCAGGGGGTAAATGCAGATGATATGGGCGGCTCAGTGTGAAAGGCATCTTACTGTAAGAATTCTAAACTTTTCCTCTATTGAATGAATTTATCTGCAACAAGCGATTTTGTTTAAGATATAATATTTCATCTACATATTTAAAAAAAAAATGAAAATATGTAACATGTTCCTCGACATTTATATGATAAATTTGCTACAGATTGATTGAATGTAAATCTCACAAGAGGACCATAAAAATAACAAAGGTAGGCAAGTAGGTTGTGTGAATGCATTACTAAGGAAGCTTAGAGATTGTAATATATGTAGAGGTCATTATGGAAGCTAATAATTATCCGTGGGCCAGGAGAACACCAGGAATCTTTATTAGTAGGTGTGAAGTATTTTTAAGGTACAAGATTGATGAGCCCTATAAATGTATAGGCAACAAGACATTATATACAAAAAAAGATATTCAAAACGATATCTGCTCATACTAAATAGTGTTGCTCACGAATATTCGCATTGCGAATATTCGCTACGAATATTGCATATTCGAGTATTCGCGAATAATGCGAATATCGCGGCGAATATTCACTATTTCGAATATTCGTATTTTTTCAATTTTTTTTTAGAACAGATCACATCCTAGAGATCCCCATCGACGTGTAAAAGCATTGCTGGTATGATTAGAGACCTTGGGCCGAGTAGCTGCAGCGCTCATTTTATATTCCCCGAAAAATCGCAATGCGATTATTCGGCAATAGCGATATCGCGCGATTATTTTGTATTGTAATATATCACGAATATTCTGAGCCAATCAGAGTGCTCCATTCCGCATTTCTCGAAATTTCGCAATTATTTTATATTGTAATATATCACGAATATTCTGAGCCAATCAGAGTGCTCCTTCCGCATTTCTCGAATATTCGCAATTATTTTATATTGTAATATATCACGAATATTCTGAGCCAATCAGAGTGCTCCTTATGCATTTCTCGAATATTCGCAATTATTTTATATTGTAATATATCACGAATATTCTGAGCCAATCAGAGTGCTCCTTCTGCATTTCTCGAATATTCGCATTCGCAATTCGCAATTCGCATTCGCATTCGCGATAGCGAAAATTCGCAATGATTTCTTTTCCAAAATATATCACGAATATTCGTATTTAGCGAATATATCTCGAATATTCGACTATATATTCGTGATATATCGCGAAATCGAATATGGCATATTCTGCTCAACACTAATACTAAACAATGATCTATAAATAAATTATAGATGATTAGCTTGTGCTCCCATATATTATATTTGCACATGCAACCTAGTTTAAAAATGTACTTATAATAGTCTGTCTGTAAATACCCGTCTCTCCATGTCCAACGACTATCCATTCTCCAGCGATGCTCCAGTCTCCGTGCACTCAGTCTCCAGTGAGGACCCGAGACCCCTATGACGCGTAAGAGGGGGTGGTGTCATCCGTCCATGTTATTGGGTAAGGAGAAAGCGGGGGTTGCCCAATTACGTGGATGGGTGACGTCATGGGGCGGGGGACACCTGTCACGTCATTGGGTAACCCCCAGCTTGTTAAAGGGGGCTTCCAGATTCTGATAAGCCCCCTGCCCGCAGACCCCCACAACCACCGGGCAAGGGTTGTGGGGGTGAGGCCCTTGTCCCCATCAACATCTTCCCCATGTTGAGGACAAGTGGCCTGGTACGATTCAGGAGAGGGAAGCGCTCTCTCGTCCCCCCTCTTATCCTGCGGCCTGCCAGGTTGCATGCTCAGATAAGGGTCTGGTATGGATTTTTGGGGGGGAACCTCACTCCATTTTTTTTAAATGGTGTGGGGTTCCCCTTAATATCCATACCACACCTTAATGGCCCGATATGGAATTTGGGGGACCCCTACGTTTTTTTTTGTTGGTTCGGGGTTACCCTTAATATTCATACCAGACCCAAAGGGCCTGGTACTGGACTTTTATCTGTATTCAATCATGAATAGCCATGAGTAGTTTTAATTTACTTTTTTTTCCTTTAGAAATTACATTTTGTGCAGGGACAGTTCTAAACACGGGAAACATTTGCTATTTTACAGGCATACTATAGAAAAGAGCGCTCACCTTACTTCTGAGAAACATTTCTTTCACTGGACTCTTGCTTACAATCTGACTTCTAGAGAACTTTTTCTTTTATGTATGGATATATATAAAAAAGAGTGGTCACACACATTCTAAGTGACTACTAGCGCTGCTATAGTATTTGATAAGGATCTATTAATTTCCTTATTTCTAATTTACCATTTAATTTGTGGTTTTCTTGTTTTAAGCGGCTGCTGAATCAATATTTAATGATAAATGGTAACATTGATTTATTTCTGTGCTGTTATCAATTACTAGAGTCTATAGCGCCGAGATAGTGGAATTAGGCCTTATTTTTCATGTTTTTTTGTATACTATAGACAACCCCCAGGTACAAAATTTAAAGGAGTATTTCACTTTTATTGTTTTACTTTAAGGCAGCGTACACACGACCGAGGTTCTCGCTGGAAACCAGCGAGAACCTCGCTGGAAGCTGCATTCCAGCGAGGACCTCGGCCGTGTGTACACAGAGCGCTCGCCCCGCCTGTCGGGAATCCCGTCGAGCGAAAAGAGAGCACGCTCTCTTTTTGCTCGACGGCCCGCCTGGATGAATGGCTGGTTGCCATTCCCGACGATTTTGACGGCCGGCAGAGAACCTCGACGGGCGGAACGATGTGTTCTGCCCGTCGAGGTTCTCTGCCGTGTGTACGCGGCTTAAGCATTATTAAATTCACTGCTCCTGAAAAAACTGCAGTTTTTAAAACTTTTTTTTACATTGATCCCCTGGGGCAGGAGCCGGGTCCCCAAACACTTTGTATGACAATAACTTGCATATTAACCACTTAAGGACCCCCGCACGCACATATACGGCCACAGAATGGCACGTACAGGCACAAGGGCGTAAATTTACGTCCCCGCCTAAGTGCGGTTCGGGGGTCCCAACGGGACCCCCTCCGCGGCGTGCGGGGGTCCCCCTGGCTCCGGGAGCGATCCGGGATCTGGGGGCGGATGTCGGCGAATACCCGCCCCCCCGCGATCGCTCCCAGCCAATGGGAGCGCGCTCCCAACCTGTCACTTCCTCCTCCTGTGTTTACACAGGAAGGAGGAAATGATGTATTCTCTCATCGCAGCGCTGTTTCCCAGCGCTGCTGATGAGAGAAGACATCACAAGTAAGTGTGCACCAACACAACACTGACACACACTCACATAGGCATATTAACCCCTTGTGATCGCCCCCCCCACCCCCCTGTCACAGTGTCACTGAATGCAGTGATCTAATCACTGCATTTAGTGTCAGTGTGACAGGCAGTGTAAAAAACAGTTAGTGTTAGGTTCAGGATAGCCCCCCACCCCCCCTAATAAAGTTTTAACCCCCTGATCACCGCCCTAGTTAACCCTTTCACTCCCTATTGCCAGCGTCACTAAGCGATCATTTTTCTGATCGCTGTATTAGTGTCGCTGTTCCCGCTAGGTAGCTATTTTTTTTTATTGCGATTTTTTTTTTTACTAAAGACATGTGGCGAAATAAATTTTGGCCTAAATGTTTGACTAAAATTTAGTTTATTTGATTTTTTTTTTAACAAAAAGTAAAAAATAGTGTTTTTTTTTCAAAAATGTCGCTCTATTTTTGTATATAGCGCAAAAAATAAAAATCGCAGAGGTGATCAAATACCACCAAAAGAAAGCTCTATTTGTGGGAAGAAAAGGACGCAAATTTTGTTTGGGAGCCAAAAAAAATATGAAAATAATAAAAAATACCCAAAGTTCCTATTTTGCAAATAAATAATCTTTTTCCTTAAATCTAGTCCAACATTTATTCTGCTACATTTCTTTGGTAAAAAAACAAAACAAATCAGTGTATATTATTTAATCGTTATGGAGCCACTCCAAATCGTTAATCTTATTGGTCTGGAACCAAGATGCTATTCGCTTATTCCCTGTACACACGATTGGTTCATCCGATGAAAATTGTCTGATGGATTTTTTCATCAGATATCCGATGAAGCTGACTTTCATCAGTCTGTAAATACCCGTCTCTCCATGTCCAACGATTATCCATTGTCCAGCGATGCTCCAGTCTCCATGCACTCAGTCTCCCAGCGAGGACCCGAAACCCCTATGACGCGTAAGAGGGGGTGGTGTCATCCGTCCATGGTGTGGGGTTCCCCTTAATATCCATACCAGACCTTAATGGCCCGATATGGAATTTGGGGGACCCCTACATTTTTTTTTTGGTTCGGGGTTACCCTTAATATTCATACCAGACCCAAAGGGCCTGGTACTGGACTTTTATCTGTATTCAATCATGAATAGCCACGAGTAGTTTTAAATTACTTTTTTTCCTTTAGAAATTACATTTTGTGCAGGGACAGTTCTAAACACGGGAAACATGCGCTATTTTACAGGCATACTATAGAAAAGAGCGCTCACCTTACTTCCGAGAAACATTTCTTTCACTGGACTCTTGCTTACAATCTGACTTCTAGAGAACTTTTTCTTTTATGTATGGATATATTTAAAAAAGAGTGGTCACACACATTCTAAGTGACTACTAGCGCTGCTATAGTATTTGATAAGGATTTATTAATTTCCTTATTTCTAATTTACCATTTAATATGTGGTTTTCTTGTTTTAAGCGGCTGCTGAAACAATATTTAATGATAAATGGTAACATTGATTTATTTCTGTGCTGTTATCAATTACTAGAGTCTATAGCGCCGAGATAGTGGAATTAGGCCTTATTTTTCACGTTTTTTTGTATACTATAGACAACCCCCAGGTACAAAATTTAAAGGAGTATTTCACTTTTATTGTTTTACTTTAAGCATTATTAAATTCACTGCTCCTGAAAAAAATGCATTTTTTAAAACTTTTTTTTACATTGATCCCCTGGGGTAGGAGCCGGGTCCCCAAACACTTTGTATGACAATAACTTGCATATTAACATTTAAAATGAAAAATTTTGATTTTTCATGTTCATGTCCCATAAACTTTAACGGTGTTCACATGTTCGAACAAATTTTTTCTGGTGCGAACTGAACCGGGAGGTGTTCGGCTCATCCCTATTCATGACCAGAGCATTGTTGTGCTATTCAGCAATGTATTACTTTAACTGGCAATTGCTCAGTCATGCAACACTGTATCCAAATGAAATTCATATCCATTTTTCACAATAGAGATTTCATTTGGTGGTATTTAATCACCACTGTGTTTCTTTATTATTTTTTTGACGTAGAAACAAACAAAAAAAATTATGAAAATAATAATAAAAAATACCCAAAGTTCCTATTTTGCAAATAAATAATCTTTTTCCTTAAATCTAGTCCAACATTTATTCTGCTACATTTCTTTGGTAAAAAAAAACAAATCAGTGTATATTATTTAGTCGTTATGGAGTTATGGAGTCTACAAACTATGGGATATATATTTGAAAAATGACCAATCCTGATGTACTGACAGCCCTTAAAATGCCAGGACAGTACGAATACCCCCCAAAATTACCCCTTTTTGGAAAGTTGATAGTCCAAGATATTTAGTAGAAAGCTATTTTTTGAAGAATTTAATTAATATATATATTTTTTTTACACTGTCATCAGTGCACTACAATTTTTGATGTCACCCTACAAGTTTTCTATTAGATTAACCACTTCATTACTGGGCACTTAAACCCCCTTTGTGCCCAGACCAATTTTCAGCTTTCAGCGCTGACGCATTTTGAATGACAATTGCGCGGTCCTACAACACTGTACCCAAATTACATTTTTATCATTTTTTTTAACACAAATAGGGTTTTCTTTTGGTGGTATTTGATCATCTCTGGGATTTTTATTTTTTGCGCTATAAAGAAAAAAAAAAAGAACATTTTGAAAAAAAACAATATTTTTTACTTTTTGTTATAATAATATCCCATTTGAAAAAAATATATATATTATATTTCCTCGGTTTAGGCCGATACGTATTCTTCTACATATATATTCTGCAATAAGCGTATATTGATTGGTTTGCGCAAAAGTTATAGCGCCTACAAAATAGGGGATAGATTTATGGTTTATTTTTATTTTTTTACTAGTAATGACGGCGATCTGCGTTTTCTTTTTTGTCAGGCCTGCGATATTGCGATGGACGTATCGGACAATTTTGACACAATTTTGGGACCATTCACATTTATACAGCGACCAGTGCTATAAAGATGCACTAATTACTTTATAAATGTGACTGGCAGGGAAGGGGTTAACACTAGGGGGTTGAGGAAGGGGTAAAATGTATTCCCTGGGTGTGTTCTAACTGTGTGGTTGGAGGGGACTGACTGGGGGAGGTGATCGATGCTGTGTCCCTACAGTATGTACAAGGTACACAGATCGGTCTCCTCTCTCCCTGACAGGACGTGGAGCTTTGTGTTTACACACAGAGCTCCATGTCCCTGCTGTCACCGCCGATCGTGGGTACCTGGTGGGCATCAGACACACCAGACACACGCATCGGCTTCTCAGCGATGCGTCGGAACAGTGTTTATCCGCTGCGTGCCCCCCAGCGGCGCGCGCGGGTAATGCACATAAAAGGACATTCAAAGACGTCCACTCGGCACTTGAGAGCCGCGCTGTGGACATCTTTCGTCTATAGCGCAGGTCTCAAGTGGTTAAGGTCCAGGGACTGGGCTGGCCACTCCAAATCGTTAATCTTATTGGTCTGAAACCAAGATGCTATTCGCTTATTCTCTGTACACACGATTGGTTCATCCGATGAAAATGGTCTGATGGATTTTTTCATCAGATATCCGATGAAGCTGACTTTCATCAGTCTTGCTTACACACCATCGGTTAAAAAAACGATTGTGTCAGAACGCGGTGACGTAAAACACTACGACGTGCTGAGAAAAAAAGAAGTTCAATGCTTCCAAGAATGCGTCAACTTGATTCTGAGCATGTGTGAAAGGAGCTCCTGCGCTGTCGGGGAATACAGCTAGGGGACACTGCGTGCAGATGCCTGGTAGTCTGTCCTAGACCAGAAAGTATGTGATAAGTGAAAAAATAATGGTATTTGCGCTGTGCTAGGGGTATGTGCCACAATGGTGCACGAACCAGAGGAAGGGTCCTAGGAACTAGGTAAATAATGAACAAGTGTAAAAAACATGTGAAAAGTGGATACTGAAACACACAAATAAGGATAACACCATAAAACGTAATGAAATCCAGACATCAAATGGTTTCACGGAGTGAATAATACAAAAGTTGAAAAATGAATAGTGTGTGGTGAAAGTCCCCAAAAAATTCTGTGAGTGAAATGTCCAGAACAGAAAGAAAACTTCCAACATAGAAATGATGCAGACGGAGACTTCGGTGCAGGCACCCCTAGTGCTCTCTAACCGCTCACCTTCCGGCTATGTACAGATAGCCAAAAAATCCACTCCAGCAGAGAAAACGGACAGCAGTAAGGGATGACGACAAAGGATCTCAATGGCAGATGAGCATGTAAAAATCAGAGACACAACATAGCATAATCCTGTGATGGCACTAGCAAAATAATGATAAATCACACAGACATGCACTCACTTTGTGATCATGAAAGGTGGGCTTATCTCCCACGAACTTGATTCTGAGCATGCATGGATTTTTAACCGATGGACGTGCCCACATACGATCGTTTTTTTCTATTGTTTTTTTTAACAATCACATAATTTTAAAACAAGTTCCTAGTTTTTTCACTGATGGATAAAAAAAAACGATGGGACCCACACACGATCGGTTTGTCTGATGAAAACGGTCCATCAGACTGTTTTCATCAGACGAACCGATCGTGTGTACGCGGCATAACTGGTGTGTTTGGGGTTGTTGTCTTGTTAAAACACTCATTTCAAGGGCATTTCCTCTTTGGCATAAGGCAACATGACATTGTCAAGTTTTCGATGTATTCAAACTGATCCATGATCACTGGTATGCGATAAATGGGCTCCACACCATAGTATGATACACATCCCCATATCAATATGCTTGCTTCACCATGCTTCACTGTCTTCACAGTGTACTATGGATTGAATTCAGTGTTTGGGTGGTTGTCTAACAAACTGACTGTGGGCCCTAGACCCAAAAAGAACAATCTTGCTTTTATCAGTCCACAAACAACATGTGCCATTTCTCTTTAGGCCAGTCAATGTGTTCTTTGGCAAATTGTAACCTCTTCAGCATGTAGTTTTTTTTACCAATGGGACTTTGAGGGGGTTTCTTACTGATAGCTTTTCTTTACATAGTCATCTTCTAATTGTACAGTACTTACAGGTAACTTTAGAAAAAGGAGAGGAAGCTAGCTGGTTGACCAAAGGATGGGGACCTATTGCCACATCTCAAATTGAATAGGAAATGTACAGAAATGCCCCCGGGACTTTAAAGGCAATGGTCACACCAGAGAAAGTAGGAAAAATAGTAACATTTTAATTTATTAATGCATAAAAATAGTGTACACAACAATACAATGATAAAAACAACATATGTAGGCTATACAATACAGAACTCATATCTAAGGTGTGCAATTGATCTCGGGAGGGGATGCAAAACCACAGGCAATTAGATATGGAATCCCATCATGTTTAGGAATGTATTAAATTCCTTCTTATGGGGCAAATGTAAAAATACTGTATTGCAAGCATGGCTCTACTTGGTCTAAGTCACAGACTGCTGGTTCATATGATGCTTCAGAGGTGCTCCACCGCATTCACATTACCTCATTAGTGGAATGGTGCAAGAGAGGTGCAGGTGAAAGTATACCAGGACCAAGATGAGTGTCGTGGCACCAAGAGGGGGAGACCAGAGGGCGCCAGCGTCAGTGAGGTACTCACGCGGATTGCATAAAGAGGAGACAGTCATGCAAAGTCTATGTGCGTCCAAAGTATTGTAAAACAGGAGGGTCATCAGTTGTGCAGGAGATGTCACAGGTAACTTTACACCTTCTTTCATCTCCTTGGAGTTGATTATTGGCTGAGTCTTTGCAATTTTTGGCTTTTCTTCGATCCATGCGTGTAATGGTTTTCTGTTTTCTTCCACGTCTTTCTGTTTGTGGTTGCCATTTTAAAGCCATTGCTTTGGTTGCCATTTTAAAGCATTTGAGATCATTTAGCTTGAGCTTCTGCACTTCTTTACATGTTTTCCCCTCTTCAATCAACTTTTCAATCAAAGTACGATGTTCTTCTGAACAATGTTTGTAACGACTCATTTTATTCAGATTTTCAAAGACAAATGCACTATACATGGACAACATTTGCGGCCTTCCTCCTTAATCACTTGCCTACTGTGCATCTACACTCCCTTCCTGCCCAGAATTTGTTTTAGCTTCCAGCACTGCGTCGCTTTAACTGACAATTGCGCAGTCGTGCGATGTGGCTCCCAAACAAAATTGACGTCCTTTTTTCCCCACAAATAGAGCTTTCTTTTGGTGCTATTTGATCGCCCGTGTGGTTTTTATTTTTTTGTGCTATAAACAAAAAAAGAGCGACAATTTTGAAAAAAGACACAATATTTTTTGCTTTTTGCTATAATAAATATCCCATTTAAAAAATTTAAAAAGTTATATTGCCTACAAAATAGGGGACATAATTATGTTTTATTTTATTTTATTTCTTTACTAGGAATGGCAGTGATCTGCGATTTTCTTCGGGATTGCGACATTATAGCGGACACATCAGACACTTTTGACACATTTTTGGGACCATTCACATTCATACAGTGAACAGTGCTATAAATATGCATTGATTACTGTATAAATGTGACTGGCAGGGAAGGGGTTAACCACTAGGGGGCAGGGAAGGGGTTAAATGTGTATCCTAGTTTGTGTTCTAACTGTAGGGGGAGGGGGTGACTGGGGGAGGTGACCAATTGTGTCCCTATGTACAAGGGACACAGATCGGTCTCCTCTCTCCCTAAAGGACGTGGAGTTCTGTGTTTACACACAGAGATCCATGTCCCCACTCAGTTACTCGGCAATCGCGGGTGCCCGGCGGCCACCGCGACCGCCGGGCACGCGCACGGTGTTGTCAGTAACCCAACGGGTGCGTGTGCGTGCCACCTAGCGGCTTAAAATGACACAACGTCATATGACGTCATGTCAGAATAATGGAGTATCCCACCTGCCGTCATTTGACGGCGGGCGGTGATTAAGTGTTTAAATAAGGGCCACCTGTGAGACACCTGTTTTTTCACAGACTGAATGACCTCACTAATTTAACTCCACACGGCTATTATTTTGAACACGCCCCTTTTAATGAATGATTCAATTACACCAAATCAGCAGCATGCATATCATGACTCTTGGGTCTGTTGGTTTTTCTACTACACCTACTAGTAAATTATTTTCTATGTAGAAATATAATTTATACCAAAAACAGTGATTGATCCAGTTTGTGTTGTTGGACTGCTATTATTTTGAACACAACTGTACAAATGTTGAAGGTCTGCATAACATTGGGACTTCATGGCAGTACTCTAAGCACTGGAGGAGTTTTGTGTGTTATTGTTCTTCAAACGTTTGAAAGAGGAAGATTAATTGTCACACACATTAACTGGCTCTGGAGTTTGTAAGATCCTCTAGGGCTGGACCTCATACCAATAATTCAATATTTACTTTAAAATCCCCCAGCGCAGGTCAACATAAAACCAAAAGTACAATATTTACTTTGTTTCATTTTATCAATGAACACATTCTAAGGGTAAAAAAAGTGATCAATAGCTAGAATTAATTTTGGAAACAACTTTTGCCTTCTACTAGAAAAATAAAATAAATTAGAATTAAAAAAAGTTAAAAGCCAACTAAATCACAGGCGATGTAGGATAAGAAAGTCCATTTATTTTTCTTGCAGACACCTAATATAATTTATAGTCTTTAAAGGCTAAATGATCCTTTTTTTTCCAATAGAAGGGGAAGATTACAGTTCAAAAGACATATTTCGCAATGTCATCCGCAGGTATCAAATCTCCTCTGGGTCTCACATGGGGCAGTTGGAAACATTAAAATACGACAGAGGAAGCTTAAGACAATTATTTATGGCTGACAGCGGCACAAGATACCGTCATATATTATATGGTGTGCTGATGGATTTTTATTAGTGATGTATTTTATATACACCCGTTTAATCCATACAACAGATGAGAATCTGAGGGTGGGGTGGCATGGTGTAAGTGGAATAGTGCAATGGAAAAAAGCCTTACAGGAAATCTGTGCTTCCGTTAACCTCCTCTATCCCAGCAGTGTGTAGTTTTATTCTGCTTTCCCACCACTCTGTTCAGTGCTGGGAGCCAAAAGAAATACCCGGTAAAGAGGAGCATGTGACTCGCTCCATGTGGGCGCTTTCATTGCGGGAGCTTCTCCTCTAATTTCAGAGAGGCTTGATGTTATACACCAGGGGTAGGCAACCTGAGGGTCCTCCAGCTGTTGCAGAACTACAAGTCCCATCATGCTTCTGGGAGTAATTGTAACTGCCAGGCTTGCAATGTCTCATGGGAAATGTAGTTCCACAACAGCTGGAGGCCCCCGGGTTGCCTACAGATGATGTACACACAGGAACTGGATGCCCTGGATTCATGGGAAAGTGAGTTAAATTATGCCAGGCATCATTCAACCAGGAAGAGGATGAGCATTGCATCATAGACTGGTAAATCTATGGAGGAAATATAAGGAGTAATTAATTCAGCAAGAGCTCTTTTTTTTTTGTTTTTTATTGGTGCACATCAAATCATTTAAATTGTCATGTTTAAAGTATATGTCAAGCAAAAAAATCAATTGTGCATCCCAGTAATAGGTGCAAATGTCTATGTTTTATTCATTAAGACATGTGCCAAATATAGAAAAATGACTGTTGATGTGACAGAAATACACCTCTGTGTAAAAGTGTTAGGCAGGTGTGAACAAATGCTGTAAATGAAGAATGCTTTCAGAAATAGAAGTGTTAATAGTCTATTTGTATCAATTAACAGAATGGAAAGTAAATGAACAGAAGAGAAATCCAAATCAAATCAATATTTGGTGTGACCACCCTTTGCCTTCAAAACAGAATCAGTTCTTCTAGGTAGACTTAGTTTTTGAAGGAACTTGACAGATAAGTTGTTCCAAACATCTTGGAGAAGTACCACACATCCTCTGTGGATATAGGCTGCTTCAAATTCTTCCTTTTCTTCATATAATACCAGACACACTCAATAATGATGAGATCAGGGCTCTGTGGGGACCAGACCATAATTTCCAGGACTCCTTGTTCTTCTTTACAATGAACATAGTTCTTAATGACATTGGCTGTATAGTTGGGGTCATTGTTCTGCTACCGAGCACATACCGTGTTTCCCCCGAATATAAGCCCTACCCCGAAAATAAGCCCTAGTTTAATATTCTTGTAAAATCCTATAACCCATTCTATTACAGTAGTATAAAATGTACGATATGTGTTTCTGTAATATAATTGTGGGGAAGAGAGCTCCGGCGTGTCACAGAAGTGCAGAGCAGCGCTATAACGAAGGTATTTGGAACATATTATATTACAGAAACGCACACATTGTACATTATATTCTATTGTAATAGAGTGGATTATAGGATTTTACAAGCATTTTAACTTGGTTCACATTGGGGATTCCTATCGGGCAGGTAGGGAGAGGGGGAGAGAAGACAACACATTACATGGTAAGACCTACCCCGAAAATAAGCCCTACTGAGACTTTTGTTGCCAAAATTAATATAAGACCCGGGCTTAATTTCGGGGAAACACGGTATGGGGCGATTCACACAGCTCCCCAATGGACCGGCATGATGGATACGTATCTGCCAGTATTTCTCAGTATTGAGAACATCATTGAGTCTGACCAAATCTCCAACTCCATTTGCAGAAATTCAGCCCCCTATTTGGAAGGAATCTCCACCATGCTTCACTGTTGCCTGCAGACACTCACTATTGTACCATTCTCTAGCCCTTCATCAAACACACTGCCTCTTGCTACAGCCAAATAATAACATTTTTGACTCATCAGTCCAGAGCACCTGCTGTAAGGTATGAGGTATGGCGTTTGCGACGCAATTCTTACATGAAGATCACTTCTGGCCAGACTTATCCTAACAGTAGATAGGTGTACCTGGGTTCCACTGGTTATCTCCAGTTCTGTGCTTATGGCCCAAAACGTTTGCACAGGAATGTTTTAAGCTCTAAAATGCTAAGCACTTGATGTCAGCCCTACTTAAAGTGGTTCTAAAGCTCCCCCCCCCTTTTTTCTACCTGAGCCCGATCTGATTCAGCGATGTACAAGAGTCTCTCTGCTCATTGGACAGATTGATTGTACATCCAGCGTCCCTACTCTGCTCTCTTCCCTAATTCTTGGGCTGAGAGCAGCAGGTGCAAACGGTCCATAAGCCACCCCCTAATCTTTATGTGTCGGTCCCTAATCTCCATGCGGGGGCCGGACACATAGATTTCTATGAGCTTTTTTTTTCTTAGAGGGGTTGTAAAGGTAAAAAATGTTTTCCCTAAATAGCTTCCTTTACCTTAGTGCAGTCCTCCTTCACTGACCTCATCCTTCTATTTTGCTTTTAAATGTCCTTATTTCCTCTGAGAAATCCTCACTTCCTGTTCTTCTGTATGTAACTCCACACAGTAATGCAAAGGTTTTCTCCCTGGTGTGGAGTGTCGTGCTTGCCTCCTCTCTTGAGGGGGGAGGGGCGACCAGGAGAGTCAGGACGCTCTCTACATTGCAGATAGAGAAAGGAGCTGTGTGTTAGTGGGTGTCCTGACTTTCCTTCTCGCCCACTCCCCCCTCAAGGGAGGGGGCAAGCACAACACTCCACACCAGGGAGAAAGCCTTGCATCACTGTGTTGAGTTACAGAAAGAAGAACAGAAAGTGAGGATTTCTCAGAAGAAATAAGGACAAAATGGAAGGATGAGGTAAATGAAGGAGGATTGCACTAAGCTAAAGGAAGCTATTTAGGGATTTTTTATTTTACCTTTACAACCCCTTTAAGCACATGATTAGAGCCTGAGGCGAGCCCCAAGCCCATCCACTTGTGACATTAGAGAATCAACATTCGCTATTGCCTTCTTGCTTCTCCTCCCAGCCAACCAGCACAGGAAGTGGATCTTAAGACCACATTTACCGGGAGGAGAAGCCGAGGAAGCCACCGATGCTGCCTGTGACCTGGATGGGGTAAGTGCGGACCTGAAACACCCCCCCCCCCCAAAAAAAAATGGGGCACTAGTTGCCACTGGTTCTCCACCAAGGTTTCAAGCCATCAAATAACTGTTGTCATAACTGGTCTCATGTGCAGCACCATGACAAACAGAGGCAAAGATGGCACTTCCTGGGCTGTAAAGGATCAGAGGGTTTAATCCCACTTGAATCTGTTCCTTTAGGGTTTAGATCTTCTTTAACACAGATGACACTGTAAAGAACAAATAATAATTGTCATAGTTACACTTCAAGCAACAGCACAATCGATCAGCGCCGCTACACATGATTCTATCAGTACGGCTTAATGAGGATGATCTTTAGTAGATGGTCCAATCAATAAATTAAATGCCTGGTATAATTATTTAAAGATGACAAACCCATCAAAACATCCCAACGCACTTCATTAATAGTGCAAAAAAGGAGACCTCTGGCCTTTTGTGCAAAAAAAGTTTTATTTTTGTGGCCTAATTGTTGAAGGCAAGTCCAAAATGCCGTTATTAACTGGCGTTCGGTAATTTGTTTAGCTGGATCTGTTTTAACATTTGCTTTGAATTCCCGTGTGTTCTGTTATCACTCTCCCACCTGTAGCTTGAATAGAACTATCTGACAATTAACTGTAGCACTTGACAAGAAAAAAAAAAAAAAGAAGTAAATTACTACTGTGGATCTGTTCTTGGCTGGAGACCTGCAGGTGTCATGCAATTTGAAAAGCATTTTTTTTTTTGCTTTTCTTGGCACATTTAAACTTGTTGTATATGCAGTGCTGTCATGTGTTTGTGTTTGAAGAATGTCCATCTGTTCTAGTATACAGTGGCCACATAATAAGATAAGGACCCCTAGGTGAGAACATTTTTGAGCCTCTTCATCTAACTAAGAGGGCACAATTAGGGCTCATTCACATGGGCGTACCAATCTATGCACTCGTGTGAAGGGCCATCTTCACCCGTGCGGAATGCATAGGTGTTCCTTGCATCCACAAGCAGGAAGTCCCAATCATCTCTATTGGGACGCTGTCGTTGTATGGACATAGTTGCATGTCCCAGTCAGTGTACGTTTGGGGGCTGCGCACCCCCACAGCTGACAAATGTGGCTGTACAGCTGCTGCATCCCATCAAACATGAATGGGACTGGCTTCACGTGGATGCATGGAACACCTGTGCATCTCACACATGCGAGTATGACCCTTCACACTGGTGTCCATGTCATACACCCATGTGAATGAGCCCTTTAAATGAGCTTCAACAAGCATTTTCTTCAGCAATGGAGTCTTGCGTGGTGAGCGTGCATACAGGCCATGGAGGTTGTGTGCATTACTTATTGTTTTCTTTGAAACAATTGTACCTGCTAATTCCAGTTCTTTCTAAGGCCTCCACTAGTGGTTCTTGGCTCTTTGACAATTCTTCTGATAATTCTTCTAACTCCTCTGTCATAAATCTTGCGAGGAGCACCTGATCGTGGCCAGTTTATAGTAAAGTGATGTTCTTTCCACTTCTGGATTATGGCCTCAACAGTGCTCACTGGAACATTCAGAAGTTTAGATATCCTTCTGTAACCAATGTGCCCTCTTCTGTAACCAATGCCATCAGTATGTTTTGCAACAATAAGGTTGCAAAGGTCTTTCTTTTACCCATTATGAGATGTTTCTTGTGTGACACCTTGGTAATGAGACACCTTTTTATAGGCCATCAGTTGGGACTGAACCAGCTGATATTTATTTGCACTGACAAAAGGGTGGATTGCTTTTTAATTACTGATAGATTTCAGTTAGTGTCTTGGCTTTCCATGCCTTATTTCACCTCTCTTTCTTCATGTGTTCAATACATTTTCTCTGTCTCATTCCATTATATTACACATAACTTAATTTCTGAACATTTTTGTTTTGGTTTCTTTGTATGTATAGATTGCATGGGTTGTTACCGACATGTGGTGAACATTTCATGTCAATAGCACCTTTACCTAGAAAAATAGTGATGTGTTCAATACTTATTTTACCTGCTATATACTGTATATATATATATATATGTGTATATATATACTGTATATATTATATGTAAGTCTATATTGTGCATAGGAAAAAGCACATGTTGAAACCTTTCTCAGTTTACTCTATGACCATTAAAGGCTATTGTACAGCTAAGAGATAAGTGTTAGATAACATGTCAGGACCTGTACACACGAGGAGACATGTCCGATGAAAACCGTTTTCATTGGACATGTCTCCTGGGATATTTTGGTCTGATGTGTGTACACACCATCAGACCAAAATCCCTGTGGACAGAAAACCCGGTGACGTGGCGGTGATGTGGCGGTGACGGTGACGCGGCGACGTGCTCAAACACGGAAGTTCAATGCTTCCACGCATGCGTCAAATCAATTTGACGTATTTGACAGGATTTCTGTCCGATGGTTGGGCATACTAACCATCGGACATGTCCGACAGACAGGTTTCCAGCAGACAAGTTTCTAAGCATGCTTAGAAACTTTTGTCCGCTGGAAACCTGTCCGCTAGGCCGTACACGCGATCGAACATGTCCGCGGAAACTGGTCTCCTCGTGTGTACGCGCCCTCAGTCGCCGGTGCTCCAATCCCTACGTATCGTCACATCACGTTCTTCATCCTCTGATGAAGTCACGTGATGTGACGATACGTAGGGATTGGAGCACTGGGTACAAACAGAGTCTGAAGTTTTAATACGAGTTCGGAGCTTGTGGATGTTTTACTCTACTTCACTATCTTAATGTGAATTTTGTATCTGTTTTTTATTAAATGTATCCATTATATGGAGTCACGCTATGGTCTCTCTTTCGCTCTTCTTAATGCTCCCATGTCATCTCTTTTCCATGACACACACTGGCCGCTGAGAGCTGTCTTAGGAGTCAGGAGGAGGTGTTTTTATCAGCCCACTCAATCCAGCTGCGATCAGTATCTCTTTTAGCTGTTTGGACAAACAGCCGTGTGGTGAGCTGCTAGCACATCAGAGGTGTCATCACTGAAGATCCCTTTTCCTGCACGTTGCATTTTTTGGTGCAGGTGTATTATCTAGACACTGTTCCATGGAGGAATTATTGGACTTTTAGATCTGATCTTTATTTATGGACAGGACTTTATCACTTGTGTGATTTTTTGCACCTTTTTTATATATATATTTTCACTTATTTTATGCCAGTTTTTGTGTTTGTATATGTAGTAGCAATTTTTCTAAGTATTTTCACTGCTAAACCTTCACAGGATTATAGGTGTTTGTTCACCTTCATCTGTATTGTTTATTTTAGTATCATCAGATACCCTTTTTTTTTTCACTGCTGAGTTCACCCACGATCCCTCCCACCTCTCACTTCCCCTTTTCCATTCCCTTTCCCACAGCGCAGCTACCATACTTTACATTGTTATCACCCTTTCTGTTAGGATCAGATTTGCAGGGGCTGCTGCAGTCCCCCCCCCCCCCCTTAGTTCATCAGACAGGGCCAGAGTTTTCTATTTCTATTCTACTTTACAGGCATACTTTAGAAAGCCCCCAGGTACGAAATTTAAAGGAATATTTCACTTTTATTGTTTTACTTTAAGCATTATTAAAATCACTGCTCCCAAAAAAACGTCAGTTTTTAAAACTTTTTTTGCATTGATACATGTCCCCTGGGGCAGGACCCAGGTCCCCAAACACGTTTTATGACAAATAACTTGAAAATAAGCTTTTAAAATTAGCACTTTAGATTTCTCCCATAGACTTTTACATGGCTTTTTCGAATTTGCCGCGAACACCCCAAATTGTTCGCTGTTTGGTGAACAGTGCCAACAGGCAATGTTCGGGTCGAACATGAGTTTAACCCAAACACGAAGCTCACCCTTATTGCTGACCAAGTACTCTACATCCGTTCATGGAAACATTATTCCCTGATAGCAGTGGCCTCTTTCAGCAGGATAATGCACCCTGCCACACTGCAAAAATGGTTCAAGAATAGTTTGAGGTGTATACTTGGCCTAAGAAATCCTCCAGATCTCAATCCATAGAGCATCTGTGGTATATGCTGAAAAAGCGAGTCAGATCCTCACTACTTTCAGACTTAAAGGATCTGCTACTGATGGATTGGTGCCAGAAACCACCGCATACCTTCAGTGTTCTAGTGGCGTCTACACCACTATGGGTCAGGGCTGTCTTGGTGGCAATAGGGGGATCTACTCAATATTAGGTGGATGGTCACTAAGTTATGGCTGATAAGTATATGTCTGCTTGAGATGTTTTTACTACTGAGCTATAGAGCTTATTTTATGGCACAGATGGAGATTGGTTGAACCAGGATGACACAATAATATAGATGTGATCCATCATTGATCTGGTGTTGTCACCTCCATGCCTCCAACACTCATGTGCCTTTTACATCATATTCACACATGAACTTCCCCAGTCTGTGCATTTCTCTGAAAACTGGAAAATCTGCTACAGAGTAGTGAATATAATATATCGGATGTGTTCTAGGCATCTCCTAAGTCTGTTTTATCAATTTCACTGCTATTACCTGTGTTTGTGTGTGTGTGTGTGTTTTTTTCTTTGGGCCTCTGTCTGTCAAATACTTTGAATTGTGGTGTGATAATAATTATATATCTGAAGCATGGAAGCCATAGAAATCATGAAGGGAATCGCAAACTCCATTTGCTACATACACTGGAGCAGAGATTAATTTCTAAATTTACTTGCCACTATCTGAGCCATTAAACAGTATGAATCAACTGTCGGGGTGTAGCAGCCTGTGTAAATACACTGCCCGGCTTTTGCTCTTGAAGTGTTTGTCGGCCGTGGCCAGCCGCTGTATTGTTTGACCAATAACAGACGGCTAAAATAAATTCAGCAGGAAAATAAAAATAAAAAAAATCTTGCAAGTAACATTAGAGGATACCTAAAAAGGATACATTTACCTTTGTTTTTTAATAAATGTCAGCTCCCCTATGTACCAATAAAGCATTAATGTACTTATTTTGCAAAAATAAAACGGCTTTTTATTAATTCTAGACAGTTTACCTCACTCTCTTCATAGTTGCTTAAACACACTGCTCCATTACTTCTGTCTTACTTTCTGGTCAGACTTTAGGTCATGACACAGGAAGGGGTTGGCCACCCGATCTCATTAGCACACACCCTGCGTCATCCACCCTTAGCTGGTCAACTCCTTCCTGTGTTATGACCTAAAGTCTGACCAGGAAATAAGGCAGAAGTAATCAAGTGTTTAACCACTTCTCACCCGGCCTATAGCAGATTGATGACGGGAAGTGGTTCTGTTATCCTGACTGGGCGTCATATGACGTACAGCAGGATAACATGCTGGCGCGCGCCCGCAGGGGGCACGCAGTGCAGTGATTGCAAGTGCGGCGTGTCAGTCTGACATGCAGCATCTCCGATCATGGTAAGGAGCCTGTGACAGAGGCTTCTTACCACGTGATCGGTTGTGACCAATTACAGCTGATCTTCGTGTGAACCAGGAAGTGCTTGTAAACGGCATTTCTCGGTTCGCACTGATAGGGAAATTCGATCGTCAGCTCTCCCTGTCACAGCTCTGTCACAGCTCTCCCTGTCCCATCAGATGTGCCAATTTTCTGCCAATCAGTGCACACTGCCAGTCAGTGCCCCTCAATAAATTTTATCAGTGCCCACCACAGTGCCAGTTAGACCCCACCGCAGTGCCAATCAGAGCCCACCACAATGCCAATCAGTGGCCAGCAGTAACACCTGTCAGTACCTCATCATCAGTGCTGCCCATCAGTGCCATCTATTAGTTTCTGTCAGTTCCACCTGTCAGTGCCAATCAGTGATGCCTAACAGTGCCCATCAGTGCCGCCAGTCATTGCCCATCAGTGCTGCCTGTCAGTGACCATCAATGCTGCCTATTAGTGGCCATCAGTGCTGCATATCAATGCCACCTACATATCAGTGCCTCCTCATTAGTGCCACCTTATCAGTGCCAATTCATCAGTGCCCATCAGTGCAGCCTCATCAGTGCCTGTCAATGAAGGAAAACAAATATTTTTATGGTAGAAACTAAGAAAAACTTTTTTTTTTTTTATGTCAGTCTTTTTTAATTTGATTAGCAAAAAATAAAAACCCCAGAGGTGATCAAATACCACCAAAAGAAATCTATATTTGTGGGAATAAAATGATAAAAAAATAGTTTGGGTACAGTGTTGCATTACCATGCAATTGTCATGTAAACTGCGACAATGCTGAAAGCTGAAAATTGTCCTGGGCAGGAAGATGCCAAAGTGCCTGGCATTGAAGTGGTTAACCACTTAAGACCCGGACCAATACGCTGGCAAATGACCCAAGGGGTTTTTGCGATTCGGCACTGCGTAGCTTTAACAGACAATTGCGCGGTCGTGCGACGTGGCTCCCAAACAAAATTTGCGTCCTTTTTTTCCCACAAATAGAGCTTTCTTTTGGTGGTATTTGATCACCTCTGCGGTTTTTATTTTTTGCGCTATAAACAAAAATAGAGCGACAATTTAAAAAAAAATGCAATATTTTTTACTTTTTGCTATAATAAATATCCCCCAAAAATATATAAAAAAACATTTTTTTTCCTCAGTTTAGGCCGATACGTATTCTTCTACATATTTTTGGTAAAAAAAAATCGCAATAAGCGTTTATCGGTTGGTTTTCGCAAAATTTATAGCGTTTACAAAATAAGGGATAGTTTTATTGCATTTTTATTAATTATTTTTTTTTTACTACTAATAGCGGCGATCAGCGATTTTTTTCGTGACTGCGACAATATGGCGGACACTTCGGACAATTTTGACACATTTTTGGGACAATTGTCATTTTCACAGCAAAAAATGCATTTAAATTGCATTGTTTACTGTGGAAATGACAGTTGCAGTTTGGGAGTTAACCACAGGTGGCGCTGTAGGGAATGTGTGCCCTAATGTGTGTGTTTACAACTGTAGGGGGGTGTGGCTGTAGGTGTGACGTCATCGATCGCGTCCCCCTATTACAGGGATGACGCGATCGATGCTCCGGCCACAGAGAAGCACGGGGAAGCCGTGTGTACACACGGCTCTCCCCGTTCTTCCGCTCCAGGGACGGATCGCCGCACTGCAGCGGCGATCGGGTCCGCGAATCTCGCGGTCCCGGTCCTGGAGCTTCGGACCGGGTCGCGGGCGCGCGCCCGCGGGCGCGCCCGCGACCCACGGCTGGGTACTAAAACCAACGTATATATACGTTGATGTGCCCAGCCGTGCCATTCTGCCGACGTAAATGTGCAGTAGGCGGTCCTTAAGTGGTTAAATAGCTACAAAGAGATTTATGTAAGCCGGTTTAGAATTTAAGGAAAGCTGTTTTATTTTTTCTTACTGTCATTGTATATGTACATCACTTTCTGTCCATAGTAGCTGGATCAGAAACCCGAGATTGGAGCACTTTGATATCGTTATAAAAGGGAGTTTCCACAGGCAGAGAAAAAACTCAGCTCCAGGTCCTGTCCATGGAGTTGCTGTTGTATTTTCACCCAGACCAGAAGAGACTATTATAAACTATTAGGCAGGGACTAATGTGCAGAGTAGATAGGTTGACTCTGAGTTCCAGTGCCACACCACAGTTCCTGTCGGTGAGAAGTCCCATTCCAGGCTGATCGGACAACAGTTGGAGGATACCCCCGTGACTACTGATCTTGTCTTCAGGTCTCCATCACAAAGACAGATGTGGCATCATCCTCAGGGGCCCCTACAACTGGACTTTGCTGCAACATTAATCTGGAAATATCTCCATTAAAGGAACACTAAAGCTTTGTTTTTTTAAATAACAAACATGTTATACTTACCTCCACTGTGCAGCTCATTTTGCACACAGTGACCCGAACCTGGTCTTCTGGGGTCCCTCGACGGCTGTCTCAGCTCCCCCCGCAAGAAATTTCCACCTTCATGCAAGCTCGGATGGTGGAAAGTCCTTGCGGGCTTGCTCCTGTGATACGGCCAGCGGCCATAGCCGCTCACTGTATCACTCTGCCCCTCCCCTTGGCACGCCACGTCATTGGATATGATTGACAGCTGCGCTAGCCAATGTCTGCTCTGCTTTCATAAACCAAGGAATGAGCCGAGAAGCCGGCCCAGAAACCTGTGTATTCATGGCGCAGGACTTCCGAGGTGTCAGGTAAGTAAAGGGGGCTCGGGGGGGGGGGGTGTTTTTTCACCTAAATGCATAGAATATCTACTGTACCTTTACAACCCCTTTAATAACTTTATACAGTAGAGGGCTACAAGCATGTAGCACTTAATGTGTGTGTGCAATGTAAATGTGCTCTATATTTGTTGTAATGCATTGCAGTTCCATCATTTCTGTGTTCATTCTAAGTGCTGCATTGCATTGCATTGTATTGTATTACAATGTATCGGAAAAGGCTGCACAAAACTAGGATAATGTTTTTTTTTTCAGCACACATCAACACATCTCATTGGTTTTAACTAAAGCCATAGTAGATGAGATAAATTGCCTTGTTCTTGCACTGAGACTACACAGACCAACACTGCCAAATGCTGCTGGTGTGGATGAGCCCCAAGAGGAGGAAAGCCTTTTGTTAATCCTTGAAATAATCCAACATAGAATATGTCATTTTTTTTAATGACTGGGGCCTTATTTTTAATCATTATTCAGGAAGTTTTAAGCCTTCAATTAGATCGGATGAAAACTAACAGATGGTTCGTTTTCATCCGATCCCCCATAGAGGAGAGCGGAGATCTGACTGGTCTGTCTCTGATCAAGTGGGTGTCCCAAAACGGATCCTCCCAGGATCCGCATGTGTGAAAGGGGCCTTAAGGAGCATTCAACAACTTTGTAGCAGATTCCAAAACTTTTTCTGTTCTGAAGAAATTGCTTTTCTTTCACCAGACTGATTCTGAATGGGTGAGTCAGGTTCCTTTATATTTACTTAGTGTAAGTTCAGTGTTCTAATAAGGAAAATGCACTTTAGAAGTGAAATTACATTTCTGGGGGTGTTCCATAAGCCAGTAGTATACAGAATCCCTCCGGGTTGCATTGAAATGTACACAATATTACAGAGGCTGAAGGTGAAAAAGGAAAAGTTAATTTTACCAACGTTCAATTACAATACGCCTTGTGTAGCATTAGTAATTACTAATGCTACACAAGCCATACTGCCATACTGTGATTTATTGATAGTAAAATTAGCTCTTTCTTTTCTGTGCTATATTATTATTTTTTATTTGCTATATACTGTACTGTGCAAACATTTTAGGCAGGTGTGAAGAAATGCTGTAAAGTAAGAATGCTTTCAAAAATATATATTTTAATTGTTTATTTTTATCAATTTACAAAATGCAAAATGAGCGAACAGAAGAAAAATCGAAATCAAATCAATATTTGGTGTGACCACCCTTTGGCTGCAAACCAGCATCAATTCTAATGCCGGGTACAAACGACCGTTTTTCATGACAAGAAAAATGCTATTTTTTTAATTGGTCCTGGAAAACGATTGTGTGCAGGCTCCAGAGCATTTTATTCAAGGAGAAAATGGGTGGTAAAAATGTAGACCCTGCTCTATTTTTTCTCGTCTTTTTTCTTGTTGTCGTTTTTCACGTCGTGTGTACGCTTTAATGAGGGGGAAAAAACGTGCATGCTCAGAAGCAAGTTATGAGATGGGGAAATTAACATAAGCAGCCCAAAGGGTGGCACCATTCGAATGGAACTTCCCCTTTATAGTGCTGTCGTATGTGTTGTACGTCACCACGCTTCGCTCAAGCATTTTTTTTTCACGATCGTGTGCATGCAAGGCTTGAGAGGAATCACGTAGAGAAAAACATTGTTTTTTTTCAATGACATGAATAATGGTGGTGTATACGCACCATTATACTTGCACACTATTTATACAAAGTCAGGAATTTTGTAGGATTAGAGTCAGGTGCATGACTAACCAATTATACCAAGCATGTGCTAATGATCACCAATTTCGTATGTAGGTTGAAACACTGTCATTAAGTGAAACAGAAACAGCTGTGTAGGAGGCTCACAATTGGATGAGGAACCGCCAAACGCTGCTACTCAGGTAAGGTTGTGGAAGACAGCTTCATGTCACAGGTCATACACCATGGCAAGACAGAGCACAGCAAGAAGACACAAGGTAGTTACCGTATTTATCGGGGTATTGCGCGCTCCGGCGTATAGAGCGCACCCCTAATGTGGACCCGAAATTCCTGTAAAAAATCATTTTAGTACTTACAGTTTTGGTGTCTTGTGCGGCATCCATCGGCGGCCTTGTCCGGTCCGTCGTCCGTCTTCGGCTTCAGTGGTGTCCTCCCGGCTTCTCCAGCACTGTCTCGAGTCGAATCCCCGACATATACTGAGTGCAGTACACTCAGGTACATTCAGCCAGGCTCGGCTTCGCTCGTGCTCACGCTCTGTGGCGTTTATGCGTGAGCACGAGCGAAGCCAAGCCAGGCCGAATGTACCCGAGTGTACTGCACTGGGTATATGTCGGCGGCTCAGTTCAAACTGAGAGTGGGAAGCAGGGATTTTCCCTTTATTTTAAGGGGAAAAAGTGTGTGATATACGCAGATAAATATGGTATATTGTGTGACGGGAGGGCACGTGGAACCCAGAATCCCTTGGAAATTATGGGATACCATTGTTTCAGCTCCCCATGCACCTATCATGTCTAGTTCTCCCTGTGTCTATTAGGAGCACAGGGTGAGCAAGAAAATAATGGACTTTAGGAATATGTCTTGGATTACTTAAAATGGCACAGTAATGTTTATCCACAATATCTCCCAGGATATATGCCATATTAGAAAGAGTGACTCATTCCTACTGTTGGGACATATACTGTAAGGAGATGCTAATGTCATCACCTCCAGCCACCTGTCTGTCTGTTGCCTTCTATAATGTAAAGGAGTCTAGTGTGGCTGCTCTGCATCTCACTGCTGCCTGCGCTAATTGACCCTGCAATTGTGTGAAGGTGTATTTATTATAATGTGTATTGTAGTTAGGGAGCTAGGAGAGAGCAATACTGGGACCTGAAAGGTCATACCTATGCTGTCTAAAGGATTAGATAATTAGCTCATGTTAATTAGGTTTCTGGTCACAGGTGTATTTCCAGAGTAAATGAGCAGGATGGTTTATAAAACTTGTATTGCTTTCAATAAATATATATTCCTGCTTGACCCCCAACATGGAGCTTTGTCTCGTATTTGGGGGAGAATAATGCGTATGGGTTTCTTGTTCGGCTGATTGGAGTGTCTGGTAGCTGCCTTGTGCTTGGGAATGGAATATCCTAAACGACTTTAACCCCTTTCTTACTCGGGGGGTTGTTACATATTGCATCAGCAAGGTCTCTCCCAGACAAAGATTTCAAAGCAGACCGGGGTTTCAAGATGTGCTGTTCATGCTTTTTTTTAAGAAATACAAAATAACAGGCAACATTGAGGACTGTAAACGCAGTGGTCATCCAAGGAACCTAATGCAGCATATGATAGACACATCATTATTTCTTCCCTTTCACATTGGAAAATGCTCAGCAGTGGAAACCAGTGTAACCCAGGTACACCCATCTACTGGAGAAGTCTGGCCAGAAGTGGTCTTCGTGGAAGAATTGTGGCCAACAAAGCCATACCTCCAATGTGTAAACAAGGCTAAGAAACTGAACTATGCAGGAAAACATAGGAACTGGGGTACATAAAAATGGCAGTAGATGCTCTGGACTGATAAATCAAAATGTGAAATATTTGGCTGTGGCAGGAGGCAGTTTTTTGGCAAAGAGCTAACAGAGTGGTACAATAATGAGAACAATACAATACAGTACAATTGCACAGAGTGGGTATGTAAAAGCATTTTTATTATTTTAAGAAAACAAAAAAAAATAGGACCCTTAACAACAGCCTTAATTAGCACAAATTAACTTCTAACAATTGTCCATGTAGTTTTACTTTGAAGATTTTAGATCCTTTTGTTATTTTCACAGTATATTTTGTTTTTTAACAGTTACACAAAACCTAAAAGAGGAACAACTTTGAAGGACCTGGGCGAAATGAGGGGACTGGCCATTGTAGACTTTTGCTCGGCTAGGTGCAGACACTAAACTCTGCCCAGGAGTAACACCCGTCCCCTCTACAGAATAATTATGAGAAAAGTCTTCTGCCAAACTACTCTTTCACTCCAATTTTTCTTCAGCACGACTAGAAAATGACAGTGTAATTATGTGTTTTTTCTGAGTTCGGCTCGGGAACACAGGGCCCTGTAATCTAAATTGGCCATTACCGATGAGGTGAACGTGTGTCATTATTGCATTATAAAATGTCTCTTAAAAGAATTATTGGGGTAATTTGCCAATTAGAGTCACCTGATTAAGATGGATCTGAATGTGCACAAAAGGCGGCTTTGTATCAGTTTAGTTTTGTGTTTTGCTAAGTGCGTTGACCTTTACTTGTTAACTGAAAGGCTGGAGATGGGTGGTTAGGTAAGCCAACCAAATGTGGGCCAGTACATTGTATGTTCTTGAAATTTTATGAAGGTAACCCAACAATAAATTTAAAATTAAAGCTCAACTCTGGAGAAATTTCAAAATGACCTTTGCAGTAGGGCTCTCCCTGTACTGCAAGGGTTACATGTTTGTTTTGTCTAGGGTTCAACTAAAAAGATCTACTTTCTCTGTCTTTAGCTCCCCTGCTCTCCTTCTTCCTTTGGTGCTTTGGGCTGTGGCCATGCCCTTGGTGACTGCTGATTCTGCATTGTAGTGCCTAAAGCGCACACGCCTAGAGCGCACACCAGTTGAGGGTGCAGGAGATGTCTCCTCCTCTTTGGCTGGCTGTGCGGGACAGTCTGATAAGGAAAGGGGATTGTGAGAAGCTCCCTCTTCATGGACAGTACTGTAGGGACCCATCTCCCTGTGTCTCCCCAGAAATGAGGAAAGTTGTCCCAGATCCGGCTGTCTGTCCTACCCTCCCCCTCCTCCCAGAATGATGAGTGACAGGTTCTTGTCTGCAGCATCCCCCCCTTTCATCTTCATTCTCCCATCACACAGTATGGAGGGTCCTGGCAGAGCGCTCAGGAGGAGGAGTCTGATCCCCAAACATCAGGTGAGGCTTACGCAGCACACGGCACCCAGGGCACTGGTCTGCTCTCCCTGGGATCTAGAAGTTGGTTTACATGCAACGCAGTGTACAGTTGGCTTTTCTGCATGTTGCAATAGACTATTGTATTCTGCAGGTTTGGTGCACTTTCAGAAAGCTAACCAAACTCGCAGATAATAACAGAAGTCTATGGCTCAGTGCAGGTACCCCGCAGGTGCGCTGCTCTGCATCTGCATATTAGTTTGAAAGCAGCCCAGTAACCACTGCAGAATAGATATGCCCATATATACACTGTGATTTTAGTAATAAACTGACCTTTAATAACAGTATTCTATTCCATCCCAGAGCAGGAGGTTGCGGGCCACATCAGAGGGCTCCACGGGCCAAATATGGCCCCCGGACCAATTGTGGCCCCAGGGCCACTGGTTGGGCACCCCTGCCCTAGCCTGTCCATAAACAACCCTAGCCTGTCTATATACAACCCTAGTCTGTCCATATTATCTCTGTCACAGAAGGAGATTCTCCTGTATGTAATCTTTACCGCCTCCTCACTGTCACCTCCAAGGCTACAGATGGGAATCGATCAGGCTACACTGATGGCAATGGTAAGACTGCATTTATGGCAATAGTAAGGCTGCATTGATTGCTATGGTAAGGCTGCATTCATGGCAATAGTAAGGCTGCATTCATGGCAATGGTGAGGCTGCAGATGGGCAATGACTAGGCTGCATTGATGGGCACTGACCCTTATTTTGCTTCACAGTTCTTTATTTAAATACATTTTTTTCCTGAAACTTTCTTTTTTAAAGTGAAGGTGAGTGTTAAAAGCCGATAAATACGGTATATCTAAATAACACTCCCTAGCTCATCCCTAGACCTAAGCGGGGCTCAAGGATTTGTTGGGGGCCAACAAAAATATATATATATATATATATATATATATATATATATCAAAATAACAAGCCCAAGCTTAGCTCTTCACCACACACAGCCACGAAGACAAGAGAACTCTTGTTGACAATGTATTAGTGATCGGACTAACACATTTAGACCGAATTTTAATGGTTTAAAGAATGTCAAGAAAAATGGTCGGCCCTCATGCCTTCATCAAATCTAGCCCTCTTTGAAAAAAGTTTGGACACCCCTGATCTATGCGGTGTGTGCCCCCTAATATTGCTATTGTTTCATGGAGTAAGACATGCTCCTAGAGGTTCTGGCACCCACCGTGGGAGGGAAAAACGATGGAAGGGCGAAGTGGAGGCATTTGAGTGATGCTATTTTTTCATGCGATCATGCCAAACTCCATACTAACACACCAAACTCAATACTAGCAGATGTGGTTGATACATGCGATGTGTGCCCCCCTAATATGCCCCCTAATTTTGCTCCATGGAGTAAGACATGCTCTTAGAAGAGCTGACACCCACTGTGGGAAGGAAAAAGATAGAAGGGTGAACTGGAGGCGTTTGAGTGATGGTATTTTTTACATGTGGTTAGACCAAACTTCATACTAAAAAATGATAAGCCATCTTCAGAAATAAAGTAGTTAAATGTTAAACCTTCAAAAATATCCTCTAAACTCCAAATCTCTATTTTGTTTTTTGATTAGGGCTTTTTGGCACGGATGACATTCATCAAAAATGATTTTCCTTTAAACATGACCTCTGTCAAAAACATGTCGCTTTAATTCTCATTTTAAGTCAAAGACAGACAGTCACTTAATGTCCTAAAATACTCCCGTTTCAGTAATAATTGCAGAACGTTTCAGCCATTTTTTTAGGCTCCCATTTTGCCAGTCTCCTCTTGCACTAATATTTATTTAAAATGTTACAACATAATTATCACCTCTGCTAATAGCACAGATTGGGCTTTTCTTGCAAATTATGTTTTTTTTTTTTGTTCCTCTAAAAAGAAAAATCATACATTTTAGCCGCTGTCATAACATCAATGTTTGTCTGGATTGATAATTACGGGCTGTAAAGTTTTAACGTTTCATTCCTGAAAGTCTACAAAATAACTGAGCTGTTTAATGTCATTTAGTCTAGAACACCTCTTATTCAAGGTCTTGTTATCATATCTCATGAATATGGATTTGGCGAGCCAGCCAGTGTCATTATTCAATGTAGCTAGTTTTTGTTACAGGGAATTTTAATGATCTCTCAGCTATAAGGTCAGATGCTAGGCTTTGATTTGGCGCAGAGGGACCTTGCTAGGCTTCAAACTATGTCTACCTAACAGAAAGGTACAGTGCAAACTCAGGAGAAGTAAACTCTTTGGGGTTTTTTGAAAGGTGGCTTCTTGTTTATACAGAGCAGGAAAAAGCAAAAGGCTGAAAGTTGTGAATTTTACAAGAAATCAAACTTTTTGTTTTATTCAATGAGACTGTGCTAACTAGAAAAGTACAAAGTCATGCAAATAAGCTAATAGTAATTCAGTTTACTATAATTAAATCTGTTAGTTGCTGGGTTGGTTGTGTTGTTTTGCTGGATTTCATCATAACTTCTCTTTTCACTTGCATATTAATGCCAGAGAACAGCCTGCAGAAGAACAGGCACATCTGCTAATGCCCAGGAGAATTGTAGATGGCACATAGAAATTCGCCATTGGCACAAAAAAGTTCACTGCATGCGCACATGGGCATGAAGTGCACCAAGGCGCACGCAATGCGTGACAGTCTGCCACCCTGTAGCCTATTTAAAGCCAGCAGCATTAGCCACTAGTTGCTGGATGATCCTCATCTCCCCCGTATGTACTTGTGTTCCTGTTCTTGATACTATTGGATTTCCTGTTACCGACCCGACTTGCCTTTAACCATTCTTGTCTGCATTCCTGACTTTGACCCACAGCTTGTTCCATTGACTCCGCTTCTGTCTGCTTTATCCGTGTATGACCTCTGGCTTGCTTTTCTGAACTCCTTTGCTGCCTGATAATCAGTGTATGACCTTGGCTTACTCCTGACCTTTCTTGCTCTTTCACCCCTGGCTGATACTCCATGTATGACTACTGGCCTGGCTCCTGACCCTGCTCCTGGCTCCCCCTTCGACTAAGTCTCATCTAGTTCTTCTGAGGGACCCCTGCCCAGCAATGCATCCTGCTCATCCAGCCACCATCCAGTGGATGTCTCATCACTCAGCCTATCGCAGCTGGCAACCCCTGTTTTTTTGGGTATAGCACTCCCTGTTACCACCTTCAGGGGTGCCACGAAGGGAAGTCCTCTCAGCACTTCGGCCTCCAACCAGGTACGTAACAATTAACCACTTTAGTGCCCTTTAACCACTTCAGCCCCGGACCATATTGCTGTCCAAAGACCAGAGCACTTTTTGAGATTCGGCACTGCGTCGCTTTAACTGACAATTGCGCGGTCGTGCGACGTGGCTCCCAAACAAAATTGGCGTCCTTTTTTTCCCACAAATAGAGCTTTCTTTTGGTGGTATTTGATCATCTCTGCGGTTTTTATTTTTTGCGCTATAAACAAAAACAGAGCGACTATTTTGAAAAAAATGCAATATTTTTTACTTTTTTCTATAATAAATATCCCCAAAAATATATAAAAAAAAAAAATGTTTCCTCAGTTTAGGCTGATACGTATTATTCTACATATTTTTCGTAAAACAAAATCACAATTAGCGTTTATTGATTGGTTTGCGCAAAAGTTATAGCGTTTACAAAATAGGGGGTAGTTTTATGGCATTTTTATTATTATTATTTTTTTACTAGTAATGGCGGCGATCAGCGTTTTTTTTCGGTACTGCGATATTATGGCGGACACTTCAGACACTTTTGACACATTTTTGGGACCATTGGCATTTTTTTAGCGATCAATGCTATAAAAATGCATTGGATTACTATAAAAATGCCATTGGCAGTGAAGGGGTTAACACTAGGGGGCGGGGAAGGGGTTAAGTGTGTTCCTATTTGTGTTCTAACTGTATGGGGGGGGTGGACTTACTAGGGGGAATCACTGATCTTCTGTTCATACATTGTATGAACAGAAAATCAGCGTTTCCCCCGCTGACAGGAACGAGCGCTGTGTGTTTTCACACACAGCTCCCGTTCCCCGCTCTGTAACGAGCGATCGCGTGTGCCCGGCGGCGATCGCGCCCGCCGGGCACACGCACGGGACTCGGGGGCGAGCGGGGGGCGCGCGCGCGGGCCGCCGGCGGCGCGCACGCGCCCCCTAGTGGCCGCGAAAGGCGCGACGTAGAGCTACGGGCTCTCGCGCACCCGTGCCGACCTGCCGCCGTATAACTGCGGCGGCTGGTCGGCAAGTGGTTAAGGGGGCCATAATGCTGGGAGGCTGAGGTGGCATTCTGATTATGCGATTGACTGTGATATTCTTTAAATATACTTTATTTATTATGCATTTTGATGGGTTTGGGTTGAGTAAATAGATACCAAACGTGGCAAGACATAAAATTGCGTGAAATGGCAATGAACTACAGTTCACAACATTTTTTATTGGTGACTTTTTAAGAGCCTTTACAGGTTATTGGCTTGGAATTGACTGAACAAACAAAAGCAGCTCCCTCAGGGGTTTTCTACATGAAGTTAAGGGGGTTTAGTGTTTATTAAGGATGCAAGTTTTGAACTGCTCATTAATGTTGTAGAAGCTCCTTCCAACTATCAGTTTGTGGATCCAAAAAATTCTCCCACGTTGGCTGAGAACATGATACCAGATCCTCTTTTATCAACCAAGACATGAAATCACCACATTATTGCAAATCACATGACTTTGTTAGACATTAAAGTGATTTGTATTTTCAAGCAAACTTTGCCTAAACAGTTCACATGGCAACATGTTAGATTATTTTGACAACTTTTAAACAACGTTAAAATCAGTAATTTAGCAGCTAAATGAATTTCAGCAACTCACTATGCTTATTCTATATTTATCAATCTAAGACAAATGTATTAAATGACTCATTCGCTTGTTGATCTCTGGAAGGGAGTGAGGTATCAAAAGTAAGTTTCTTTCTTGAGAGTTTTGGAGGTTCCTTTCAACTATCCAAAACCTATTCTTGTGCCATAAGTGGCTGTTTGCTGGTCCTTAAACTGACCTTATGCCTAATGCTGCGTACACATGATCGGAAATTCCGACAAGAAAAGTCTGATGTGAGCTTTTGGTCAGAAATTCCGACCGTGTAGGCTCCATCGGAATTTTTCTGTCGGAATTTCCGTCAAGAAAAATTTGAGAGCCGGTTCTCAAATTTTCTGACAAGAAAAGTTCTTGGAGGAAATTTCGATCGTCTGTATGCAATTCCGACTCACCAAAAACCATGCATGCTCGGAAGCATTGAACTTTTTTTCATCTCGTTGTAGTGTTGTACGTCACCAGGTTCTTGACGGTCTGAATTTTGTGTGACCGTGTGTATGCATACAAGTTTGAGCCAAAATTTTGCCTGAAAAAAATACACAGAGTTTCCAATCGTGTGTACGTGGCATAACTCTAATGATGTTCCTAACTCTAATCCTAAACCTAACTCCAACCATAGTGTAGCACAATTCCTTCAGGAGTCACTGGAAATATTAGGTCCTCTGCTTTTTCTTTGGCCCAAGGCAAAAACTCACTCCTGCTAACACACCAGAATACCTTGGCTGGCAATTTCCAGCAGTCAAACAAGAATGGTGAACACTGACTGCTAGAAAATAAGCAGATTGTATTGGCAGACAAAAGAGAAATAGTAACAAGGTTTTAATTAGTAATTTATTGTCAACACATATACAAATACATTTGTGCAATACAAATACAATGTAGTTAACCCAGATACCTTTAGGATTAGATTCAGTGTGTACTGCCTTACCAAGAGCATAAACAATAGCTCTCCAACTGGGAGATTAAGCCTCAAGAGACTGGGAAAGTCTAACAATAAGTATGGAAGGCTAGTTTGCTTGGAGGCTTCCAGTTAAGAGTGGCTAGGCTTAGGCCTGAGAGTTTGACAAACTAACAGCAATCCAGTACTGCCACTAGGTAGGCTGCAAGATCTAAAACAGATACTCAATATTAACTTCTGCCAGCTCAGTTGGGGCCCTTTAATGCTGGTGTGCTAAAGCGCTGCAATGATTCTGGGGTATAAAGCTCAGGAACAGTTAGATGATAGGTTAGTCTTTGTCAGTGGGTATGCCTCTTTAAAGCAGCTAGGCAAAAGCAAACATGTTTGAAGAAAGATGAATGCAATGTGGAGAAAGAATTGGAAAGAGTTTGTGATGTACATGGAATAACCAAAGTCAGCAGTCTGAAATACTGGCAACTTTGGTGGCGACCATTCGTGTTGATAACTGCAGCTTCTAGAATTAAATGGCACGAAATTTATTCAGTTTCTAGTGGGGAACAGTGTCACTGGAGGGTATTGGTCCTTCTAAGCCTATGTGGCAAACAAGAACTACGGTTGATTATAGCAGCTGTATGGGTCAGTGAGCCTCTCACTCAATCCTTATGCGGCAGTTCTTAGGAGACAATGAGTCGTCTGTGCAGCAGGAGCCTCCTTAAGTGGCAATGCAGCTGAGGCGATTCAGATGAACACAGCTCCGGCAGTGACTCAGGAAGATTGCAGGCCCCCAAAGGTTATTTTGTGACTCCGTGCTCAATACAGCGGTCTCAGTGGTGCTTCGTCCATAGAGGGCGCTGGAGCGCCGCCCCCTCTGGTTCTCACCGCCACTGAGTCTAATAACATGGATTGATGCATTGCCTCTGCCGCTGTTATTCAGGTGGTCGGCGCTCATGTCCGGCCATCTGAATAACGTCAGCTGGTTGGCTGTACGGAAATGTCTATCAGAGCCAACAGCTCTGATAGGCTTTCCCAGTACAGCCCTCGGGTCCCGGAAGCTTATCCTTGGAGCGCACAGACTGTGCCATCCTTGGATAAGATGACAGGCGTCTCAGCCAATCAGGTTGGCCGTTTCTGGCTACCGGTAACCTGATTGGCTGAGACGCCTGTCAGTCATCGAGGGCGGAAGAAGACATTGTGGGACGTGGATGCCTGACTCCAGTAAAGGTAAGTGCCGGGCGGGGGTGGGGGGGGGAGAGAGCAATTTACAGGGCACAGTGGGGACAATTGGCACAGCGGCAACCATTGGCACAGCGGCGACCATTAAAGGGCACAGTGGTGACAATTGATGGCACAGTGGCGACAATTGATGGCACAGTGGCTGCGTTTAATGGCATGGCACAGTGGTGACAATTGATGGCACAGTGGCTGTGTTTAATGGCATGGCACAGTGGCTGCGTTTGATGGCATGGCACAGTGGCTGTGTTTAATGGCATGGCACAGTGACTGCATTTGATGGCATGGCACAGTGACTGCGTTTAATGGCATGGCGCAGTGGTGCGAATTGATGGCACAGTGGTTGCATTTGATGGCATGGCACAGTGGTGCAAATTAATGGCACAGTGGTGCAAATTGATGGCACAGTGGCTGCGTTTGATGGCATGGCACAGTGGCTGCGTTTGGGCACAGTGAGACTGCAATATTTTTTTTCCTTTGCGCCCCCCCCAAAAATTTGGAGCACCAGACGCCTGTCAGTCATCGAGGGCGGAAGAAGACATTGTGGGACGTGGATGCCTGACTCCAGTAAAGGTAATTGCCGGGCGGGGGTGGGGGGGGAGAGAGCAATTTACAGGGCACAGTGGGGACAATTGGCACAGCGGCAACCATTGGCACAGCGGCGACCATTAAAGGGCACAGTGGTGACAATTGATGGCACAGTGGCTGCGTTTAATGGCATGGCACAGTGGTGACAATTGATGGCACAGTGGCTGTGTTTAATGGCATGGCACAGTGGCTGCGTTTGATGGCATGGCACAGTGGCTGTGTTTAATGGCATGGCACAGTGACTGCATTTGATGGCATGGCACAGTGACTGCGTTTAATGGCATGGCGCAGTGGTGCGAATTGATGGCACAGTGGTTGCATTTGATGGCATGGCACAGTGGTGCAAATTAATGGCACAGTGGTGCAAATTGATGGCACAGTGGCTGCGTTTGATGGCATGGCACAGTGGCTGCGTTTGGGCACAGTGAGACTGCAATATTTTTTTTCCTTTGCGTCCCCCTCAAAAATTTGGAGCACCAGCCGCCACTGAGTAGTCTGTTACTCAGCTCTGATGCAGCTCTGCAAAATGCAGCACAACCTGGCCTGGTTTACAACAACACGGCGCAGCACGGTTACACTCACAAATTTCCTGTTGGCGCATCTCTCTTCAACTGCCCAGCTCCTTCCCAGGCTTATTGTTTTGTATCGTCTCCCCTTCTGACTTTAGATGTGGTATTTGTAGGTTTGTCCCCAGCTTCACTGTATGTAAAATCCTTCAAGACTTAATTTCCCAGGTTTCTCTGGGCACTTGCATTAGAGCTATGACAACCAAAGTGGTGAATAGGGATGAGCCGAACACCCCCCCGTTCGGTTTGCAGCAGAACCTTCTAATGGACCGACCGTTCGCGCAAACATTTAGAACCCTATTGGCGTCTATGGGACTCGAACGTTCAAATTCAAAAGTGCTAATTTTAAAGCCTAATATGCAAGTTATTGTTGTAAAACGTCTTTTGCCCCAGGGAACATGTATCAATGGAAAAAAGTTTTTAAAAATGGTCGATTTTTCTGGAGCAGTGATTTTAATGATGCTTAAAAAATAAAAATAATGAAACATTCCTTTAAATATTGTACCTGCTGGGTGTCTATAGCAGTGTTTTTCAACCTTTTTTCAACCAAGGCACCCTTTAAAATCTGTCAGAATCTCAAGGCACACCAAACCAAAAATGTGAAAAATTATGCCACTTGCTATTTGCACAGTGGTTCAATTAATTAAAACAAAACACAATATAATACCCCAATTTGTGGGTATAGTGTGAAAGATGATATGGCGGGTAAATAGATACCTAACATGTCATGCTTTAAAATTGTGCACACTCGTGGAATGATGACAAACATTGGTACTTCAAAATCTCCATAAGCAACACCTTAAAACACTTATTTATTAAACTTTTTTTTTTTTTCACTGTCCCTTTTTGGATTGTTTCTCAGGCAAGACAGTGGAAGAGGGGGGACATCCCCTCCCGCTGCTTCTGAAAGCGTTCCAGTGGCTCAAAAAACACTCGGAACGCTTTCATGAGAAAGCCGGCCACTGGTTGTAAAAAAACAATACCAAGGTTATGGCTGATATTTTCATTTTAGGGCACTTTCACATTGACTAATTCCATTTTTTATATAATATACATGGGCTATGTGGGTTATTATTGATAATGATAACTGTAAACTTCAAAACTGCAGTTTGGCCGCAGCGCAGGATACCTGCGGTTTTCATGTGGTTTCTCATAAACTTCTATTATGTAGTACATTTTTGGTACATTTTCTAAAAGCCCACCAAAAATAAGAGACATAATAGAAGTCAATAGAAAAACACAAGAAAACCGCAGGTACCCTGCGCTACATCTGAGCTGTGGCCAAACTGCAGGATTGAAGTATACAGTTGTCATCAAAAATAACCCATATAGCCCATGTATATTATATTACATTTAAAACAATTCACCATGCTTGCAATGAAAAGTGAGGCAATGAAAGTGCCAAAAAGTGTTATATAGTTTTTTTTTTATTTTTAGAAACACCATGCCTGCAATAAAAACTAATCATACATTGAAAATGACAGGTACAAGTACTGTACCCGTGTCTCCTCACTGTTTTGTTTCCTACTCGTGGTGTTCTTCTTCTCCCCCCCTCAGGGAAACGCGCGCCAGCCAGCATCTATACCCAAGGCTCACACGTCACAGATATCAGTGCGTGCGGCGTGCGCCCGACCCTCCCATAGCAACCGATGACGTAATCGGTTGGCAAGACGCGGTCGGAAAGGCCCGCACAGCTTCCCGAGTGCCTGTGGCAGCGGGAAGTGAGCTTTACACAGTGGACCGGCACCACTGTAATAACAGATATTAACCAAGTGGCCATCAGATAGCTGCCTATATTGGGGGTCATTTTGCCGCGGCACACCTGGGGACTCTTCATGGCACACCAGTGTGCCGCGGCACACTGGTTGAAAAACACTGCTCCAGGGAACATGTATCAATGATAAATATTATTTTTTTCTGAATCAGTGATTGTAATGATGCTTAAAAAAACAAAAAAGCAAAAAACAAAAACAAAAGAGCACACGGCAGTACACACTACGTAGCTTTAGGTGCAATTACAGAGGAAAAAGGCAGTACACACACCATGTAGCTTTATGGTGCACACTGCAGAGGAGAGGACACAGGCAATACACCACGTGAGAATACTACAGCTAGCACAATCACCTGCCTGACAGTAAATTAGGAAAAGCTGATCTAGCTATACTATACAGCAGTGTTTTTCAACCAGTGTGCCGCGGCACACTGGTGTGCCGTGAAGAGGTTGTTGAGATGTCATCACACTGCCACTGCAGTCTTGAGAATCACGTGAAAACCTCACCAATGAACCTAATGGCAGATTGTTATTCTATCTCTGCAGTCTTGTTGCTGCCCCTTGTTGTGATGTCACCACACAGCCACTGAAGTCTTCAGGAACCAGCGAGAGCTTACAATGGATCTAATGGAATGTTTCTAGAGTAGCAAAGTGATAACCTGAAGAAGAACTGTCCGGCACTGCAGTAAAGAAGTATATGAATTTTGGACCCAGAACATTTAACTTAATATTTGCAGTAATTACATTGTTTTTCCTTCTTTCTTTTAACTATGGGGGTGATTAGCTTTGGGGTGGGCGGTATTGTTTGAGTGGAGCGGGAGCTTCTGTGGCCCAAAATACGCTTTAAACTGAAGAGAAGTTTTCCTTTAAAATAATTATTTTTTTCTTCTGCTTGCAAACATTTTTTTATTTTTTTACTGTCCTTGTCTTTTTTTTTGGCCAGCTGTAAAATGTCAATTTTTATAGGAAGTGGAACGTGACAGCAATATGTTGCCCCTCTCTAGACACCGGTGCCATGTTTGTGTATTTTATTATCATCTCTACGCGGCGAGGACCTTTTCTGAGCAGGAGAAGCACTTGTTCCGGGGCTTTGCGGCGTGGAAACTTAGAATGTGATAAATGTTGCGAGCAATCAATGACGATCACATTGTTATACCTACGCCGACTATTGTATATAATGTATCTCTGTCTTCCCCTCCAATGTCCTGTTGTTGCTAAGCAACGCTATCACGGCTCGCCTGTATCGCGTTGTATCAAATTTATTTTTATTGAGCAGGAGGGAATGGTGATAAAATAACCAAAAAATGGATTTTATTAGAGGAAGGGAGAGAAAACAAAATGAGTGTGTGTTACCTAAAGTCTTTAAAAAAAAAAAAAAAATTGCTATCTATCAAAAGACAGAAATTCGATATTACAGCAGGATCTCATAATCTTCTTGTTAACAGTAACTAAATTACATGCATACACTGAGACATATGTATGAATGTGACTCATTCAAAGAAGCCTTCTACATTGCCCATAGATTCATCCAATTTTATTTTGAACCTCTTGACACATGGAATGTTAATATACCAATTCCTGCAGTGTTAGGATTCATCTATTTCTTTTGTTAGTGTTTATTCTGCATACTGGTGGGGGGGCGGTCGTTCTGCATTCTCCTATGGCGTAGCTTGGTATGCTGCTAAGGATAGTTCTGCATGCTGCTGGTGGGTAATTCTCCAACCCGCTGGGTATAGTTCTACATACTGCTACTGGGTAAATCTGCATGTTGCTATAGGTTAATTATGCAATGTTTCTGGGGGATATTTCTTTAATGTTGTAGGGGCAGTGGCGGCTGGTGCTCAAAATTTTTGGGGGGGGCGCAAACGAAAATAAAAATATTGCAGCCTCACTGTGCCCATCACATGCAGCCACTGTGCCATGCCACCAAATGCAGCCACTGTGCCACCAAATGCAGCCACTGTGCCATGCCACCAAATGCAGCCACTGTGCCATCAATTACAGAAACTGTGCCTTCAATTGTCATCACTGTGCCATGCCATCAAATGCAGCCACTGTGCCATCAATTGTCACCACTGTGCCATGCAACACAGCAACTGTGCCATCAATTGTCACCACTGTGCCATGCCATCATATGCAGTCACTGTGCCATCAATTGTCACCATTGTGCCATGCCATCAAACGCCACCACTGTGCCATCAATTGTCACCACTGTGCCATGCCATCAAACGCCACCACTGTGCCATCAATTGTCACCACTGTGCCATGCCATCATATGCAGTTACTGTGCCATCAATTGTCTCCACTGTGCTATGCCATCAAATGCAGTCACTGTGCCATCAATTGTCACCACTGTGCCATGCCATCAAATGCAGTCACTGTGCCATCAATTGTCACCACTGTGCCATGCCATCATATGCAGTTACTGTGCCATCAATTGTCACCACTGTGCCATGCCATCAAATGCAGTCACTGTGTCATCAATTGTCACCACTGTGCTATGCCATCATATGCAGTCACTGTGCCATCAATTGTCACCACTGTGCCATGCCATCAAACGCCACCACTGTGCCATCAATTGTCACCAATGTGCCATGCCATCAAACGCAGCTACTGTGCCCATCAATTGTCACCACTGTGCCATGCCATCAAACGCAGTCACTGTGCCATCAATTGTCACCTCTGTGCCATGCCATCAAATGCAGTCACTGTGCCATCAATTGTCACCACTCTGCCATGCCATCAAATGCAGTCACTGTGCCATCAATTGTCACCACTGTGCCATGCCATCAAATGCAGTCACTGTGCCATCAATTGTCACCACTGTGCCATGCCATCAAACGCCACCACTGTGCCATCAATTGTCACCAATGTGCCATGCCATCAAACGCAGCTACTGTGCCCATCAATTGTCACCACTGTGCCATGCCATCAAATGCAGTCACTGTGCAATCAATTGTCACCACTGTGCCATGCCATCAAACGCAGTCACTGTGCCATCAATTGTCACCTCTGTGCCATGCCATCAAATGCAGTCACTGTGCCATCAATTGTCACCACTGTGCCATGCCATCAAACGCCACCACTGTGCCATCAATTGTCACCACTGTGCCATGCCATCATATGCAGTCACTGTGCCATCAATTGTCACCACTGTGCCCCATGCCACTGTGCTCATTGTCGCCTCTGTGCCCCATGATGCCACTGTGCCCCATGCCACTGTGCCCCATGCTGCCACTGTGCCCCATGCTGCCACCGTGCCCCATGATGCCACTGTGCCCCATGATGCCACTGTGCCCCATGCTGCCACTGTGCCCCATGATGCCACTGTGCCCCATGCCACTGTGCCCCATGCTGCCACTGTGCCCCATGCTGCCACTGTGCCCCATGATGCCACTGTGCCCCATGTCACTGTGCCCCATGCTGCCACTGTGCCCCATGATGCCACTGTGCCCCATGATGCCCCTTTCCCTGTAAAAAAACACTTACCTGACGCTTCCATGTCCTCCCTCGATGTCTTCTGCCGCCGTGGAGAAGCTTCAGCCAATCAGGTTCCTGAAAACCAGAATCCAAGAACCTGATTGGCTGAAACGGCTGTCAGTCTAATGCAAGGACCGCAGATTGCCTGCGCTCCGAGCATAGACTTCCGAGAGCCGGAGGGCGGCACTGGAAAAGCCTATCAGAGCCGCTGGCTTTGATAGGCAGTTCCCCTCAGCCAACCAGCTGCCTCTATTCGTGTAACCGGCGTCCCATGTCCAGTTATACGAATAGACCAGGCAGCTGGCAACAGTAACTCACGTTCAATGCATAGCATTGAACGTGTGTTACTTGCGAGAGGGGGTGGCGCTGCAGCGCCCTCTATAGACGGCCGCCAGAACTTCGGCTAAAATGTCAAAATGACATTTTAGCCGAATAAAAGTTCTTAAAGGGCCCGTTTTTATTTTATTTTTTTATTTTTGTTACTGCGGAAGGGGGGGCGGCGCCCGTGCGCCCATATGGGCGGGCCGCCACTGTGTAGGGGGTAGTTATGCAAGCTGCTGTTGGGTTGTTCTGTGTGCTGCTGGGAGCTAATATGAAAGCTGCTGTGGGTAGTTAATACTGCTATGGGGTATATACTGGTATGTTTCTGAATGGTAGTCCTTTATGTTGTTGAAGGTATGCCAGCTACTGGTGGGTCATTCTGCATGCTGCTGGTGCAGCCTTCTTAACCTCCCTAGCGGTATGATTCTGTCTGGAATTTTGTTCCAAAAGCGGTACCATTTTTTTGTATGGAAATTTGGTGTTATTTATTGTAGGCCTGCAATTCTTAGTAAATACTTACTTAAACCTGACCAAAGAAGACTCTAGTAGACCTCTCAGATGTAATAACGTTCGAAAAAATAAAATCATGAGTTATAATCTAATAAATAATATCATTTTATTCAGTAATGTAATAAATAATGCAATTTGTCAAACAGAAGAAAATTCAGTAATAAATAATGCAATTTGTCAAACAGAAGAAAATTCAGTAAACATCCTGGGTGTGGTAAATTTTGAAACATGGGACTGCACATAGACCAACGTCACAATCAGAGCAATAGAACCTTGTTTCCTTTCGGACTTTTTTTCCATTCCCATCTCGCTTTGAGCAGCAAACTACACACATTCTTGTAGGTGCTGCCTTTTTTGCGCTTGGCGGGATGTAATCCGTAAAGTGACGACCAGTCAGCCTCTCTGGGTTTACAATGTCAACAGCGCGACGTCCAGATCTGTTCACGGCCACTGATGGCGTTTGGTAGTTCAAAAAAATTTGCTCCACCACCTTCCAGATGAAGTCGGAGTGAACAAGAGGCTTGTCACTCCTTCCCTTGTGCAGTATATAGGCATTCCACATACATTGTTCCAGGAGATGCCTGAATATTTTTTTATAGTATTTTTTTTGTTGCTTCCGCATAGCTGGATAGAAGGTCATCGCCTGATCGGCTCTATCGACTCCTCCCATGGTGTTGTTGTAATCGATCACAAGTTGTGGCTTTTTGACATCTTTCCCACCTCTTGTGTGGACCATGGCAGTGGAGGTGGTATGTACTGTACTCATTAGGCACACGTCTTTTTTGTCACGCCAACGCATTGCCATCATCTTTCCTTTCTGCCAGGCCACCATTTCTCCTGTTTTCAGTTTTTTCTTGGAAAACATACATGGCAGGTCACGTCGGTTGGCTCTAGCGGTTCCATATGCGTCAGTCTTGTTTTTTAGTAGAAACTCGTACAGCTCAGGCGACGTGTAAAAGTTGTCGGTTGTTACACAATACCCCTGATTGAGCAATGGTTCAAGCAATGAAAGGACTGATGACGTTGCCATCCCATAGTCGCTGTACCTGGGGTTGAATTGTGTTCCTTTGCCGGTGTATATGATGGAATTCCATATATAGCCAGTTGTAGACTCGCAGAGCATATAGGATTTTATTCCAAACCGCGCTCTCTTGGATGCGATGTATTGAATCCAGCTGAGGCGTCCTTTGTAAGCCATCAGACTTTCATCAATGCTGATGTCACGGTCTGGGACATAGGCCTGCTGGAAATTTGTTATAATCATTTGGAATACTTCCCAGATTTTCTTCAGTTTGGGCGCTGGATGTGTGGCTTCGTCAAAGTCCTCATTGTTGGTGAAGTGTAGATTCTTCATTATGAGGGAAAATCGGTACTCGGACATGATGGTGCCAAAAAATGGGGTTGCCAGCAATTTATTTTTAGTCCAGTACCATCTCTGCAGGGGTTTACCCACCACCCCTTGGAGAAGTATTAGCCCCAGAAATTTCCATATGTCCTCCTTACTCACAGGTTCCCATTTTCTGGATCTGGAAAACTTGCTGTGCAGAGTAGTGGATTGCTGCTCTTTGTAGCGGTTTGTCTCCGTGACAATCTTTTCAATGACGTCATCTGTCAGAAATAATTTTAGGTACGCCAAAGGATCATTGTGATCAACTTCTACCTTCATCCCAGGCGATCCTGTAAACGGGAATCTTGGCGGTGGTACTGCATCCATACCGCAATCAATAGGGCACCAAGTGCGCACCTCACTGAGCTCAAGTGGAGATTCGTCGCTGTCGCTACTTCTCTGGTCAGAGTCGGAGTCGTATGACGAATCTTGCCACGAATCGCTATCGCTGTCGCTCAATTCTGCGAGGAACTCTGTGTCGCTGTCGCTGTCACTTATCTGATCCAAAGCCGCTTTGGAGGTGCTAAAGTGACGCTTTGATGCCATTTTATTTTTTTTGGTTAGATAAAACAGCAAAAAGGGCAGCCAGGGCAGTGTAGAATAATCTGAGGTGATACAGTGAAATCCTGTCAGATTACACTGTATCATGTAACTTTATGTGTGTGTTTTACTTTTTTACATTGTAACATTGTAACTTTTTTGAATCTCCCGCCCACTTCCGCCACTGTGAGGCGCTGCGGTTCACAGAGACGGAAGAGAGAGGAGACATCAGAGAAGACATCAGCGGGGCTCTCACCGGGATTAGATAAGAACACCGCTGCGCTCACTCTGCAATACATTCTGCCGGGGCTCTCACCGGCGATCACAGCGGGAAACCCCGCTGGATCGCCGGGATGTCACCACACCACCGCTGCGCTCACTCTGCATTTCCCCTGACTCATCTGACCGGCGATCCAGCGGGACTAGTCTGACCGGCGATCCAGCGGGAAACCCCCGCCGGATCGCCAGGAATTTTTGGGGGAAAAAAAAATGCACCCCGAGCGTGACTCGGGGTTACCGCTTCTGGCACTGAATGTTAACCCCGAGTCACGCTCGGGAATACCGCCAGGGAGGTTAATACTGTTTGGGGTACGTAGTGCACCCTATGTAGGAGCCGCTGGTGAATTGGGATCACCCACCCTTCACAGCCAGGCACACCGAATCTCCAGTTTCCCAGAGTCAGAAAATGGCCCAGTACTTTTTGTATTTTTATTAAGGGGATAAAACTTGGATGGGGAGTAAGGGTATTATGGGATGCCCACTTGACATTGAAACATCTTCGAGGACAACTCCTAGTATATACACTCCCATATACAACTCCTTTCCTTCCTCCAACACTTTACTTGCTTGCATAATCACCAGTGGTGTCAATATGTAAAAATCTATAGCATTGGCCCATTACAGGCAGGGACTCATAGCCGCACTCCAAAAAACCTTGATGGTTGTCTTTATTTAAAAAGAGGAAAAATGCACTACAAGTGACAGCACACGACACAGGGGTAAACAGTTGACGCGTTTCACACTATTATCTAGTGCTTAATCATAGCGACGCGGCTCCCAAACAAATTTGGCGTCCTTTTTTTACCACAATAGAGCTTTCTTTTGGTGGTATTTGATCCCCGCTGCGTTTTTTATTTTTTTTGCGACAATTATGAAAAAAATTCAATATTTTTTACTTTTTTCTATAATAAATATTCCCAAAAAAGATATATATATATATATATATATATATATATATATATATATATATATATATATATATATATATATATAAAAAATCCTCAGTTTAGGCCGATACGTATTCTTCTATATATTTTGGTAAAAAAAATCGCAATAACTGTTTATCGATTGGTTTCCATTGGTTTGAAACAACATGGATTGTTTCTTAAAAACGGGGGGGGGAGGGGGGGCTCAGTTTGCCATCTTCGCCCTGGGCACCAAATGGCCTTGTCCCAGCACTGCACTGCCTTTTATCTCTTGGTGTCACACAAACTTGTCAGAAGTGACTCTTGCAGATAGCAGAGGAAGGAGGCAGGGAAATTACACTTAGTGCTCTGGATTGAAAAAATATTCACACTATAGAGGGATATGCTTTGTTCATATTCCATGTATGAGGTTTACAACCACTTGAAGGCACAGTAAAACATGCATTTAACAATTTGCTACTGTAACACATGTTAATACGTAAACTCAAGTTGTGTTATGTTTCAGTGCCCCCTCTCGTGCATTAATCGGCAAGGTGCAGTTGGGTGCAGTTGGGTGACATTCAGACTTCGCACCAATGTGTATCTTGCAGCACAGTAATCTGAATCTGCCCTTAAGGTGCACTGAAGTCACATCCAAACTAAGTTGGCTAGATCAGCGGTCTCCAAACTGTGGCCCATGGGCAAAATGTGGCACTTTGCATGCCTTTATTGGGCCCTTGAGGCTCCATTCCAATCACTGACACCCAGGGGTGGACTGACAACTCATGGGGCCCCCGGGCAATAGGAGATTATGGGGTCATACAGTATACACACACATACAGTCTACATACACAGTATACACACACAGACACACAATATACACACACAGTATACATACACACAGAATACACATACACACATACTGAAAAGGTACTGCAGAGGCGGGGCAGCTATAATCTTGGGATTTTTTTTAAAAACACACAGATTTTTACATGCTGTCCCTGTTTTTTCTGAGGCTGGCAACCTTGATGGGGCCCCTGGTGGCGTGGGGCCCTCGGGCAGTGCCCGAGTGCCCGGATGGTCAGTCCGCCCCTGCTGACACCTATGTTGAAGCATTATTCCTCCCACAGACACCAATGAGGGGCACCATTCCTGCCACTGACACCATTAATGGGGTACCATTCCTGCCACTGACATCATTGATAGGGCACTATTACTCCCACTGACACCAATGATGGGGCACCATTCCTCTCTTGAATACCAAAAATGGGACAATATTTTTCCCACTAAAACCAAGGATGGGGCAGTGGCAGGATCTCAGCAAAAGTCATCCCCCATAGCCTTTATACTCACCTTATCAGCATGTGAGCTCCTCCCACTCTGGTTTAGCAGCCAATCACCATTATCAAGTACTGCACAAAGGAGTGGCATTCCTTGGGTCGATGACACCAGGCATTTAGGTGTTGACTTCAGAGGAAGAAGGAGTTGTGAGCAGTGTTGCTCATCGTCCTTTAAAAAAGTAATTAGTTAGGCCCCGTACACACGGCAGAGAACCTCGACGGGCAGAACACATCGTTCCGCCCGTCGAGGTTCTCTGCCGGCCGTCGAAATTGGCGACCCGCCCGTCGGGAATGGCAACCAGCCATTCATCCAGGCTGGCCGTCGAGCAAAAAGAGAGCGTGCTCTCTTTTCGCTCGACGGGATTCCCGACGGGCGGGGCGAGCCAAAAGCGTACACACGGCCGAGGTCCTCGCTGGAATGCAGCTTCCAGCGAGGTTCTCGCTGGTTTCCAGCGAGAATCTCGGTCGTGTGTACGCCGCCTTACAGTTACAAATTACTTGTCCAAAAAAGTAATTGAGTTAGTGACTCAGTTACTACATTGGCAAAGTATTTAGTTACTCAGCAAAGTAACTGACTTTTTTTTTGCCGGCGTATGACGACCCCCTAATTTTCCAGCTAAAATTTTGGCACAGTGAGTGAGGCATGTTACAGGCACAGTGAGTGAGGCATGTTACAGGCATGTACAGTACAGTATTGCTGGACATGTGGAGCTGGAGTGTGAAGAATCTGATATTGTACAGTATTTGCTGGACATGTGGAGTGAGTGTACAATATCAGATTCTTCACACTCCAGCTCCACATGTCCAGCAAATACTGTACAGTACAGTATTGCTGGACATGTGGAGCTGGAGTGTGAAGAATCTATCTGATATTGTACAGTATTGCAATTTGCTGGACATGTGGAGCTGTCCACATGTCAGGCCCCAGCCCTAGACTAGGCCGCTCCCCCCCAGTTCCAGACAGTTCCTATCCTACTTAGTTCCAATTCCAAATACACACAGACACGACAACATGCAGCATGATTGTCTTGATGCCGGTCTCCTCTACTCAACTGTTGCTGGTGATATGCGCAGGGCCACGGTCGTCGGGCGGTGCTGCTGCCACTCCAGTGCCTGCTGAGGCTGCCTCAGGCTGACTTAGGTAGGTGTAGGTTAGGTTTTGCGCAGGGAAGATGTCGGCGGGCGGCTGTCTCGGGCTGAGCTGAGCTCTCGTCACACAGTCCTGTCACGTGACAGGCGGCTGAGGTGGACGGGAGACTCCAGGCACATTCATGCGCCAGCGCGCCGCCATCCGAGTTAGCCGATCACGACACAGACAGGCCAGCTCTGTGTGACCCCCCTCTGCCCCGGCCCCCGCACGCAGGAAATGTAATTGCGGTAACTCCGCCCATTTAATGGGAACGGCCTTACCGCGAGGGTAAGAGTAATCTGGTAGATCACTCGTTACCCTCGAAAGGGCTTGCGTTGGGTAACAGCGTGAGAGATCACTAATAAAGTGAAAATAAGAGGGTCAGGGATGCTCTGTGCAGAGACGCTGTTACTTTACATTGCACAAGCAATGTGACATTGTCTCTTTAATGTAACATACTTACTACACATATGCTAACCCAACCTTAGATGTGTAGTTATAAAAAAAAAAATTGTAAAGCTGTTTACTCATCAAAACATGTAGGCATGCAAATTTGTTACATGCAAATAGGAAGAATTTGAACGTTCTCAGGATATATTCTTTTCAATTCAAATGTGTGAATTTAGAAAATAGTATGGCCACTAGATGGTGCAGAGGTACATACTTATTGTTGTCAGTGCCATCTAGTGGCCATAATGTGACAATGCCACCTGATGGTATTGTCAATGGAAAAAACGATGATGCTCAGAGCCATCTAGTGGCCATGATGCAGTATTTTTTGCATTCACACTTTCAAATTACAAAAGATGTAGCTTGAGTACGTTCGATTTTGATCTGTTCTATTGAAACAAATGTGCATGCAGCTTCAATGGACAAACAGCTTTGTGATTTTTTTATCACTACACCCCATAGTGTGAACGGGACCATAATCTATCCAAAATTATTATGCTGATTTTTTCTTAAAATAAATCCAAATAGTTTAAAATATTTATGCAACCGAGTATGTAAAAATAAAATAAAAAAATAAAATGGGGGTTTATTGAGTTTAGGGACAAAGCGCTGAGTGTGGAATATTCATGTATCATAGCACCAGAAACAGATGCTTTAATTTGCTTGTTGTCTCTTCTGAAATTACTTGTCTTGATTAAAAAATGTACCTCTGGCTGAAGCAATCCGGCTCAGACAATGGCGCAATTTCACTAAGGAAAAGGCTGAAAAAAAATTGATGTCTTTTGGGAAAAATAGAAATCAGTTGGGCTAAATACCTGTCATTTCCAGGGTAGATGGACTTTCATCACGGCGCACTTGTGTTTTTTGACATCCCCGAGTCTTGGCAGCCAGGATCCTCTTCATCTAATTATGTGCCCAGTACAACCTTTCGCTTTCATATTCTTCATTTGTGCTTTAGTCTCGGCGGGAGGTTAGCTGAGACAGAGCTAGAGACTCCGTTATTAGGAGAGCCATAATGTTCATTTCTGTTTCAGAAGGAGCCTGCAGACTCGACAAAGAATCTTAAGGGGAAGCTATTATTTTTATTTATATTTATAAAATACCTCTATTCAATCAGTTCTTTAATAACAATAATATGTATATACTATATATATATATAGTCATGGCCGAAATTGTTGCACCCAAGTAATTTTTCCAGAAAATTAAGTATTTCTCACAGAAAAGTATTGCAGTAACACGTTTATTCCCTTTGTGTGTATTGGAAGAAAACATTCCCACTTCTGTCGGACCATGCCACGGCGAGGCACATCAGAAGTTCGGCCCCCCCATCCTCCTCCCTCCTCCTTACTCTGCTGCCAGTAAGCGAGTGCAGCATGCTTCACGCATGTGCAGTAAGAAACCGTCTGTGAAGTAGGTTCGCTTACCGGCAATGGTGGTGGCAGCACCTGACAGCCGATCGAAGCATAAGCTGGAGTGCCGACATCGCTGGACTCTAGGACAGGTAAGGGTCCTAATATTAAAAGTCAGCAACTACAGTATGTGTAGCTGCTGACAAAATTTTTGGAGGGGGGAGGCAGAACACTGCTTTAAGCAATGACAGACATGAGAGCAGAAGTGATTAAAGTGATTGTAAAAATAAGACATGAAATATGAATAAAGTATATCCAACTATAGTGTGTACTTGTCTAATTCTAGATCACTAGTGTCACTCCTGTCTGCTGCCTCCTTCCTCTGCTTTCATGAAGAGTCACTTCTGACAAGTTTTTCTGACACCAAGAGATAAAAAGGTGACAGGGGAAGAAACTCCAGCACACAGCCTGTAATTGACGGTCTCAGCTCTGTTCCTGTGTGCTGTGTGAAGGGGGTTGTGTCCTCTCCCTTCAATCAGCTTTCAAAGCTGATCTGAGTATTTCACAAACTGCTGATCTACTGGGATTTTCATACGCAGCCATCTGTAGGGTTTACAGAGAATGGTCCAAAAAAAGAGAAAATATCCAGTGAGCGCCAGTTGTGTGGATAAAAATGCCTTGTTGATGTCAGAGGAGAATAGGCAGACTGATCTCAGATGATAGAAAGGCAACAGTAACTCAAATAACCACTTGTTACAACCAAGGTATGCAGAATACATCTCTAAACGCACAACACATTGAACCCTGAAACAGATGGGGTTCAGCAGCAGAAGACCACACACCGAGTGCCACTCCTGTCCGCTAAGAGCATGAGACTACAATTGGCACAGGCTCACCAAAAATTGGACAATAGAAGATTGGAAAAATGTTGTCTGGTCTGATGAGTCTCATTTCCATCTGTGACATTCAGATGGTAGGGTCAGAATTTGGCATAAACAATATGAAAGCATGGATCCCTCCTGCCTTGTATCAACGGTGCAGGCTGGCGGTTGTGTAATGGTGTGGAGGATATTTTCTTGGCACACTTTGGGCCCCTTAGTACCAATTGAGAATCGTTTTGTTTAAATGCTATGGTATTGTTGCTGACCATGTCCATCCCTTATGACTACAGTGTACCCATCTTCTGATGGCTCCTTCCAGCAGGATAATGCACCATGTCACAAAGCTCCAATCATCTCACCACTGGTTTCTTGAACATGACAATGAGGTCTCTGTACTCCAATGGCCTCCACCGGCAACAGATCTCATCCAATAGAGCACCTTTGGAATGTGGTGGAAGGGGAGTTTCCCATCATGGAGGAGCAGCCAACACATCTGCAGCAACTGCGTGATGCTATCATGTCAATATGGACCAAAATCTCTGAGGAATGTTTCCAACACCTTGTTAAATCTATGCCATAAAGAAGGAAGGCAGTTCTGAAGGCAAAAGGGGGTCCAACCTGGTACTAGCAAGGTGCACCTAATAAAGTGGCCAGCGAGTGTATATAGGGGTTTACACCAACTTTAAAGTAGAATTCAAACCTGAACCTATCTAATCTTAAAAATGCCCCTTCCTACTCCTAACACCTATGCTGGATGACCTGTGTAAGAAATATGTATAGATTTACCTATTTTTAGTCCAATCCAGTAAGGGTTCAAGTGATGTGGCTCCCCTGTGTCAGTGATCGCCAGCTGCAGGGGAGAGAGGGAATGCCGAGGACGGCTGGGACATGGAAGCCCTTGAGTGACATCACCACACCCGGAATTCCGAGCCGTTGTTGGAGCGCTCTCTCCTCTCCCCTACAGCCGCCACTGGCACAGGGAATAACATGACCAGATCAGAGCAGGCTGAGAATAGGTAAGTATATACATCTTTCTTACACAGGTTGGTCAGCATATTGTAGGTTATTGGGAGGGGAGGGGGGACATTTTTTAGATTAGTTGGATTTGGGCTGAAATTTTACTTTAACATATAGCACCTTTTCTGAAAAGCACGTGCACTTACATCACCTACTGTACATGTGTACCTACAGAACAGAAGAAGCTATGATAGTGTAACAATTTGCTATACTTTTTTATAATATACCGTATTTGCCCGGTACAGTATAAAGCAACCGGGTGTATAAGACGACCCCCTAATTTTTACATATTTTTAAAGACTTTTTGTCTGTACTCACCGTATAAGACGACCACCTTCCAAAGCTTCCGACGCTTCATATTTCTTCCTTCTGGATCCATATTCTTCTTCCTTCTTGCTGGAGCCAATCACGGCGAGCGATGTATTCTATTAATGAATACAAAGCCTGCTTGGATTGGCAGAGGCTGTAACATCATCAGCCCACGCCTCTCTGACTCTCAAAGCCAATCCGAGCAGGCTACTGTATGTAGCCTGCTCAGATTGGCAGAGGATGTTACTCCAATCCGAGCAGGCTCTGTATTCATTTGAATACATCGCTCACCGGGATTGGCTAAGCGGTATATACTGTAAGTAGCCAAAGCTACATAGAGTATTACCGCACATCAGCAGACATCCGAGCAGCTGACCCGGCGTATAAGACGACCCCTGCTTTTTGGCCATTTTTTCTTAAGCGTAAAAGGTAGTCTTATACGCCAGCAAATACAGTAAATGGTTGTATTGAAGGAATATATAAATTATGCAAACTGAAAGTCTAATTTGACCTTAAAAACTTGATTGGAGGTGATTTGCCTTTTTTCGTTCAGGAAATATTAAGGCGCAGTCAGTTTTAGGTAAGGCCGCTTTGTCCGTTGATTACTGTCAAACCACGGTGAGCACCAGCAGAGAGCCAATACACCTAGCTGCCTTGATTAAAGGTTGCTTATTAAATTCTTTTAATAGGATCAAAAAAATGTAAAATATTCACACACAAAAAAGGGAATTAGGTTATTATTATTTTATGTTGTTTCTTTTGTATAATGACACATTCTAAAGAAAAGAACTTTATGGTATATCATTAAAACAGTTTAGGATGGAACCTGTCTTTTTAATAGGTGCAATATAACGCTGAATGCTGTTATATGTACGGTGGAAATAATAATTACTACTATCAAATACTGGGGGTGTTTTATGTAGAGCGCTATTTCATGATATTCTGAATAATTTTCTCACCGCGTAGCTTTGTCTAATAAAGATTATTACCTACAGCCAAAGTTTAGCAGATTTTTAGAAGGGTTTTAAAAAGGTAAATTATAATTTTTAGAGAATAGGTTCACTCTAGAGCTTCTTCCAAATTCGCCGTTACTAGGGTTGTCCTGATACTATTTTTTAAGACCGAGTACAAGTACCGATACTTTTTTTTTTTGTTAAGGTCATGTGTCAGTATTTTTTTTTATTTTACAATTTTAATTTTTCACTATTTTTTTTCATACAATGCTTTCTTGAGGGGGGGGGGGGTGGATGTGTCAGTGTGTTTTTCGTTCTTAGCCCTGTTGGGGGTCTTTACAGACTTCTGACATCTCCCCTTTGAGACAGAGAAAGGGACTAAGGACACAGATTCTCCAGTGCCTTTCTCAGCTGCACTGGAAATGAATGGACAGGAGACAGAGGCTCCTATCCATTCATAAACTGAAGCATTGTAAACACAGTTTACGATGCTTAGTTATATGAATGGACAGAGTCAGTGATAACTGACTCGCTTCAATCAGAAAAGGTAGGAGCCGGGTTTAGCGGCTCCTACTGCCGCTCTCCATCCTGAGAGAGGGGGCGGAGGAGGACATGAAGGGGGACACAGAGCACGGAGGGGGAAGCAGCAGCACAGAGTGGACACGTAACATGGAGGGGGACAGCAGAATGGAGGACAGCTGCGGCACGGGGGGAGTAAGAAGAATGGCTGTGGCACGGAGGGGGGGAAACAGGAGCATGGAGGGAGAGAGCAGATGGGCAGTGGCACGGAGGGGGGGGACATAGGAGCATGGAGGGAGAATGCAGATGGGCAGCGGCACGGAGGGGGGACACAGGAGCATGGAGGAAGAGAGCAGAACGGATGGGGGAACTGGAGTAGGATACAGGGAAAGTCAGGTATCGTGTAAAGTATCGGAGCATTTTCCCCGAGTACAAATACTAGTATCGGTATCGGGACAACCCTATGAGTTACAGTATCAATTTTGCATGGATTAAAACAATTGTAGTAAATTATTAATGGAGTAAGTTCCATTTTTAGGAAGTCACAAAAAAAGCATCTAATTGTGTACAGAAGTGCTAATTCCCCAGTTCATCAAGTAAACATACTGTAGGTTCTGTTTCTTACTGTCTGTGTTGGTGGGTTTTCCATTCACTTCCTAGAACTCACATTTACTTCCTAGCCTGGTACTCACATTTTCTTCCTTACCTGGTACTTAAATTTCTCTTTCTAGCCAGGTATTTACATTACCTTCCTCACCTGGTACTCAGATTGTCTACCTCACCTTATACCCACATTCCTTTCTTCATCTGGTACTCACATTTCGTTCCTCACCTAGTACTCACTTTTTCTTCCTTGACTAGTTGGTACTCTCCTTTCTCATCTGGTGCTCAAATTCCTTCTTCACCTGGTACTTGCATTCCCTTTTTGCCCGCAACTCACATTTTCTTCCTTGCCTAATACTCACATTCCCTTGCTCATCTGGTACTCACATTTGCTTCCTTGCCTAGTACTTACATTCCCTTCTTCACCTTATACTCACATTTTCTTCCTTGGCTAATACTCACATTCCCTTCCAGACCTTGTACTCACATTTTCTTTCTTGCCTAATACTCACATTCCGTTCTTCACCTTGTACTCACATTTTCTTACTTGGCTAATACTCACATTTGCTTCCTTGCCTAGTTCTCACATTCCCTTCCTCACCTTGTACTCACATTTTGTTCCTTGCTTAGTACTCACATTCCCTTCCTCACCTTGTACTCACATTTTGTTCCTTGCTTAGTACTCACATTCCCTTCCTCACCTTGTACTCACATTTTGTTCCTTGCTTAGTACTTACATTTCCTACCTTACCTGGTACTCATCTTCCTTTCCTTAACTGATACTCCTATTACTTTCTTTGCCTGGTTCCCACATTGGCTTCCTTGCTTGTTACTTACATTTTCCTTCCTTGCCTGCTACATAAATTCACTTTCTCACCTGGTGCTCACAATACCCCTCGCTCACCTGGTATTCACATTGCCTTCCTCGCCTGGTACTCGCATTGCCTTCCTCGCCTGGTACTCACATTCCTTTCCTTTCCTAGTACTCACATTCCCTTCTTTGTCTGGTCTCCACTTTCCCTCCTTGCCTGATACCTTTTCTTTCCTTGCCTGGTATGAACATTCTCTTCCTTGCCAGGTACTCACATTCCCTTCCTTACCTGGCACTCACAATCCCTTCTTCAGCTGGTACTCACATTCCTTTCCTTGCCTGGTATTCACATTATGTTCCTCACCTGTTGCTCATATTTTCTTCCTCACCTGGTACTCACTCTCACGTTGCCTTCCTCGCCTGGTACTCACATTCCATTCTTTGCCTAATACTTTAATTCCCTTCTAATTCAAACTTGCTCGCGGCTGTAATGTATTGCCGCCTCCAGGCAATATAGACAAAAAGATCAATGAAAATGTGCCCCCCTCCAGTTTTAAGGAGAAAAATGGTGTGGGGTCCCCCCAAAAATCCACAAAAGACCCTTATCCGAGCATGCAGCCTGAGAGGTCAGGATAGGGTGGGGATGAGTGAGTGCCCCCCTTTCCTAAACCATACCGGGCCATATGCCCTCAACATGGGGGGTGGGTTATTTGGGGCAGGGGAGGTCTCTGCACCCCCATGGGGACAAAGGCCTCTTCCCGACAAACCTGGCTGGTGGTTGTCGGGGTCTATGGATGGGGGGCTTATCAGAATTTGGAAGCCCCCTTTAAAAAAGGGGGCCCCCAGATCCATACATTGTACCCATACATTGTACCCCTATACCCATTCACCAAAAAAGGTGTCAAAAAGTAAAAACCACAAGAGACTGTTTTTGACCATTCCTTCATTAAAAAAAAAACTTTGCGTCCATGGGGGCCTCCTGGCGACTGCTGTATTTTCGATTTGATAGCTCTTATATAGGCAAGGGCGGGGGCCACCCGCTGACATAACCAGATGACTCCACCCCCCCTCTGACGCCACATGACCTAGCCTATATAACAGCTGTCGCAGCTGAGAGACAGCAGTCACCTAGAGGCGGAGCTATTTAAAAATGTTCTATTTTTCAAGTCTGTGGGGTGGCGTGATTGAAGATGGATTACATTGCAGGACAATTTTTAATAAAAAAAAATCAACAAAGAAATTGTCAAAAACCGTCTGTGGTTTTTACTATTTTTGGTGAATGGGTAGGGGTACAAGGTGAGTGCTACATTTGACCAGCAGGTAGTAACCCTAGACATAGTAGACAGAAACCATTATTTCTGTTCCTGGTGCCAGCTCTGAGGCCCCATACACACGACCAAGCTTCTCGGCAGAATCCAGCGAGAAGCTTGCTGGGATCCATATTCTGCCGAGAAGCTCGATCGTGTGTACGTTTTCGCCGAGCAAACTGAAGAGCGAGGCGTCGAGCCAAAATAGAGAGCAGGTTCTCTATTTCCTCGACGAGCCATCGGGACTAATGGCTCAACGCCTTTTTCGACAGCCTGGTCGACGAACTCGACGGCCGGCCGAGAACCTCGTTGGGCGGAACGATGGGTTTAGCCCGACGAGGTTCTCGGTCGTGTGTACGCGGCCTGATATTATATTTTTATATGTTCAAGCTCAATCAGGTTTACCTGCGAAGGGTGGTACAATTTGGCATTATTGCCATGGAAGCCAGATGACCTTATCCCGGTACTGTAAGGAAAACGTGGTGTGGAGTTGACTAGCTCTGCCCTTGTTCTTCATAGCTGCTGTCAGAACAGAGTTTTAGGTGTTTTATATTTTATATTTCTTAAAGTTTTATACACTCCCTAGACAGAACAGACTTGCCATAATTACAGTACAGCCTAACAGTAATTACCTCTACACACCTCCCTTGTGTCATTTTATTTAGACACATATCGCTTTTATTGGCTGATGAGATGATTAAAGAGAAGTGTGATGTGCCATTATTACACCAGTCAGCGCTGTGATCTCCCCTCCAATGTACTCTGGAAGAGAACAATAACTTTGTTGCAGCTTGTTTCCTAAATGCCTTTCACTAAGTAACAGTCTTTGGTTGTTGTTTTGATTGATCCATTAACGCCGATCGGTGTATACATACCGGGAGAACTAATCCTAAAAATAATAACTTGTTTACTAAAAATTCCCCAACAAACAGTGTAAGGGTTCTAATGTGAGATGACTGGCAGCTCAATGATAAACAGCAACTGAGGAGGAGGAAAGCAAATTAAACCTGGGCTAAAAGAAGACAGAGGCTGCCAACGCTGAGTTTTTTCTTTCGCCTTCATATCCTCCCCTCCCCTTACTTACTGAGCTTCTGGTAGTTTTAGGAGACGAGAAGTTGTGTTTTTTTTTTTTTTTCTCATGGCAGGAGTGCTTTTAAGTGTAGACAGAATAGAAAGAAAAAAAAATGAGAGGAGTGAAGAACAGAGAACAGAAAAGAGAAGGAGATTAGAACAGAGACAAGGAAAAGGAAAGGACAAAAGGACAGAGAAAATAAAAGCAAATGAGAATAAAACAGAGCGGAGAAAAAGGAAAGGAGAAGAGAACAGAAAAAAGAAAAGGAAATGAAAATAGAAAAGAGAAAAGAAAAGGGAATGAAGAGAACAGAGAAGAGAAAAAGGAAGGGAGAAGAGAAAGAGGGAAGGAGAAGAGAAAAGGAAAGGAGAAGAGAACAGAGAGAAGAGGAATGGAGACAAGAACAGAGATGTGAAGAAGGGAGAAGTGGAAGGGAGAAGAGAAAAGAAAGGGAAAGGAGGAGAGAAGAAGGGAGGAGAGGGGAAAAGCAGATAAAGAGTAGTGTTGCTCACGAATATTCGCATTGCGAATATTCGCTACGAATATTGCATATTCGAGTATTCGCGAATAACACGAATATCGCGGCGAATATTCGCTATTTCGAATATTCGAATGTTTTCAATTTTTTTTTTAGAACAGATCACATCCTAGAGATCCCCATCGACGTCTAAAAGCATTGCTGGTATGATTAGAGACCTTGGGCCGAGTAGCTGCAGTGATCATTTTATATTGCCGAAAAATCGCAATGCGATTATTCGGCAATAGCGATATCGCGCGATTATTTTATATTGTAATATATCACGAATATTCTGAGCCAATCAGAGTGCTCCATTCCGCATTTCTCGAATATTCGCAATTATTTTGTATTGTAATATATCACGAATATTCTGAGCCAATCAGAGTGCTCCATTCCGCATTTCTCGAATATTCGCAATTATTTTATATTGTAAAATATCACGAATATTCTGAGCCAATCAATTCTCGAAATTTCGCATTCGCAATCGCAATTCGCATTCGCATTCGCATTCGCAATAGCGAAAATTCGCAATAATTTCATTTCCAAAAAAAATCACGAATATTCGTATTTAGCGAATATATCTCGAATATTCGACTATATATTCGAGATATATCGCGAAATCGAATATGGCATATTCTGCTCAACACTAATAAAGAGGAGAGGCGAGGAGAGGAGAAAAGGAGAAGAGAGATGAGGAGGAGAAAAAGAAAGGAGATGAGAAGAGGAGAGGAGACAAGAAGAGGGGAGGGGGAAAAGAAAAAAAGAGAAGAGAAAGGAGAAGAAAAGAGGAGAAAAGGAGAAGAGGCGAGGAAATACAAGGGTGAAAAAAAAAAAGAAAGGAGAACAAAAGGGAAGGGAGATAAAAACGGAGATGAAATAGTTATACCTAGTTCTAATCTCCGTCTCTTCTTCTTGGTCTGAGATTTGCATTTGTATTATGTAATGGTGTTTCTATAAGAATCGTTGATCGTGACGAGCAATGGGCTTTCCATCCCCTATGACACAGTTTGATCCTATTAGGGGTGTCTGGGTGGAATGGATAATAACCATTTTCCAGTCTTTAACAATTGATTCTTTGCATCTCTCTTTCACGTTCACTTCATTGCATTTCTGAGATGTAATTTTCACTTAATTACAGAATTCACTATACTATGGTGATTGTAGGACAAAAAATGTTTTCATTTTATTTAGGTTTTTCTTTGTAAAAACTCGATAAAAACTTTGAAACAGAAAAATAAAATAAAAATGGAGGTGAAGAATAGAACGAAAAAAACAGAAAGACAAAGAGGGAAAATTGAAGAGAAGAGAAGACGGAATGGGAGGGGACCCTACAAAGAAGAAACTTTGGCCCAGCCCAGATTCACAGAGCAATTACGCCTGTATAACTGGTGTTAGACAGGAGTAATTTCAAATTTCGCGCGCCGTATCACTAGTTTGAATCCTCAAACTAGTGATACGATCCGAGAGGCTTACGTCTTCGTAAGCCTTCGGATCTACGCTGCGATATTTTTGCGGCCGCTGGGAGGAGTTTGCGTCGTTTTCATGCGTCGGGATATGCAAATTAGTTTTTACGGCGATCCACGAAGGTACGAGTGTCCCTCGCAATCGCCTACGTGATTTTTTGGCTATGTAATGTTAGAGGAGCTTTTTGCTGGTCTAACAGTGCGTAACCCATGTAAAGTATGGACGTCGTTCCCGCGTCGATTTGAAAATATTTTTTTTTTTAACCACTTAAGGACCCCCGCATGCACATATACGGCCACAACATGGCTCGTACAGGCACAAGGGCGTAAATTTACGTCCCCGCCTTCGTGCGGTTCGGGGGTCCCATCGGGACCCCCTCCGCGGCGTGCGGGGGTCCCCCTGGCTCCGGGAGCGATCCGGGACGAGCGGGCGGATGTCAGTGTTTACCCGCCCCCCGCGATCGCTCCCAGCCAATGCGCGCGCTCCCCCTTTGTGTCACTTCCTCCTCCTGTGTAAACACAGGAAGGGGGAAGTGATGTAATCTCCCATCGCAGCGGTATTTCCAACCGCTGCGATGGGAGAAACACCTCACAGTAAGTGTGCACCAACACTACACTGACATACACACACATAGGCATACTTAACCCCTTGCGATCTGACCCCCCACCCCCCCTGTCACAGTGTCACTGAATGCAGTGATCTAATCACTGCATTTAGTGTCAGTGTGACAGGCAGTGTAAAATCAGTTAGTGTTAGGTTCAGGATAGCCCCCCAACCCCCCCTAATAAAGTTTTAACCCCCTGATCACCGCCCTAGTTAACCCTTTCACTCCCTATTGCCAGCGTCACTAAGCGATCATTTTTCTGATCGCTGTATTAGTGTCGCTGTTCCCGCTAGGTAGCTATTTTTTTTTATCGCAATTTTTTTTTTTTACTAAAGACATGTGGCTAAATAAATTTTGGCCTAAATGTTTGACTAAAATTTAGTTTATTTGATTTTTTTTTAACAAAAAGTAAAAAATAGTGGTTTTTTTTTCAAAAATGTCGCTCTATTTTTGTATATAGCGCAAAAAATAAAAATCGCAGAGGTGATCAAATACCACCAAAAGAAAGCTCTATTTGTGGGAAGAAAATGACGCAAATTTTGTTTGGGAGCCACGTCGCACGACCGCGCAATTGTCTGTTAAAGCGACGCAGTGCCGAATCGCAAAAACACCTTGGGTCATTTACCAGCGTATTGGTCCGGGTCTTAAGTGGTTAACGTAACTCGTTCGGGAATAGGAATGTACATAAGCGATGCTACTACGACGTAACGACGTGATTTCGCGCAATGCACGGCGGGAAATTTGCGAACGGAGCATGCGCAGTTCGATCGCCGCGGGAACGCGCCTATTTTAAATGCTTCACGCCCCCCTACTCGCGCAGATGGATTGCGACGGGAGAAATACACTACGCCGCCGTTGTTTACTGGACAAAATCTACCTGGATTCCACGTAGAGCCAGGTAAAAAACGGCGGCATAGTGTATTTCTGATACGCTACTAATTCTCTCTGAATCTGGGCCTTTGACTCTAAATCAACTAACCAAAGACATACCATTTCAGTAACAATCATAGATACAAATCTAAATACTGTTCTTTTGCATATATATATATATATATATATATATATATATATTACCTTTTGTACCATCTTGTAAGCTCCATGAGCACTCCTACTCCTGTATTGAACTGTATTGCAAACGTAATGTGCCCCTTTTTATTGTACATATTGTAAAGTGTTGTGTAAACTGTTTGCACTATATAAATCCTGTATAATAATAATAATAATAATTAAATATACACTATATTGCCAAAAGTATTGGGACACCTGCCTTTACACGCACATGAACTGTAATGACATCCCAGTCTTAGGCCCCGTACACACGAGTAAATGTATCTGTTCAAATCGGTCGGACAGACCGATTCGAACAGATCTGTCTGCTGGGATGTATTGGTTTGATCGTGTACACACGATCAAACCAAAATCCCCGCCGGCAGACAGCACACTGACGTGGCGGTGATGTGGCGGTGACGTTGACGCCGCCACGCCACCGCACCAGGAAGTAAAACACTTCTGCGCATGCGGCGAAACCATTCGACACGTGTGCGAGCAGATATGTCTGCTGGTTAGCATACTAACAGACCGTTTCCAGCAGACAGATTTGATCGTGTGTACGCGGCCTTAGTCCCTAGGGTTCAATATTGTGTTGGCCCAATCTTTGCAGCTATAACAGCTTCAACTCTTCTGGGAAGGCTGGCCACTAGGTTTATGTGTCTATGGGAATGTTTGACCATTCTTCCAGAAGTGCATTTGTGAGGTCAGGCACTGATGTTGGATGAGAAGGTCTGGCTCGCAGTCTCCACTCTAATTCATCCCAAAGGTGTTCTATCGGGTTTAGGTCTAGACTGTTCACAGGCCAGTCAAGTTCCTCCACCCAAACTCGCTCACCCATGTCTTTATAGACCTTGCTTTGTGCACTGGTGCACAATCATATTGGAACAGGAAGGGGCCATCCCCAAACTTTTGCTACAAAGCTTGGAGCATAGAATTGTCCAAAATGTTTTGATATGCCAACGCCTAAAACGTTCCCTTCACTGGACTAAGGAGCCAAGCCCAACAACTAAAAAACAACCCCACACCAAAATCCCCCCTCCACCAAATGATTTGGACCAGTGCACAAAACAATGTCCATCATAAAGATATGGATGAGCGAGTTTGGGGTGGAGGAACTTGACTGGCCTGCACATAGTCCTGACCTCAACTCAATAGAACACCTCTTGGATGAATTAGAGTGGAGACTACGAGCCAGGTGTTCTTGTCCAACATCACAAATGCTCTTCTGGAAGAATGGTCAAACATTCCCATAGACACACTCCTAAACCTTGTGGACAGCCTTTCCAGAAGAGTTGAAGCTGTTATAGCTGCAAAGGGTGGGCAAACTCAATATTGAACCCTACGGCTTAAAACTGGGATGCCATTAAAGTTCATGTGCGTGTTAAGGCAGGCGTCCCAACACTTTTGGCAATATCGTGTGTGTGCGTGTATAAATATAAATATATATATATATATATATATATATATATATATATATATATATATATATATATATATATACTGTATATATATATATATATATACTGTATATATATATATATATATATATAATATATATATATATATATATATTGATAGATAGATAGATAGATAGATAGATAGATAGATAGATAGATAGATAGATAGATAGATAGATAGATAGATAGATAGATAGATAGATTACAAAGTGGGCTGCATGATTTTTTTCCTGCTTTGTGCACAATTACCTAGCCTTCTTTCCTACACCGCTTCATCTAATAAATCCAGAATAAAGGTTGAGGCACAGTAATTTATTTGCTCTTTATTCTAATTTCCTTTCCTCAAGTCAAACAAGAAGCACTGTTCTGGGCATCCCCATCCTTTTTTCAGGGCTTTTTTTCAGCGGGAACGCAGGGCAACGCAGTTCCGCCACCTCCTGGACTGACTGTATGTACTGTCAAGGGGTGCTGGGGTGTGCTGCAGGGTATTGATGCTCACTGCTGGTGCATCTTTTCTAGCTGGAGGGCATCTATTTTTGCTGGGGGTCTATTGTTGCTGAGGAGGTCTAGTGTTGCTGGTGGGGGACCTATTGTTGCTGGGGGGGGTCAGTTGTTTCTGAAGGAGATGTACTGTTGGGGGAGGGGTATATTGTTGATGGCCGCCAAAGAGTCTATTAATGCTGGCTGTGGGGAGATCTGTTGATGCTGCCGGGAGCCTACTGTTGCTTGGGGGAATTTTGTTGTGGGTAGTACATTGTTAGGGGGATCTATTGTTGCTGGCTGAAGGGGAAACCAAATTCCATACAATTGACTTAGCACAACAAAATTATACTTGGTACTGTATTGTCTAAAAGGGGCGGTACTGGGAGGTGGGTAGGGAATGGAACCAAGGGACATTGCTCGGAGGTGAGTAGGGGCAGAGAAAACAAGTGACTCGGAAAAGGGGAGTTCCTGCACCTATTGTCTGAGAAAAAATGTCCTGCCTTTTTTTAAGTTTACAAGCATGTTGATCAATATATACACAGGTTTAAATAATGAATGAGCACCAGAAAAGGCCTTATGATTGTTTTTACCTATGTGTAAAGGTTGATCAACATGCTTGTGAATTTGAGCAAGGACGGGTATGCCCAAAACAGTCTATGGGCCAGATTCAGGTAGAGTTGCGCTGGAGTATTTCGATATGCGCCGCGTAACTGTGAAGATGCGCTGTCGTTTCTATGTGGCCGTACCCACCAACCTAGATGCGACAGAAAACGGGCCTTTTCCGACCGGCTTAACGTTCCGACGCCAGAGTATCGTCAGCGCATAGTTTCGCTTGGCGCATCAGTCGCGCCTATTGATTTCCCCTGCAAATATGCAAATGAGGGAGATTTCCCAATTCTCGCACGGATTAGCACCATACGCTGGCTACATGCGCCGCGCATATGTCGTCCGTCCGTCGCAAAGTTATTTCTACAAATGGCTGCTTTATCTTTACTCCAGACGGCCACAGGTCAGCAGGAGAGCAGCTACAGCAGCAGCGCTACCGACGAAACTAGCAAGCTGAACAACCACACGTGCAAGGACAACACCTCTGTGTGCCAACATGCCAGGGGCAATCGTGGTCCTAGAACTACTGATGGGTCCCCCGGAACGAAGGAGGCGGGCACGTGAGAGGATATACCGCACGCGCATGAGCCTCTTTGGCATGGGGGATGAGGAGGTGTATCGCCTCTTCAGATTCAGCCCTGATGCAATACTTGAACTAACCACAACCCTGCAGGGTGACATCACCAGCAAGACACACCGCTCACAAGCAGTGCAGCCACTGGTGAAGGTACTGGCAACACTTAATTTCCTTGCAAGTGGATCATTCCAGCGTACAAGTGGAGTGGTGGCTGGGATGTCACAATCCTCCGTGAGCAGATGTGTGCACCAGGTTGTCCCTGCAATCCTCAGACGCATGTCCAACCAGTTCATCAGACCCACCACTGAGGAGCTGCGGCTGAAGGCAATGACAGATTTCTACAGCATTGCCAGATTCCCACGCACTGTGGGGGCCATTGATTGCACACATGTGGCCCTACAGCCCCCCAGTGCCACAGAGCACATATACCGCAATCGGAAGCATTGGCATTCTATCAACGTACAGGTGATAGCCGATGCCCAACGCCTCATATGGCACGTCCGTGCCAAACACCTCGGGTCCAGCCATGACAGCTTCATATACCGTCAGAGTCCCATCCCAGCAGAATTCGAGCAGAACATGTATGGGGACAGCTGGCTGGTTGGTGAGTGACATGGGTGGCAGGCATGACTATCCCCTCCCGTGATGCACACCTCACAAGTGGCACATGCATGACTAACATCCTCCTGTCTTTTCCCTTACAGGTGACTCTGCATATGCACTGGGACCCCATCTCATGACTCCTTTCCGGAACCCCAAACCAGAGGAGAGAGAAGATACAATGAAGCACACATCAAAACCCGTGCAGTGGTGGAGCAAACATTTGGGCTCCTGAAGTCCCGTTTCCGCTGCCTGGATAAGTCCGGGGGGACCCTATTGTATTCCCCTACCTTTGTGTGTCAGATCATCGGTGCATGTTGCATTCTGCACAACTTTGCTATGAGAAAAGGCCTGCAGATTGACATACGTGATGACCTGACCCCCGACCCACACAGTCCCCACCTGCCAGAGGAGAACCAGTCTGCTGATGGAAGAGCAGTCAGGAGGGTCCTCGCCGTAGGCATCTTTGGACACTAAACCAAAACATTAATCACACAGAGAATGCACGCGTGTACACCACTGATGTCCCTAGATCACACACACCACATGCACATCGCATTGGATTAGCCCAAGTCCAGCATGTAGGACTTGTGAGCAGCAACGCCAGCGTCAAGGCCCCGATGATGTCACTGTCCATTCATACACCTTTCACACGTCATTCATACAGCCGTGGGGTTAACTTCACCACCACGGCCGAGGGTGACACCCCTTACTGGCAGGAGTGCCACCCCCTCACATTCACACACCATTCACACTGCAAAGTGTGCAGTATCAAAAAAAAAAAAACTCATAACCTGAGTATAAATCCAAATAAAATAAAAAACTCATAACCTGAGTATAAATCCAAATAAAATAAAAAACTCATAACCTGAGTATAAATCCAAATAAAATAAAAAACTCATAACCTGAGTATAAATCCAAAAAAAACAAAAACAAATCATCGGGGATGCCGGGGGCTCCTTCTTGCCGAACCTCTCTGGCTCCTCAGATGCCTGGATGGAGTGGGTGGGGGTGGGGGGGCATCTGGAGGTGGCTGATCCCCGGGTGGGACACTCCTGGCAGGTGTGGCCTGCATGCCCTCCAAGGCCCTGGCTATCCGGCCGAGGTATGTGTTGGTATGGGCCTGCATCCTGAGCTGACGGGTGACCTGATAATGCTGGGCCCGCCGACTCAGCCTCCCCTGGTCCCGGATGGCAGCACTGTTTCCCTGGATGGCAGCAGTGTTTGCCTGTACGGCTGCAGTGAGGTGCCTAATATCCCCCTGCACCTCCCCCAAACTGGTCACCACTGCAGCGCAGTTGCAACTCACATCCTGCACTGCGTTGCTTATCTGGGCAACGGAGCACAGGCTATCAGCCACTCTGTCCAAGTGCCCAACTACGTCCCCCATTTGTTGGGTCTGTCTGGCGTGATCCCTCGCCAACTGGCCCTGGACAAGATCCGACACCCCCCTGGTCTTCTGGGTCTCCTTCCTGGGGCCAGAAGATGGTTGTCCCCGGGGGGATGGAGTCGCCCTTGAGGGGCTTCCAAGGATGGGGGAGGGGATGACAGACGGCCCTGGAGAAGGGGAGGAGTCCTCCAACAATAAGGAAAAGTCCTGCTCTGCCACAGCAGGATCTTCCACAACCACCTCGGCAGGTGTGGTGTGGGCACTCTCCTCCTCCACCTCGGTGTCTTCACCACCCAGGGGCTCGGGCACACGATGGCGTTGGGGGGATGGGGTGGACTGGCCGCCGACAGATGATGGCCCAGCTCCGTCATCTGTGGATGACACAAAGCAGACACATGTTGGTGGTCCCACACACTTGGCACATGTACCCTCCCCCCCCACATGCAACACATCAAATAGGGGATAAAAAACACTTACCTGTCCTGGAGCCTTCCTCCACGGAGTCATATCCAGGGACCCCCTCCACCTGCTCCCTGTCCAGGCAGCGAGCGACCACCTCCTCCTCCGTGGTCAGGCTGACCGGACATGGGGGACCACCACCTGTGCCACTCTCATGCCTCCTGATGGTGGCCACCTTGCCACGGACCTTGCGCCGCAGGTCGTTTACCTTTTTTTGGATGTCACCAGCAGTCCGGGTGGAGTACCCTAGCACATTCACCCTGCTGGCAATGGTGTCCAGGATGGCCTGCTTCCTCTCCCGGCTGGTCTTCTGACTTTTTTTGCCATGGAGGAAATGATTAAATGTCTCCATAGCGGAAATGATCACAGAGACCTCCTGGGCATTAAAGTTGAGGTTCCTCCTCTCTCTGGGGGTAGCGGGAGCAGCCATCACAGCACAAAAGTATCTTCCCTGGGGTGGGGGGAAACGGATATACTTTTGTGCCGGAATGGCGTTTCCGCTAGCGCTTTTATACGCGCAACGGAACACATTGCGCTGACGTTTCCCGTGAAGTGGTGCCGACGGAAGTTGTGAGCATGCGCACAAGGGGGCGAGTGGAGCCTCACTCACTGCGCATGCTCCGTGGATGATGCGCTGAACGTAAGCCTCTGCGCTGGGCTCCGCCCATCATTTACATATGATCACACCCACTTCCACTTGCGTCGGGTTACGCCAGCGCATTATCTATCTATCTTATCTATCTTTTTCATTTGAAATGAACACTGCATCATAAGTTTATCATACATTTCCAGTTTATTGTACAACCAAGGAAGGAAATTCTTACACCAAAACCACCAAGGATTCTTGGGTGGCCAACCTTATAACATGCAGAGGTCAAACAGATCACGCAATAAGAAAATGCATTTTATATCACACAAGAACCTTGTTACGCAATCATGTCGCTGGAGGTCTTGGGGGCCAGCGTCTCTTCAGCGCTCCAGTTCGATTCCAATTTTTCTATCTCAGGCGTGTGACTTCCCTGCAGAACTTTGAAGAAATTGCTTTAATTAAAGGACCAGTTCAAACCTTTAAATGTCTCTGTGGATAAAAGACGTATTGATTCGTTTGCCAGCCTGTCCACCAGTTTCTATTTCTGAGATAGCCTTCAAGGGCTCCCTTTCAAGAAAAAAGTAACAAGAGCGATGACTCCACATCTCTGACTGTCACTCCGTCCTTTGTTTCTCCTTGGGGTCAGTATTGATACTGTGTGGGCTTTTCTCCGCTTTCATTGCTGATACAGTCTAAGCTTCTTTTTTTTCCCCTTGCTGATGTTAAACTAATTACTGGTGGCCATCAAACAAGCAGACATCTAATGTTGTGTGTTAAACTGAGTCAGGATAACAGACGGAAACAAATTAAACTAGAAAGAAACTAGGAAAAAGATACTTTGAAAACAAAGACTCTGTGTGATAGAGCTTATTTAAACGACTAAACCTAATGCAAAAATTTCAGATTTTAGCTTGACATGTTATGTGTCCTAAAAAAATATTGAAAATTGTATCAAATATTTATTGAAATTTTTCTTTCCTGGTGCCACTCCATGGCAGCATACTACCATCACATGCATGCTGCCATGTTGGTGCCAGGAAAACAGAACATTTTATCAAATACTTACCATGATTTTCTTTTCTTATGCCTCGTACACACACGACCAGTTTTCCCATCGGGAAAACTGCCATGACAGCTTTTGGCCAGGAAAACTGGCTGTGTGTATGCTCCATCGCAGTTTCTCCGACAGGAAAACCGCCGGGAATCCCGGTGTGAAAAATTAGCACATTCCTTTTTTTTCCCGCCGGGATTCCCGGCAGTTTTTAAGCCGAAACACTGAGGTGGAGCATACACATGGCCGGGTTGCCCGACCAAAGCTCTCATGCCAGTTTTCCCGATGGAAAAACCGGTCACGTGTACGAGGCATAAGAAAAGAAAATCATAGTTAGTATTTGATAAAATGTTCTGAGAAGCTACCGAAAAGGTTCTCGGTTTTCCCCTCGGTTTTCCCGGCAGACTTTTTACCGTCGGGAAAACAGATCGTGTGTACAAGGCATTAGTATTAATCCAATGCAGAATACACTCATCAGCCATACCATTATGACCAATGACATATAAAGTGAATACTGATTATCGTGTGGGATATATTTGGTTACAGGTGAACATCTTGTCAATGATGTTGATGTGTTGAAAGCCGAAAAAGTGGGCAAGTGTAACGATTTGACCAACTTTGACAAGGGTCAAATTGTACAGGCTCTTGTGGGATGTTCCCAATCTGACCTAAAATGGTCCATGGAAGCATCAGGCTACAGGGTCATGGGCAGCTAAGGCTTACTGATGCATGTGGGGAAACGAAGGCTGCCCCCTGTTTTTGGATCCAACAGAAGATATCTCAAATTGCTGAAAAAGGTAAAAGAGAAGTATGGGTATATATATATTTTTTTTAAATCATACTTACCCAGCTCTGACCGATGCTGCATACTGTATGTCCCCTGCCAGATCTAACACTGAGAACTAAGCAATCAAACACCACTGATCGCTCGGTTCTCAGAGCTCCCTGAGCAGAGAGTTGCTGACTATCAGTCACCGGCTCTCTGCTCTGCCCCCCCCCCCCACACTCACTGGAGCGCTTGGCTGCTGTGAGGCTGAGCCAGGTGTCGGTCCAGGTATGTGAGCGGATCCCGATCTTGCCCGAGCCTGGACTGGCTCTGTGACATCACCGACAGCAGGCTTTGGCCCGCTGTCTGCTGAGAAAGGGTCACATTAGTGCAGAACGAACAAACAAGCTTTGGCTGTACTTCTCCTTTAATGTTGGTTCTTATAGAAAAGTGATAAAAAGATGATCTTGCGCTACCAAGAAATAACCAAATTAACACATGACCAAGATAATATACAATAATACGTATAGATGTATAAAAAAAATATAGGAAATATATATATATATAAAAAGTCCGCAAGTGAGTATAAAGTGCAATCAGTGAATTCAAGCGCACATCAGAACTATGTTTCATCCAGTGTTCACAGTAATCGTGCAGGTGCCAATCTGTGGGAAAACCAGCCTCACAAGCCTCTCACCTCACTGCCCAAAGTTAACCGCATCAAATATCCTTAGGTGGTTCTTACTCCTTCCTTTTAGGTATATTGAGCCATAACCATACGAGATCTCACCAACCCCTAAGGGATCTAAATCAACTCAGGAAACAGAAAGGAAAAAACAGGCCTCCAATGGTGTAGTATCATAAACCAGCGATAATTTAATAAAAGTATTCTCCTTACATTAAAGATAGATCAAAACAGCTTTAAAAGAAACGGCATCTGCCGTAACCTCACGTCACTCCAGGCGTCCGTTAATCCCTACGCGTTACGGCCACTGCCTTCACGCCTGGAGTGACGTGAGGTTACGGCAGATGCTGGTTTATGAATCCTCTCTGGGTAATTAATTTACATTGCAGGGATTTCAACATATTTTGTTTCCGATTCCTACCTTTTCTTTCTGTTTGTTTCACCATGTCCTTTGCAGACTGAATTGGAATGGAGGGGTCTGGTTCATTATAACCAGCTGGTGCATACTCAGTGTTCTAATGAGGAATTTTGCAGTGTTAGCATCCCTTTAGAAGTGGCTAACCTTTGGTGAGTATCTCACCAAAACTAAAAATCCTATTGCAGGAGGCTGATTAAATCTGACTTGTATCTTAGCGCAGACCTCTGGGAACATCAGTGAGCCAAGCACAGAAACAGGAGATGACTTTCCCTAGGCAGCCTGCATTATGCAGGTAGACCACCCTAGGTAATATCCACAAGTGATGCAGAACCGCCTTGATTGAAAGAACTGAAATCCAATGAATGGATAGGTCAGGGACAGACAGGCTGGGAAAGACATGAATGATGCTGGATGTCCTCCAGACAAGAAATTAGGTGGGCTCTATCTGACTTTCTGCCGCTTCTCATGTACAGTGTGAGATGCTTACAATGTGCAGTGAAATTAGAGGAAACCATTTCAGTAGAGGAGGGGAGCTGTACAACAGTGCAAGACTGAAGAAAATGCAGAAGTTCAGTTCTATGCCCCGTACACACTGTTGGACTTTTGACCAGCCAAATCACATCAGAGTAAAAGAGAACATATTCTCTATCTAAACTCCGACGGAGCATGCACAATTAATGTGAAAAGGGAAGGAAAGGGTTCAAGAACTAAAACCCAACCCTGTGTCTAAAAAAATAATAGACCTATGCCTTGTACACACGATCGGAATTTCCGATGGAAAAGTATGTCTGACTCTTTCCATCGGAAATGCCGATCGGGTGTACAAGGCATAGGTCTATTATTTTTTTAGACACAGGGTTGGGTTTTCATTCTTGAACCCTTCCCTTTTCACATTAATTCTATTGCCCCCATGTAACCATGGAGCAGACTCCTTTTAAATTCTGCACATTTATTGGTAGAAGAGCTTTTATGTGTCGCTGATATTTTGTCTTTGATGTTAGTGACTGATGCGATCCTGCAGCTGCCACTTTACATCTTACAAATGGATGACCTCAGACTTTTACTCAGTTAAATGTCAGACAGGTGCAGCCAAAATCCTGCAATATCTAATATTTCTATTCAGCTTTCTGCTGGGACATCATTTCAGGAATATGTAAAGTCTATCCCTCAATAATTTCTTTCAGTATTCATATTAAGCTGTAGTATATAATTTACACATGAAGGAAGGAGATGAATGTGGTGTAAATGTAATTATATCCTTCAGGTCCATACAATGTATAAAAACATCCTGGATTGAAGTGGGTAAAACAAGCTAATGGCTGCACCTGTATATATATATATTTTTTTACAGCCAGCAATAGGGTGTTTAGTAAAAGTGACATGGGCAAATCTACAGCCACCTGATCACTTTTACTGTGGTGAGAAGGGTCACCCCCCCCCCCTTCCTGCTGCCCATGGTAGTTCCTGGGCTATCCAGAGAATCCCAGGACTGCAGTAATCAGCCAGAATAGCTAGATACAAAGAAGATCAAGGAACATCCTCCTCTGTGACTGATGAACCAAGAATTTTTCACTTGCAGTTTTAGATCTGTCATTCCCTGGCTCCTACAGCCAGGGAAGCAGCTAATCAACTGCAATATGTGCTTGATTAGCTGCATTAGATGGCAGGGGAGACATTGAGGGTTTAACAGACCCCTGATGTCTCCATAAAGAGTACCTGTCACCAGGGCCATCTTTAATGTTGATTGGATCCTGGACAAAAAAATTCTTGGGGCCCTCCCAAGCTATTTTGCTCTCCACCTGCTCTAAAACATACAATAAATAGACTCACAATCAGTTTACTGTATCAGATCAGGCAGTGATTGCGATTGGTTACCAGAGGTTACAGCATATTATTACCACTTACTGACTGGTTGCTAGAGGTTACAGCACACATTACGGCTCACTGATTAGTTGCAAGAGGTTACAGCACATGATTTCTTCTTGTTGATTGGTTGCTAGAGATTACTGTATAGTAATACTGCTCACTGATTGGTTGCTAGAGGTTACAGCACTTGATTTCTTCTTGATTGGTTGCTAGAGATTACTGTACAGTAATACTGCTCACTGATTGGTTGCTAGAGGTTACATCACATCATCTCTTTACTGCAGAGTGGCATAATATACATATGAATGCCGCCTTTATATACATATGAATGCCACTGGCCTCCGATATTTACATATGAATGCAGCCACTATTTACATATGAGTGCTCCTGTTATTTACATATGAATGATGTTTATTTACATGTAAACACAAGGGGCCAGATTCTCATAGAATTTCTCTTGCGTATCATAAGCCATTTACACTACGCCGCCGCATCGTACTAGAGCAAGTGCCGTATTCTCTATCCATTTGCTCCGTAGTTTGCGTTGGCGTAGCGAAAATGGCCCAGCGTAAGCCCGCGTAATTCAAAGGGGGTGGCTTGTATTTAAATTAAGCGCGCCCCCCCGTCGAACGAACTGCGCATGCGCCGCCCGGGGAAAAAGCCCAGTGTGCATGCTTCAGCTCACGTCGGAAAGCGTCGTTGAAACCGACGTCAAAACGACGTGATCGTCACTTACGCAATGCCCTATTCGCGAACGAGTTAGTAAAACTACGTAAGCGACGGAAAAAGCCGACGCTGACCCGACGCCATACATAACATGGCATCCGACGGCACCCGACGGCATCCGACTTCGTAAGGTTACTCCTCATAGAAGCTGGGGTAACCTTACGCGGACGAAAACGACGTACGCGACAACGGGGCGGCATAAAAGCGATCGGGAATCGGTGTACTAGTCTCATTTGCATACGCAAATGAAAAAACAACGTAAAGGCCACCTAGTGGCCGGAGTTGTCATTACAACTACGATCCGCAAGTGTAATGGTATTACACTTGTCGGATGTAGAAGCGTATCTATGCCAAAGTGATGCTAAGCATCACTCGCATAGATACGAGGCAAAAAAAAACGGCGATACAACGGGGTATCTGAGATACTCCGTCGTAGCGCCGCTGAGAATCTGGCCCAAGGTCTGCAGGTGAGTCATATGTACACAACAATAGGGCAGAACTGGGCAGCATTAGTAGCAGCACTTTACACTGATATATCAGGACACAGCACACGACTAAAACTTCAAGGGACAAGAGAATTTAAACTAGGATAGTTGGCAAGTATGAGGCAGCTGTTTTGGGCCCCACAACAATGACAGGGCCCAGGGCAGCTGCCCCTTTTGTCCTGCCTTAAATACGGCCCTGCCTGTCACCAGCCCAAAGCTATAACATAGGGGGCTTGTTAACCCTCCTGCGATAAGAATAAAGTTAAATGAAGCTTTTGTTGAAGTAATTAGTCTATGGGTTCACTTACATTTTTTTCCTCCAGCACTATGAACATTTAATTTGTATGTTCAATAAAGACAAGAGAAAGTAAAATTGTTTGTATGTTATCAGGTTGATTTACTAAAGGAAAGTATACTGTGCACTAGAACTGCACTGCAAGTGATCTGATGGGAAGCTCTGAAATGAAGGAAAGCTCTGCTGAATTCTAGCATCCAATTATGTGCAAGCAAAAATTCAGTTCTTTTATTTCCTTGTATGTTCCCCTTGCAAATAAAACAACTGCAGTGCACAGACTATTTTCCTTTTGTAAATGAACCCCATTGTGTTTATCTCTTGTGAATTAGACGAGGTTCAGATCACATTTTTTGGCAAATGACTGCAGAGAACCAGTTAATTCCAAGTGATTTCACATACTTTTTCTTGCCACTGTAAAAAGAAACTGTAAAAATAAATAAATAAAATAAACTCTAAAATAAGTAAAAAAATAAAATAAAATAAAAGCAACCCTATCCCCCAAGTGCATACAGACAAATGCAAACATGAGTGTAAGTCAGGCACATGTACGTTAATACTGATTGAGCCAGACATCAGAGTGAAACACCACCTCGGCCGTCACTGTGAAATCTGATGGAATTAAAAGACCAATACATCATCCATCCTTCTGGATTACTACTCCTTTGTCTCTTTTCCTGGACTGTTCTTTAACCACTTCAATACTAGACATGTGCATTCGTTTTCGTTAGAATGCATTTTCGTCCAAAAATCAGTTTTTGTTCGTTATCGCTTTAACAAACGATAACGAAAGCGCAACAAAAGAAAACCGAAAGATCCGACATAAAAAATGCTTTATTTTCGTTTTCGTTGCGGTAAAAATTTGATATAGAGAGATTCGACATGACGCTGACTGAATACAGTGAATGAATAGCAACTCAATGAAAATCAATATCTGTCTATCGAACCTTATATACACACACATACGGTACTTTTCGACATTATAGAGAAAAGATTCGTCATTATAGAGAAAAGATTCGACACTATAGAAATAATAGATTCGACATTACAGAGAATAGATTTCGATTTATGAGAAAATAGATTCGACATTATAGAGAATAGATTCGACATTATTACTAGTCATACAACATTAGAATTCTTTTAGGCGGAATATTTGACCGGAAATGTACGATTCGGCGTAAAGTTTCGAAGTTTCGTCGAATATTCTTTTGACCATTCGACAGAAACCAAGTGTTATTGGATTTTCGGATGAAAGCTATACCCCAACGAAAAACTAAATAAATCAAAACAATTTTCGGGAGTAACTAAATGAATTAATTTTCCAGACGAAAACGAAAAAACGAAACAAAATATTCCAGTCTGCACATGTCTATTCATTACTGGGCACTTTCATCTCCTTCCTACCCAGGGCAATTTTCAGCTTTTAGCGCTGTCACATTTTGAATGACAATTGTGCAACATTGTACCCAAATTACATTTTGATAATTTTTTCCCCACAAATAGAGCCTTCTTTTGGTGCCATTTGACAAAAAAAATTTCCTCAGTTTAGGCCGATATGTATTCTTCTACATATTTCTGTAAAAAAATCACCATGAGCTTATATTGATTGATTTGCGCAAAAGTTATAGTGTCTACAAAATAGGGGATAGATTTATGTCATTTTTTTTTTTACTACTAATGGCGGCGATCTGCGATTTTTATCAAGACTGTGACATTGCAGCGGACATATTGAACACTTTTGACTAGGGTTGAGCGAACCCGAACAATTTTCTGAAAGTTCGGGTTCGGGTTCGGTGTTCGGCTATGTACTGCGTGCTGCAGGGCAGCCAATCAGCATTTATTTTACTTGTGTGACCTAGAAGCCATCACAACCATGCCTACTAATGGCATGGCTGTGATTGGCCAGTGCAGCATGTGACCCAGCCTCTATATAAGCTAGAGGCACACAGCACAGCTCGTCACTCTGTTTTAGCTAGGGTAGGGAAAGGCTGCAGCTGCTCTCAGGGACAGATTTAGATAGGATTTTCCTGCTTCAGAAATTGAATTACAATACTCAGCGATCGGTCTACATAGCATTAGCTACATTAGGGAAAGGTTCCTGATTGTGCTTATAGGGAGAGAATTAGTAAGGAGTCAGTCCTTCTTCACAAATCTAATTGCAGCAGCACTGCATATGTTCCTGTCAGATACTCTGCATATTGCACCAGCACTGCATATGTTCCTGTCAGATACTCTATTGCTAATGCGCTTCAAAGAAGCTGCTGGAAGGACTGCGAGTAAACCAGGGAAGGGTATTTTTTTATTTGGGGTGAGATATTGTTCCCTCCCTTCCCCGTTTTATATTTATAGTTTTTTTAGATTACAGTGTTATTTATCCTTATGCTCACTAACACACATCTTCTTTCTCTATCTGCAATGTAGAGAGCATCCTAACTCTCCTGTAGTCCAAAGGAGGGGGTGAGCACGACACTCCACACCAGGGAGAAAGCCTTGCATTACTGTGTGGAGTTACAGACAAAATAACAGGAAGTGAGGATTTCTCAGAAGAAATAACGACATTTAAAAGCAAAATGGAAGGATGAGGTAAGTGAAGGAGGACTGCACTAAGGTAAAGGAAGCTATTTAGGGAAAAAAATTGTACCTTTACAACCCCTTTAACTTTGCTAAAATGTCCTAACTTTTTACCACAATTTACCACCAAAACTCCCAATTTAACTTTTATCTACTTGTGTGCACAGAGGTGGACCTAATAATCAAAGGATGGTCAGCATGACTCCCAACTGTCCCTGATTTCGAGGGACTGTCCTTGATTTGGAGCAAAGTCCCTCTGTCCCTCATTCCTTCTCATTTGTCCCTCATTTTGGTCTGATCTATATAGATGTATTTGAACCACTTAACCACTGCACTCCATAAAATAACGGCTGCAGGGTGGTCCCTTAACTCTGAGAGGACGTTATATAACGTCCTCCCAGAGTCGCGCTCCCGCACGCCCCCTGGGAATGTCCGTGACCGCCGGGTCCGGGGGACTCGGCGGATCATGGATCGCGGTAAATTGCCGCTGATAGCGGCCGTTTACCACGTGATCGCTCCGTCCAATGACGGAGCGATCATATGTAAACAAACCGTCGTCATCAAATGACGCCGGTTCCTCCCTCCTCTCTCTGTACCGATCAGTACAGTGTGAGACGGGGGAGCGTGGGTGTCAACAGCGCTGTGGCTGGATCTGTGACTATTGCAGTCACAGATGCATCCATCCCTGCGCAATACTCTGCAATACTCCCTGCGCAATACTCTGCAATACTTCCTGCGCAATACTCTGCAATACCCCGGCCAATACTCTGCAATACCCCGGGCAATACTCTGCAATACCCCGGCCAGTACTCTGCAGTACCCCCTGCGCAATACTCTGCAGTACCCCTGCGCAATACTCTGCAGTACCCCCTGCGCAATACTCTGCAGTACCCCCTGCGCAATACTCTGCAGCACCCCTGTGTAATACTCTGCAGTACCCCTCGCACAGTACTCTGAACAATACTCTCCAATACCCCCACACAATACTCTTCAATACCCCCGTACAATACTCTGCAATACCACTGGCACAATACTCTGCAGTACCCCCGCACAATACTCTGCTATACCCCTGGCACAATACTCTGCAATACCCCCGGCACAATACTCTGCAATACCCCCGGCACAATACTCTGCAATACCCCCGGCACAATACTCTGCAATACCCCCGGCACAATAGTCTGCAATACCCCCACACAATACTCTGCAATACCCCCTGCACAATACTCTGCAATACCCCCGGCACAATACTCTGCAATACCCCCCGCACAATACTCTGCAATACCCCCTGCACAATACTTTGCAATACCCCAGCCAATACAAAATGTGTTTTAACCACTTCCCGCCCACGTCACATGGCGTCCTTGACTTTGTGCAGGGATATCTAAATGATGCCTGCAGCTACAGGCATCATTCAGATATCATCTTTTTCAGACGGCGATTCTCTACACCATAAGAACGATCATGGTGGCTGTTCCGCCGTTTGATCGTTCTTATGGGAGGCGAAAGAGACGCCCCCACTCCCTTCGCCCTCCGGTGCTTCTTCCGACTCACCGATACGATCGAAGCCAGGATCGTTTTTTTTTCAGGCTTCCCAGCCTAGAGGTGATGATGTGGGGTCTTATTGACCCCCATATCTCACTGTAAAGAGGACCTGTCATGCTATATTCCTATTACAAGGGATGTTTACATTCCTTGTAATAGGAATAAAAGTGATCAAAACATTTATTTTTGGGGAAAAACGTGTCAAACTAAAATAAATAAAATAAACAATAATAATAAAAAAAAATTAAAGCGCCCCTGTACCGTGAGCTCGTATACAGAAGCGAACGTGCACGCAAGTCCCGCCCACATATAAAAACGGTGTTCAGACCACACATGTGAGGTATCGCTGCGAACGTTAGAGCGAGAGCAATAATTTTGGCCCTAGTAAAAATAAATTCAATGTGGGTGATAGCGCAAATTGTATAGACAAATCATAACATACACAATAGGTAATGCGAATAGAGTGTACAAAAGTGTAAAAAGTACCAAACTAAGAATGCATCAGGGACAAAATAAGTCCAAAAAAGTGCAAGAACTTCAATATGTGCAATAATGTTCCATAATGGTGAAACAATGTGGAAGGATGCCCACTGATCCGAGAGATGTGAAGAAAAAACCACCACACACCGGGTCTGGTCTCCCAGAACTCTCACCTTCAGCAAGTGTATACAGGCATAAAGGATAATCCTTTGTATGGGAACCTCCCTGGGGAATCTTGCTCACCACCACGGATCGGTGGGAAGATGGGTACCTGAGATCTCAGATGACAGTGGAAACAGAAGAGGGGGAAGGACAAAAAGCCTCCAATCGTGTATTATCCTTGGTATAAAACTTTTAATAAAAGAATTGCACTTACAGATAAACTTAATGAATCACACATGTAGGACAACGGTGACCGCAGCGCTTGTAGCACGTCACTCAATGCACGTCTCAATGCACGAGGGAAAGACGTGCATTGAGTGACGTGCTACAAGCGCTGCGGTCACCGTTGTCCTACATGTGTGATTCATTCATTTTTTCTGTAAGTGCAATTCTTTTATTAAACATTTTATACCAAGGATAACTTTCACCCAGACTAAATAATATCCATTGTTTTTGTTTTGTTACCAAAGATATGTAGCAGTATACATTTTAGGTTACATTTTTGAAGAACAATTACTTTTTTGCAAAATTTTATAATAGAAATGAAGAAAAATTCATTTTTTTACAACATTTTCGTTCTTTTTTCATTTATAGCGGGAAAAAAAAAAGGCAGAGGTAATCAAATACCACCAAAAGAAAGCTCTATTTGTGGGGAAAAAAGGACAAACATTTCATTTGGTTACAGTGTTGTATGACTGAGTTATTGTCATTCAAACTGTGAGAGCACCGAAAGCTGAAAATTGGTCTGGTTATTAAAGGGGGTTTAAAGGATCACTAAAGGAATTTTTTTTTTAGCTAAATAGCTTCCTTGACCTTACTGCAGTACTGGTTTTATGTCCTTATTGTTAGTTTTTGCTTTGAAGTTGCTGTAATCCTGCTCTGATCTCCACACTTCCTGCTTGTCTGTTTCCTTATAACCCCAGTGCTGGGAGCTTTCTTACTGTGGTTTAAGCTGTCATTACTGTGTGTCTAAAACTTCCCAGAACCAATCAGATTCATTTTAAAAACAAAACACTGCCCTGGATTTGTTTGTTTTTGTTCTGTGTGTCAATTTCTACTTCACAGAAACATGAAGCCAGTTCAAAAGTGAATCTAACCTGCAGGCACATTATATGATTGATTTTTATCTATTTTTAATCATTTTGAAAAGGAATCAGTTAACTTTTATGTCTCTATACCCTGTAAACAGTCATTTCAGCAAAAAAAAATGTTTCCTTTAAGTGCCCAGTGGTCAAGTGGTTAAAATGCACTTTTTATCTTTCACAAAGTGTTTCCTAGCGCTAAACCTTTCATCCAATTTCTAAATTGTTGCATTTGTACATTTTTAAATGAAATATAAAGGAATCGTAGTGGTAAAAAAAAGCACTTGTGGATTTAATTAACCTTTTTTTTGTCAATTCTCCTTTAAGGGTGTGTGGCAGAGGGGCGTGTCCTATGCCTACATACATTTTCTAGTAGGTGTCCCTCATTCCCATCTCAACATGTTTGGAGGTGTGGGTCAGATCGTACCTCCATTTCTCCCTGCCTCTACCTCTACCCTAGAAATATCTTCTATGTTTGTTCAGATTCACATAGAGTAGACATTTTTATACCTATTTTCAGTGTTCCAAATATTGTAAGGCTATAACTGTTTACATTCTATGTACTGTGACAATTTTCAGGTGAGCTGCATTTAAAAATAAATCATTTACTTTGTATGTGCCCTGCGGGTTAATTTTGCGTTTTGTGGCTGTACCATTTGTCTGACTTCTAAGTCAACAAATTGGAAGCTGACCTTTAAGTACATAAAAGCCGCTCTTTACACTATGAGGCTACAATGTAAATACAACACTGAAATAAAACAGTTCACACATATATATCTTCTAAATGATGTCATTTTGTATCGCCGGTCTTATGATCCAAGTCAGGTCGGTGACCTCACATTTCTCCTCTACCAATAAACATTACAACTTGGTTACCAATTATCCCTTTCCCCACAGGCTGATATGACAATTGAGATGAGGTTGTCATCCTAATCACTCTTCTCCTGCTTGTTATTCCTCTGTGACCTATTGACAGCACTGTGCAATGTGGTGGTGACCTATGAGTGTACAGTGTTCCAGCCTTCTTACAGTGTGAGTTGTACTATGCATGGGATAACAGGGAAGGTTATATATAGACAATTACTTATACTAGCTGTATAAAAAAAAAAAAAAAAAAACATTATAAAGAAGTAACATTTTAATTGTGTGCATTTATCCAAAATGTAGATTTCCATCTCTTTTCAGCATTCATGATAAAATCTAACCACTTGAGTACCAACTTGTAATACTCCTTTAGCACCAAGCCATTGTTTAGTGATGTGATCGTATCGTTTGACTGACAACTATTCTGTTGTGCAACACTGCACCCAAATTAATTATATATATGTATATATATATATATATATATATATATATATATATATATATATATAGCGCCCCCTTACTTTCAGTATGGGCACTAAGCTAAAGTTAGCTAGAATGGGAGAGCTACGTTGCTCCCATTCATGATTTATTTAACCACTTAAGACCCGGACCAAAATGCAGGTAAAGGACCTTGCCCCTTTTTTGCGATTCGGCACTGCGTCGTTTTAACTGACAATTGCGCCGTCTTGCGACGTGGCTCCCAAACAAAATTGGCGTCCTTTTCCCCCCACAAATAGAGCTTTCTTTTGGTGGTATTTGATCACCTCTGCGGTTTTTATTTTTTGCGCTATAAACAAAAATAGAGCGACAATTTAAAAAAAAATCAATATTTTTTACTTTTTGCTATAATAAATATCCCCCAAACATTTTTTTTCCTCAGTTTAGGCCGATACGTATTCTTCTACGTATTTTTGGTAAAAAAAATCGCAATAAGCGTTTATCGATTGGTTTTCGCAAAATTTATAGAGTTTACAAAATAAGGGATAGTTTTATTGCATTTGTATTAATTATTTTTTTTTTACTACTAATGGCGGTCCCCAATCTTCCGCTCCAGGGACGGATCGCCGCACTGCAGCGGTGATCGGGTCCGCGAATCCCGCGGTCCCGGTCCTGGAGCATTGGACCGGGTAACGGGAGCGCGCTCGTGACCAACGGCTGGGTACTAAAATCAACGTATATATACGTTGATGTGCCCAGCCGTGCCATTCTGCCGACGTAAATGTGCAGTAGGCGGTCCTTAAGTGGTTAAATTATGACCCCTGTCGGTCCAGAAAGGTCTCCTGGACCAATCTGCATTCTAGGGATGTGGTATCATCTCCGGCAAGCAGTTGGCAACAGCGGGGTTTCTGGCAGAGCAAGTCTTTCCCCGCAGCCAATTCGAGGAGTTCTTCCCTCGCAGGGCATGCTGGGGTATATCTGTGACAGGTGTCATGTGTTGTAAAATCTTTGTGGGGTCCCAGTGCTGGGTGCGGCATCCACCTTCATTGTGTGCACACCTGTGGGCCCCGCCAGCGCGGCCCTCCTGGCCAAACTTCCAGGCTTCATTGAGCCTCAACCGGAGGCGAAAGAGGACCCCAGTGATCCACTGGGTTCCAGGTTCCATTGAAACGGATCTCAAGCTGAGTGCCGCACTAATCGGGAAACTGGTAACCGGGATGTTACAGATACACAATACTGTCTCCCGGTGACCCGGGCAGGAGTCCATTGGAAGGATTTGCCCCCCCCCTATCCATCCATTACGGACCGCTGTTACTAAGGGCTAGAATGCCCATTCACATCCAGGCCTGACACTGCACTGCATGTTGGCTGTGTTGGCCTGGAAATAAAGCCTTGGAAAACTTTATTGAATGCCTGGAACTCCGCTCACTACTTTGTTCATGCATCACACCCCTAGACAACGCTAAAGCTACGTAATGTGCCGGACCCAACAATCAACCAGCGGCTCCTTCAGGGGTAGCGCTACATATACATGTATGTATATCCAATTTTTATTTAATAATAAACAAAAAATCATCAGTTTAGGCCGATATGTATTCTTCTACATATTTTTGGATAAACAAATGCAATAAGCGTATATTTATTGGTTTGCGCAAAATTTATAGGCCCAGATTCACAGAGCGATTACGCCTGCGCAACAGGAGATGCGCGTGCGTAAGTCGAAATGTGCGCGTGCGTTTCGATGCACGGCATCCCCAGAACGACATACGCAAAAAATCTACTTTTTTTTGTCCCGCGTAATTTCGTTAGACTGGCGCATCCGTCCGCGCAAAAGTGCGCTAGACAGACCGTTGATTTGCTAGTCAAATATGCTAATGAGGGACTTACAGGGATCCACAAAAGAACGTTAGGGCAGCGCAGGCGACGCAGTGTGCGCAACAGCAAAATGTCCTGTCTAAAATTAGAGCATATAAAAGCTGGTCTAAAAAGAGAAAAAAAGTCTACATGTTAGATAAAGCAACACTGTTAGTGAGGAGCTCAGCAGTCACACGTGTTGCACAACAATCTGTATGCCAACATGCCAGGGGCATCGTCGCACATAGCTATACTACTGACTTTAGATGAACAAAGAAGGATGAGGGCACGGAGGATGGCACGGAGGATGGCACGGGAGAGGATATACCGCACCCGCATAGACCTGTTTGGCATGAGTGATTCTGAGGTGTATCGCATCTTCAGATTCACCCCTCATGTCATCCTGGAATTAACCACAACCTTGCAGGAGGACATCACCAGCCCAACACACCGCTCACATGCAGTGCAGCCACTGGTCAAGGTCATGGCAACACTCCATTTCCTTGCCAGTGGCTTTTTTCAGCGTACAAGTGGAGTGGTGGCTGGGATGTCACAATCCTCCATGAGCAGATGTGTGCACCAGGTTGTCCCTGCAATCCTCAGACGCATGGCCAACCAAATCATCAAACCCACCACTGAGGACCTGCGGCTGAAGGCAATGACAGATTTCTACAGAATTGCCAGATTCCCATGCAACGTGGGGGCCATTGATTGCACACATGTGGCACTCCAGCCCCCCCAGGAGACAGAGCACATGTACCGCAATCGGAAGCATTGGCATTCCATCAACGTACAGGTGATAGTCGATGCCCAAGGCCTCATATGGCACGTCCGTGCCAAACACCCAGGGTCCAGCCATGACAGCTACATATACAATCAATGCCACAGCCGAATGGAATTCGATCAGAGCGTGTATGGGGACACCTGGCTGGTTGGTGAGTGACATGGGAGTCAGGCATGACTATCCCCTCCCATGATGCACACATCACAAGGGGCACATGCATGACTAACATCCTCCTGTCTTTTCCCTTACAGGTGACTCTGCATATCCACTGGGACCCCATCTCATGACTCCTATCCGGAACCCCCAAACCCCAGGAGAGGAAAGATACAATCAAGCACATGCCCAAACACGAGCAGTGGTGGAGCGCACCTTTGGCCTCCTAAAGTCACATTTCCGATGCCTGGATAAGTCTGGGGGTACCCTCTTGTATTCCCCAAACTTTGTGTGCCAGATCATCGGTGCATGTTGCATGCTGCACAACTTCGCAGAAAGAAAGGGCCTGCAGATTGACCTACGTGATGACCTGACTCCTGAACCAGACAATCCCCCCCTAACCGAGGGTCCCCCGTCTTCTGAGGGAAGAGCAGCCAGGAGACAGCTCTTATTGGGCATCTTTGCATCCTTGCACGCATCTTTGCACGTTAAACACACACATTAATCATGGCACAATGAGAATGCATGCATGCACACCACTGTGGTCCCCAGCACACACACCCCACATCCACATCAAATTGGATTGGCACCAGTCCACCATGCTGGACTTGTGAGCAGCAACGCCACGCCAAGGCTCCAATTATGTCACTGTACATTCATACACCATTCACACGGACCTGGGGATCACTTCTCCCTGGTCCTGGGGAACCCTTCTCCACCAAAATTGAGGGTAACACCCCTTTTTCGGCAGGAATGTCACCCCCACATTCAAACAGCATTCACAACCCAACAAAAAAAAAAATTACCAGCAAAATCAAAAATTTTCCAGCAAAAAAAAAAAAAAAAGAGGGGAAAAAAAAATTATTGCCCTTGACGTGAGCCACGCCTGGGGCGCCCCCGGCCACGGCCCCGGCTCCTCAGGGGAGACTTATGGGGGAGGGGGAAACCGGGGAAGGAGGAGCAGCCCCTGATCTCTGCCCACCTGGTGGCCTGCCCTCCAAGGCCACGGCTATTCTGTCCAGGGCAGCACCCAGTGCTGCCGTGTTGGCCTGGATAGCCTGGGTAAGGGCCCTCACATCCTGCCCAACGCCTGCTGATGTAGTCTGCAGGTCGTTTAGGCAGGTTGTGAAAGCCCGAGAGTGGGAGTCCAGGTTCCCCAGCGTATCCTTGATGGAGGACAGGCTCTCCTCCATCCGCACCAATGTCTGGCTGACCTGTCCCAGATGGCGGGTCTGGAGGAACTGGTCCCTTCTCAGAGTGGCGGGCAGGAGATCGGCCAACCCCCTGGTGTTCTGGGATGAAATCCTGCCTCCAGCTGATGCTTGTGGCTGGGGAGAAGGGGAGGCCCTTGGGAGGGGAGCCATGTTGGGGGAGGAGGGGGGGGCTCCCCCTTAGGGAGGGCTGCCTGCTGCCAGCCAGAGGGGAAGAGTCCTCAAAAACCAAACGTCCAGTGCCTGACATGGACTCCTCCTCCTCATGATTCTCCTCCTTCTCATGATTCTCCTCCTCCTCATGATTCTCCTCCTCCTCTTGAACCTCCTCCGCGGACTCCGGCCTTGTTGGGGGGGCCTCATTAGGCTGCTGTCCTGGGGATGGTGCGGTCAGGCCAGATGGCCCTGCACCCTCCTGCACATCTGTGGATGACACAAAACATTCACAGGTTGGAGGATCCACACACTTGCCACATATTCCCTTTCACCCCCTCCCCCACACATGCTACACACCTGAAATTAAAAAAAATACTTACCTGGCACCACGGGCTCCGGACTTGAGTCAAAGCCGGACAGGCCCTCAACTTCATGCCGATGAAAGGTCAGGGCCACCGCACGCTCCTCCGCTGTCAGCCTAATACGGCATGGTGGGCCCCCTCCTGTGCCCCTGGCATGGGCATGCATTCTGGCCAGCTTCTGTTTGACCAGACGCCGGAGGTCATTGATTTTTTTGTCAATCCCAGACCGGGTCCGTGTCTCCCCCTCCCCCGCTGAATTGACCTGCTCAGTGATCATATCCAAAATCTCCCTCCTCCTGGCCGGGTTGGTGTTGGCACTGTCCGGGCCGTGGAGGAAACGCCCATAATCGCTAATGGCCCGGGCAAGAATTCTTTTTTCCCCCACAGTAAAATTGAGCTTGCGCTTTCTCTCTGTCATACTTCCAAAAAAACTCACTCCCAGTCAACAAAAATCACTCACAAAAACAAGCACAACCAATCAAGCAAGAACACACACAAAGAGAAAACTAACACCCAAAAAATCACACTAGCACTCAGCAAGAAACAGTCACAAAAACAAACAGCAAAAAAACAGCAAGAAAACAAACGAACAGAAATATATCAAACAAACAGCCACTCAAACACTTATCAAAAAACACTTTCAAAGATCTACTAACAAACACGTGATCACACAGAACACTAACCTGACAACTACAAAACACAACGCAACGAACAACAGGACAAAAGCACTTGGTTAAATGGGAAGGGACAAAGGGATGTACTTTTGCAATGCAAGTGCGTTTGTGTCTGGCTATTTATGCTGTTTGCGTAGTTCACAACGTTGCCCTAGTCCATTTCCAATTTCACTGATTGCGCCGCTCCCGAGTTGTGAGCATGCGCACAGCGGAGCAGACCATGGTCTCCTTCAAGCGCGCATGCGCGAGCCGGCCGGCCCTTCATTTGCATGGGGTCACGGCTCATTTCAATGTAACACGCCCACGTCCTTCCCAATTTGTATTACTCTGCCTTACGCCTCTGAATAAACGTTACGCATGCGCAATTTTCTGCGCAAAAGCTATGAGAATAGGGTGATTACGCGGCAAAATTGCCGGTCCAATAATGCGCAGATGTACCTGAATCTGGGCCATAGCGTCTACAAAATAGGGGATAGAATTCTGGGATTTTTTTTACTAGTAATGGAGGCGATATGCGATTTTTATTGTGACTGCGATATTGCAGCAGACAGATCAAACACTTTTGACACTATTTTGGGACCATTGACATTTACACAGTGATCAGTGCTATAAAAATGCATTGATTACTGTGTAAACGTGACTGGCAGGAAAGGGGTTAACACTAGGGGGGCGATCAAGTAGTTAAATGTGTGTCTTAGGGAGTGATTCTAACTGTAGGGGGAGGGGACTCATAAGGGGAGGAGACCGATCAGTGTTCCTCTGTACTGGGAACACACCATCGGTCTCCTCTCCTCTGACAGGACGTGGATCTGTGTGTGTTTACACACACAGATCCATGTCCTTGGCTGTGTCACCGTCAATCGCGGGTGCCCTGCGGACATCTCATCCACTGGGCAATGCTCTTCTGTTCCTGAGTGACGCGTGGCCGAGAAGCCGATGATGTCATATGATGCCCGGCCAGAACAAAAGCCGCACCACCCACGGCGGCGGCAAGTGGTTAATGTCTAAACCGCTAGCAACAAAAGTGAGTACACCCCTAAGTGAAAATGTCCAAATTTGGCCAAGTGTCAATATTTTGTTTGGCACCATTATTTTCTAGCACTGCATTACCTTTTGGGCATGGAGTTCACCAGAGCTTCACATGTTATCACTGGAGTCCTCTATCACTCCTCCATGATGACATCATGTAGCTGGTGGATGTTATAGACCTTGACCTCCTCCACCTTCCGTTTGAGGGTCAATTTGCAGATCATTTTTATGCAGTGTGTAGCGTATGGTCTGAGCACTAACAAGTTGACTCTTCAACCTCTGCAGCAATGCTGACAACCTCTGAATATGACACAGAGAACGTGCACTCAGCTTCTTAGGTCGACCATGGTGAGGCCTGTTCTAAGTGTTAAACAGCTGCATGGTCTTGGCCACTGTGCTGCAGCTCAGTTTCAGGGTCTTGGTAACCACCTTATAGCCTAGGCCATCTTTATGTAGAGCACAATTTATTTTTGTTCAGATCCTCAGAGAGTTCTTTGCCATAAGGTGCCATGTTGAACTTCCAGGGATTACTCACTTTTGTTGCCAGAGGTTTATACATTAATGGATGTGTGTTGGGTTATTTTAAGGGGACAGTATTTTTATTTATTTTTTACAAGCTGTACACTTACTACTTTACATTGTAGCAACGTGTCATTTCTTCAATGCAGTCACATGAAAAGATATAATAAAATATTTACAAAAATGATGTGGTGAGGGGAGGGAGATACTGTTAGTATGTATATATATATATATATATATATATATATATATATATATATATACACACATATACAAAGCCCCTTTAAAATCACTTTTGGAACAGATACACAATGGACTCTCTAAGACTAATCTTTACTATTTTGGCTCTGCTGCTCTCCATATGTGCTTTATAAATCCCTTTATTTCCAGCCAGATACTCATCAGTGATTGATTGCATCCCCATGCCGTAGTGCGCCATCGATCCGCGTCTACATGTTTTATGGCCACTGGAGTTTGAAGATCAAGTCAGTTTGACAGTAGATTGATCCCACACATCTCCCGGAAAAAATACTTCCCTGCAGGATAAAGTTATCAGTTAAAGCCGATGTGTACGTGGGCGTTTTCCAGGTTCCGTCACGCATCGATGGACATTTGCTTACAAGATGGTCACACTATTGTGTTTGCATGAGGTCCCTTGCTCAGTGATCTAAAGAAGAAATGTCAGCGGCGTTATCATATTATGAGATTATGGACCCCTGTCTCTTTGTTTCTGGTTCTTAGAAACAGTTTAGAGTGTTTTATTAGTAGAAGAAAAACATTTCTTAAAGAAAAAGTTAATGGGAAAAAAATGCGTGGTGGCGCAAAGAAAATATTTTGATTGACCTTATGCACTTCAAATCTGTTGTTTTTCGCAAGTGACAACTGTCGCAGAAAATTTAAAAAACACCAAGTTCATAAACAAAAAAAATAAATCTTTCCAGACCGGCATGTATTACATAATTCAAACCTATTTTTAAAGCTGAACTCCAGGCATGCAGCTAAATTATATACTGTATATGGGAGCTGTTTTAACTGCCAAAGTATTAGGCCTCGTACACACGATCGGACATATGCGATGAAAACGGTCCGCGGACCATTTCCATCGGATATGTCCGATCGGGAGTTTGATCCGATGGCGTGTACACACCATCGGATCAAATTCCCCGCCGCCGGACGGCGCGGTGACGCGGCGGTGACGTTGACGCCGCCGCGTCATCGCCACGTCACCGCACCAGGAAGTAAAACACTTCCGCGCATGTGCCGAATCCATTCGGCGGCGGCGCGGCGGCGGTGGGGGACGACATGTCTGCTGGTAAGTGTACTAACCAGCAGACATGTCGGGCGGACAGATTCCCACCGGATGGATTTCAAAGCATGCTTTGAAATCTGTCGGGTGGAGAAATCTGTCCGCTAGCCCATACACACGAGCGGAGATGTCTGCTGAAACGGTCCATCGGACCGTTTTCAGCGGACATATCCCCTCGTGTGTACGAGGCCTAAGTGTTTCTGTCTATCCAATTCTGAGAGTTAAGCCCCGTACACACGGTACGATTATTGGCCAACCGAGCATCTAATTTTTGTCAAAAGCCCATGTGGCAGGATCTTGTCTTGCATACTAACGTTACACAATTGTCGTGCCACAAACACGAACGTAGTGATGTACTACGAGGAATTTCAGCTCTTGAGCGCCACCCTTTTGTGTTTTGTGCGCATTGATTTTGAGCATGCGTGTTTATACTTTTCACTTTTGTGTGACAGATTTGTGTACTGACCATACAAAAATCAGATGTGGAGCCGCTGTCCGCCGAAAATGTAATAGCATGTCATCCAACATTTTTTGGCTGGAAATTGGACAACAATTGTCAAAAGGAATGTACTAACGGTAAGAATTTAGGACAACCGTCTGTCAACAAACAATCCCCTGCCAACAATCTTAACGTATCTACGAGGCTTTACACAGCTCTGTCACAGCTCTGGCAGGGCAGGACACCTGACTTTTCTATGTTGTAGTTCAGTACCACCTACAAATCTTGTGACCAACTTGTGACTAGACTTTGAAAAGAGAAGCAACAGACTGATGAGCTCTTTCTTCTCTCTCCTCCTATCAACATGATCCTTGTACTGGAGAACAACTGACTGAGCTCCTTTTGATGCTTCTGTCTTGCTCAGTCTGAGATCTGTTTTACAGGAACTGCATAGACTGATATCCGGTCACATTTGGGTACTAACATCAAGTGTTTTTAAAAAATACATTTAAGAATGAATTAATGTAGAACTCAAGCCAAAACGTTTTTTTTTTGTGTTTTTTTATACACGACCGGTTTTCTCGGCAAAAACTAGCAAGAAAACTGCTTCTTGCCGAGTTTCCTGTTTGTGTGTTCAAGGCTTTCAGGTTTCTCGTCAGGAAATCTGGCCATAATCTCAACAAGAAAAAAAGAGAACCTGCTATCTTTTTTTCTCGTCGAGATTCTTGTCGGCCTGTTTCCCGACGAGAAACCCGAGAGTGTGGATACTTACCTGTCACCGTGGAAACCCGCGCATGCGTCAAAGTCATTTTGAGCATGCGTGGGTTTCCACGGTGACAAGTAAGTATCCACACTTTCAGGTTTCTCGTCGGGAAACAGGCCGACAAGAATCTCGACAAGAAAAAAAGAGCAGGTTCCACGGCATAGGTAGGGTGAAGCAAGATGGCGGCAACGGCATTGAATGTGACGAGCGCATGCTTGTTATACGCAATGACGTCACCACGTTCTTTCCTTTCAAGAGAACCGTGGTTCTTTTGAAACAAAAGTCAGTACACTCGGGCGGCAAGAGTTTCTTGCCAAGAATCTCGTCAGGGAAAAGGATGGGTTTTTCCCGACGAGATTCTTCCCCGTGTGTACAGGGCCTAAGGGAGAGTTATAACCCCTGTCCATTTTTTTGGTTCCATTTGTGTACCATTGGGGAGATTTACTTCCACTTCCGGTCTTGTAGCCACAAGAAGGTGTGAGATCAAATCCCTCCAAATCAAAGAAAATCCGGGTTGCCACCAGAACTAGTGTCCCCATTTTTCCTCTATTTCTGTTCTAGTAACAGTTCAAAATTTGGAATTGGCTTTCATATTCGGTGTTAATGGTTCTCAGGCTGAGAAATGAGAGTGGGACTTTCCTTTAACCCCTTCATGACTGAAGGTAAAACAAAACGCCTGAACAGTTTTGCAGCTTTGTCATATATTAGTTAAATTGTACACATAATTGCAACCACTTTGTGCATCATGGTGGATCATATATTATTTTTTTGTGGACAAATTGGGCTTTCATTTGGTGATAAATGGTAATGGATAGCTCCTGATTTTTTCATAAAAAAAAAAAAAAAAAAACTGGCACTAAGTAATCTTTATTTAAATGTAGCTATATACTTCTTACTATAACCTACCGCTATAGAAAAATCTAAAATAAATTCTCCTGCTTCGGACAATCACAGCAATACCATATGTGTATATTATTTGTGGTTTGTATCTGTCTGTGGTGGATTGTAACTAGACATGTGCATGAGGAAAACATTTTTTTTTTTTGGTTTTGATTTGTTAATCCAATTATTTTGATTAGTTCAATTTGGTTGATTCGTTCAATTTGTATTCGGAATTTTCTAATTTGATTTGAATTTACAGAGTTTTTCGATTGAAAACGTTCAAATCGATACATTTTCGAATCAGTCAAAACGAAAATGTTATATTGTTTTTATTTGAATGCAGCAAAGTGAACAAACAAAAGAAAAATATTCATGAAATGATAACAATGACTCTTTAACCACTTGAGATCTGTACTATAGCCGAATGACGGCCACAGCGCGTACCTGAATTGCCAGGAGGCCGCCAATAGACGTCCTACCTTTCGCACACCCCCCGCTTACTCTCGGGTGATCACAAATCCGAGTAAGGGGCTGACCCCGTCCCCTTACCACGTGATCAGCTATCAGCCAATGACAGCTGATCATGTAATTTAAACAAAAGCTTGGTAAACGTTTTTTTTTCTCCTCACGCTGACATTGTGAAGAGAAAAAAAGCCGATCGCCAGCTTATGTGCAAGGGACATTTGTCCCGAAGAGGAAAAGGCAATTCTGCCTCATCTGTGCAAATCAGTACCCCTTGCCAGTGCCACCTGCCATTGCCACCTGCCAGTGTTTACAATGCCCACCAGTGCCACCTATCAATGCCCACCAGTGCCACCTATCAATGCCCTCAAGTGCCACCTATCAATGCCCACAAGTGCCAACTATCAATGCCCACTAGCAGTCCTACCGATCAGTGTAAACTATCAGTGCTGATCAGTGCCCATTATTGCCACCCATCAGTGCCCATCACTGCCACCCATCAGTGCCCATCACTGACAGCTATCAGCATCCTTTGGTGCCACCCATCAGTGCCACCTCTTAGTGTCACCTCTCAGTGCACACCAGTGCTGCCTATCAGTTCCCACCACTGCCGCCTATCAGTGCCCTCCAGTGCCGCCCTATCGGTCCCCATCAATACAGCCCGTCGGTGCCCATCAGTGCCCATTAATGCAGCCTATCGGTGCCCATCAGTGCAGACTCATCATCTTACATCAATTAAGGAGAAAAATTACCTGTTTGCAAAAGTTAACAACAAAATATTACAATTTTAAAAAAATAAATAAAAAATTTGGTCTTTTTAACATTTTTTAACAAAAAATAAAACCGCAGAGGTGATCAAATACCACAAAAAGAAAGTTCTATTTGTGGGTACAGTGTTGTATGAACACGCAATTGTCATTCAAATTGCATCAGCGCTGAAAGCTAAAAATTGGTCTGGGCAAGAAGGTAGTTTAAGTGCCCAGTAAGCAAGTGGCTTAACAAAAACAGCATTATTTTGAAATTGTACTCTAATAATACACAGTCTTTGATTTCAGCAATATGTGTAGTTCGACTGGAGTTCAATGTAAAATTTGAATCGAATTTCAGTCTGAATTTCCGAAATTCGGATGAATTTCGTTTACGTTATTCGGAGCATTCTGTAAAATGTGTTTGTATTGTAATTTGGGTATTCGGATATATCCAAATCTCTGAATAATGAAAAATGTGTCTGAATATTAACCACTTAAGACCCGGACCAATACGCTGGTAAATGACCCAAGGTGTTTTTGCGATTCGGCACTGCGTCGCTTTAACAGACAATTGCGCGGTCGTGAGACGTGGCTCCCAAACAAAATTTGCGTCCTTTTCTTCCCACAAATAGAGCTTTCTTTCGGTGGTATTTGATCGCCTCTGCGATTTTTATTTTTTGCGCTATAAACTAAAATATAGCCACAATTTTGAAAAAAAACAAAATTTTTTTACTTTTTGTTATAAAAAAAATCAAATAAACTAAATTTTAGTAAAACATTTAGGCCAAAATTAATTCAGCCACATGTCTTTAGTAAAAAAAAAAAAATCGCAATAAAAAAAAATAGCTACCTAGCGGGAACAGCGACACTAATACAGCGATCAGAAAAATGATCGCTTAGTGACGCTGGCAATAGGGAGTGAAAGGGTTAACTAGGGCGGTGATCAGGGGGTTAAAACTTTATTAGGGGGGGTGGGGGGGCTATCCTGAACCTAACACTAACTGTTTTTTACACTTCCTGTCACACTGACACTAAATGCAGTGATTAGATCACTGCATTCAGTGACACTGTGACAGGGGGGTGGGGGGGGCGATCACAAGGGGTTAATTTTCCTATGTGAGTGTGTGTCAGTGTTGTGTTGGTGCACACTTACTTGTGATGTCTTCTCTCATCAGCAGTGCTGGGAAACAGCGCTGCGATGAGAGATTACATCATTTCCTCCTTCCTGTGTAAACACAGGAGGAGGAACTGACACGATGGGAGCGCGCTCCCATTGGCTGGGAGCGATCGCGGGGGGGGGGCGGAAATCACGGACATCCGCCCGCTCGTCGGCGATCGCTCCCAGAGGCAGGGGGACCCCCGCACGCCGCGGAGGGGGTCCCGATGGGACCCCCGAACCGCACGAAGGCGGGGACGTAAATTTACGCCCTTGTGCCTGTACGAGCCATTCTGTGGCCGTATATGTGCGTGCGGGGGTCCTTAAGTGGTTAATTCAGGACGAAACGAAGCGCGCATGTCTATTTGTAACTGACAGTGACACTAGGAGGTGGATTTACTAAAGGCAAATAGACTGTGCACTTTGCAAAGTTGCCCCAGAGCTTAGTAAATGAGCTTCACTTTGCAAAGAATGCCTTTGCTGGAACATAATTGGATGATGGAAGTCTCTGCTCATTTACTAAGCTTTGGAGCAACTGCACTTGTAGGGCCAGATTCATGAAAGGTTACGCTGGCGGATCGAGTGATCCGCCAGCGTAACAGTGGCTTTGAGCCGGCGTTTCTGTTTTCTGTAACCAGAAAACAAGAAACGCCGGGTTGAAGTTCCGATGCGATGAGCGTAACTGAGTTTCGCCATCGCATCGTTACTTCAACTTAAAAATGGCGCCGGGGGCGTTCCCGCCGATTTACGCTCAAAAAATATGTTAATGAGCGGAAATCGGCAATTCACGATCGAAATCCGGCGCGACGCAGTGACGTTACGACGTTTCCGGACGGGATACGCGGCGCATAGATATACCTACATGGGGTTGGAGTATCCTATGTTAGGTATAGGCGTCGTCATCGCGTCGGGAAAAAAAAAAAAAACGTCGCTTGCGTAAAACGGTCATGAATGGGAATGTGACGTCATTGACGTTCATTCACAGATTTTGGAGCATGCGCACGGGGATGTTTTGACACTCGACGCATGCGCAGTACGTCGGCGGCGGGATCGCGCGTAGTTAGCATACTACACGCCCCGTACCCGCGACATTTGAATTCCGCCGGCTCATTTGCGATGCGCTGCCGCAACTTTAGGAGCAAGTGCTTCGTGAATGACAGCACTTGCTCCTAAAAATTCGGCAGCGCAACGCAAATCAGAAGCGTTACTCCAGAGCAAAGATGCTCTGGAATACGTGAATCTGGCCCGTAGAGTTCAACTGCACTTTACAAAGTGTACAGTCTATTTGCCTTTAGTAAATAAACCCCTAACTGACACTCATGCTAATTTAAAAACTGCGGCCCAGATTCAGAAAGCAATTACGCCTGTCTAACTGGTGTTAGACAGGAGTAATTTCAAATTTTGCGCGCCGTATCACTAGTTTGAATCCTCAAACCATGATACGGCTGCTTCGGGCTTCGATCCGAGAGGCTTACGTCTTCGTAAGCCTTCGGATCTACGCTGCCATCTATTTGCGGCCGCTGGGAGGAGTTTGCGTCGTTTTGATGCGTCGGGATATGGAAATGTTTTTTTACGGCGATTCCCGAAGATACGAGTGGTCGTCGCAATCACTTTCGTCTATTTTTTTGTACGTAATGTTAGAGCAGCTTTTTGCTGCTCTAACGTTACGTAGCCCATGTTAAGTATGGCCGTCGTTCCCGCTTCGAATTTATTTAATTTTTTTTTTGTTTACGTAACTCGTTCGGGACTAGGATCGCCCGTAAACGACGCTACCTAAACAACGAATGACGTCACGACGTGATTTCGCGCAATGCACCGTGGGAAATTTGGGAATGGAGCATGCGCAGATCGATCGCCGCGGGAACGCGCCTAATTTAAATGATTCACGCCCCCTACTCGTCTATATGGATTGCGACGGGAGAAATACACTACGCCGCCGTCGTTTAATGGACAAAATCTACCTGAATTCCACGTAGAGCCAGGTAAAATACGGCGGCGTAGTGTATTTCTGATACGCTACGATAATCCATTTCTGTGTGAATCTGCCCCTGCCTTTTTTAATCCTACCAAAAATACAATGGCCATGACCTTTGACCCTGCCACCTTTTCCTTGATCTCGACCTTTGACCTTGACATTAATCCTGACTCTAACCTTGCCACTGCCCTTGCTCAAACTCTGGTCTCCATATTTTTCCTTTTTATTTTTTTCAAACATATTTGTTTTTGTTTACATGTTTTCAAATAAAATTTGAAAATTCAGAATTTCCAAAAACGAATTGAACGAATCAACCAAATTGAACTAATGCTGAAAGCGGTACCATTATTTGCAAGGAAATTTCGCGTTTTATACTGTAGGCCTGTAATTCTTAGGGATAACTCACTTAAATCTGACCAAACAAGAGTCTAATAGGCATCCCGGGTATTTTTTTTAAATAAAATTATAAATTATAATATAATAAATAATTATAACAAATGATAATATAATTATAATAAAAAATATTCAATAATTTAATCAACTCAAAATCATTGAAATTTCCTCAGTTGCAGAATTGTCGCTGTCATTACTTTTTTTTTTGACGAATTTCCCCACAAATCGCTATCGCTCAATTCTGCAAGTGATTATAATTTATTATCGCTGTTTTTTAGCTGCTCTAAAACCATTTTTGACATAAAGGGACACTTTTGGTTGCTATGGACAATCTACAGTTTACAGGCAGAAAAAAACGTTTTTATTTGATAAAAGAACATGTAGTGCACTGGGCAGACCACTAGGGACAAGGGGGTGTGTATTTTTTACATACAGTACTGTAATCTATAAGATTACAATATACTGTATGTATAGTGTGTGTTTACTTTTTTGAATTTGGCGCCGATCTCCACCCCCGTGCGTCGTAACGTAGCAGAGAACGGAGCTCGGCGGCACACAGGGACACTGTGTGAATCGAGCGAGCACCCGCTCGCTCACACAGCGCGGATGCATCGCTGGATCCAGGAACAAGGTAAGTTAAACCTTGCCTGTGGACGATGCGTGGTGAGCCCGAGTCTGACTCGGGGTTACCGATCGCAGCATGAAAATTTAACCCGAGTCAGACTCAGGAATACCGCCAGGGGGGTTAATGAATCAAAATGAAACAAAACAAATGTTTTCGTCATGCACATGACTAGTTACAAACCACCATAGACAGATACAAACCACAAATAATATACACATATGTCATATTGCTGTAAACGTGAGCAAATTTCCCCATAAGAAATAATGGAAACTCAGATGATTAGTTCCACAACCATTTATTCGTAAGTCCTTCAATTTACAGTCCATATAAAAAGATTATAGCGATGTGATAGGTTGTGTAACCATAAAATGTCCATCCACAAATGAAAGCCTCCACAAGGGGATTAGAAGCAAAACCCAGCAGGAGCTACAGAGAATAAAAGAGAAGAGAGGCGCCTCTAAGTGTAGCAATATGTTGCTAAATGTCGTACCTTCATTTTTGAGGTTTACAACCTCTTTTAAGGGTTACATTTGTGAACTACAGGAAGATGCAATTCAATGGCTGTTTTTATATTATTAGTGTGATTTATTATATATTAACTGTACAGTAGTGTTTTCTATTTGAGATAGCAATAAAAAAATATAAATATATAAAAAAAGTACATTTTGTAATTTAATGCTCTAACAATTACAATGTTGGGCCACACTGGCCAATAAAGCCATTGGCATGCCTAACTAAAACCGTGTAATTTTGCTGTTTTATAATTTATTTATTTTTTACTTGAACAATAGTTGAATTGCATTTACAAAAGGCATCTGAAAATATTTATCAGGGCCACTTTTACATTCGAAAAGTATGATGATACGCAATGTCTTGACGGGCGCTTGATCTCACTGCCAAAGAAACAACACAGAGATCCATTTTTTTTCTAACTCTGCCAATTGAACAATGGAGAGAGAGAGGAATTTCGACAATCCTGTCACTTCAAACTGTATTATTAATAACCCGTCTCCCCGGACTTTTTAAAAGCTAATTTTGCAAGTAGCTGTCAAACATGTACAGAGCGATAGTGGAAAAAGGCCTGAAGGATTTTGTTTAGAATGGGTGAAATTTATCATCATTTCTTTTTTTTCCCTGCCTCCTGCCGAGATTGTTACTAGCAACGAGGAACAAGGCTCCGGCATATTATTTCAAGATGAAAGGGAATTATTTGTCAGCTGTGACAAACTTATTAAAACAAAATGGCATTCCGCCAGCTGTCACCCGTCAGTTCAAAGTCGCTTTCTTGGCTTTGGCGCTGCTCCTTTGCAATTGCGCCTCTTTTTGAATTGTTTACTATTTGTAAATCATGTTTCCATCACTGATATTCATTTGAAGTTCTCAAAGACATTCTGTATAACACAATGGAACATGAAGAAACTAACAGAAGCATAAACAATTAGCTTGCATTTTAATGATGCAGCCAAAGAAAGAAAAAATGCCTAGTGTTTGTTTAAAGTTGGTGTTGTGTGGAGTTTCCTTCATGATTATTAAAAGCTAAGGTTATTATGAATATAATATTTGGCTTCTATAAAAAAATAATTTTATATTGTTGCATACTTTAGTAGAAATCCGTTTTTTTTTTTTTTCCGTTGGTTTTTATATTTTAACTTAATATTAAAATAAAGAAACTTAAATATTTTATCTATTTTATTTGGTGTCTGACTGTATCTGTTTATTTGGCTGAGAATCGTCTTTATTACAATTGCAGGTGCATTTTCCTAAAATCTTAGTTAATTAACCACTTTCCTACTGCATACTTTTACCCCCTTCCTGCCCAGGCCAATTTTCAGCTTTCAGTGCTGTAACATTTTAAATGATAAGTGCGCAGTCATGCACCGTACCCATATGACATTCTGATTGTTGTTTCCCCACAAATAGAGCTTTCTTTTGGTGGTATTTGATCACCTCTGCGGGTTTTTGATCACCGACAATTTTGAAAAAAACACAATAGTTTTTATTTTATTTGCTATAATAAATATCCCATAAAATAATAAAAAATAAATAATTTCTTCCTTATTTTAGGCCGATATGAATTCTTCTACATATTTTTGGTGAAAAAATTGCAAAAAGGGTATATTGATTGTTTTTTCAAAAGTTATAGCACCAACAAAATAGGTGATATATTTATGGCATTTTTATTGTTGTTTTTTTTTTACTAGTCATAGCGGCAATCTGTGATTTTTATCATGTCTGCAGCATTGCGGTGGACAGATTGGACACTTTTGACGCTATTTTGGGACCATTTACATTTATACAGCAAACAGTGATAAAAAAATGCACTGATTATTGTATATGTCACTGGCAGAGAAGGGGTTAACACTAGGGGGTGATCAAGGGTTAAATGTTTATCCTAGGGTGTTATTCTAACTGTAGGGGGAGGGGACTTACAAGGAGAGGAGACCGATCGGTGTACCTCTGTCCTGGGAACACACCATCGGTCAACTCTCACCTGACAGAACATGGATCTGTGTGTGTACATCCCTGCTGTGTGACAGGCAATCGCAGGTGCCCGGCGGACATTGCGTCCTCCGGGCACACGTATCGGCTCACAAGTGACGAGGCCCCCTACAGGCTCAGGAAGCCAAAGACATCATATGAGGGCGGCCCGGAGGGACGAAGGGTTCCTGCAGCCGTCATATGACTATACCTCGGTAGCAAAGTGGTTAATCACCACTGCCTCTTCTCCTCTCCTTATGCTGTCAGTGTGAGGAAAGAAATGGTGATAACTGGCTTGTGATTACATTGTGATCAGCTGTCATTGGACACAGCTGATTATGTGTTAAAGGGCACTGCTGTGATTGGCCCTTTACCCCGATATGTGATCATATGTGTCCTAAAGACGCAGTGATCACATTGCCTCCGGGGGCATGCAGGCAGCATGATCATCATGGACGCCCTCCCAGCAAAGAAAGCCTGCGCTGTATCTGTCTTTTGGCTATAGCGCAGGTGAGAACTGGTTAAAATTGAACTATAGGCAAAAGGTGTTGTTTCATTTTGGATAGACTAACGGAGGGTTATAACCCCTGCCAGATTTTTTTTTCACTATCTGTGTTCCATTGCAAAAATTTCCCTTCACTTCCTGTTGCATAGCGAAACAGGAAGTGAAAGGAAATCCCTGCAAATGAAGTGATTTTCTTGGAAACCCGAGGTCACCAGAACTAGTTCCCCTATTCGAAGATTTCCCCTAAATTATTTTCTGGAGGCAACCAAATTTGGGATTTTCTTTTATTTACTTTCACTTTCAATGATAATAGTAAACAGCGTAACACCCTCTAGTTAGTTTACCAGAGAGAGATAGCATTTTTTTTTTGCTAGTATAGGTAAATTGTCAAGCCTTTGTGTTTTTCTTCAGGGTCAGGGTTGAGTGAAACCCCCAGACCCAGTGTGCAAAATCATGTAAAGGTACATAATTTCACGCAGGAGGGTCGCCCTGTCGCAGTATATCTGTGTGGCGCGGTCCATAAGAGGTTTAGAAAATAGAACATATGAAAATCCAGTAAAGAGACAATTTCATGTTTCTACAGCTACATATATTTGCTAATTGTAAACACATTTTTACAAAAAAATCTAAAGAAAAAACAAAAGAAAGTAAGTTTACGATTTTGTATTGGGCCACATTCATAGCTGTCTTGGGCCACATGCGGTCAGTGGCCTGCAGGTTGCACACCCTAAGGCCGCGTACACAAGATCGAATTTATCTGCTGAAACTGGTCCGAAGGACCGTTTCAGCAGACATCTCCGATCGTGTGTACGGGCTAGCGGACATGTTTTCCCAACGGACAAATTTCAAAGCATGCTTTGAAATTTGTCCACCGGAGACATGTCTGTTGTATATGTCCGCTGGTTAGTATACTAACCAGCAGACAGAAATCTCTGCGCATGCGTCGAATGGATTTGACGCATGCGTGGAAGTATTTTACTTCCTGGAGTGGTGACATGGCGGCGTCAACGTCACCGCCACGTCACCGCGTCCTCAGACCGAGGGGATTTTCATCCGATGGTGTGTACACGCCATCGGACCAAAATCCGATGAGACATGTCCGCTGCAAACGGTCCGTCGGACATGTTTGAGCGGAGATGTCTCATCGTGTGTACGCGGCCTTACTGTAGATATTGGAGGTGCCCTTCTAATGAGTCAGAGCTAGGGCTCTCCAGTCAGCAGAGGTGTATGTCAGACCTCTGCAGAGTGACAATTGTTTCCACATAGAGATGAAAATTCCTTCTCTACAGAGTGCTGACATGGACAGGTTTTGGCTGATTTTTAACCACTTCCAGAAGATTTACCCCCTTAATAAACAGGCCATTTTTTTGCAATACGGCACTACGTTACTTTTACTGTGTTACTTTTGTCCTGCCCACTGCGGTCGTGCAGTTGATTGGGCAGCAGTGTGCAGGACACCAGCGTCCTTCTGGGTTATGCTCCCTTCCCATGCTCATTAAGATGGTGCACCTTTGTGGAGTACTTGAGATCAAAGATTGTCAATTCCAGGTGAGGCTGCAGCAGGATCTGCTTAAAAAGCTTAAAAAAGCTTAAATAGCATCAGCAGCTGTGACAATAACCTTTTTCATCATATGAACAGTTTTAATTGTGGCTTTGTTTTAGATTTATTAACAAACATCATGGATGGAAGAAATAAGGTATGTTCAATCATTCTATTCGCCCCGTAAATGGTGAAACCATCTTTATCCAATGGCAGATCAGCTCCTGAGCACCCTGTGCATTTTTCATCTTTTCATTAACAAGCCCTGATTGTTTTTACTGTTCACTGTGTCCTAATCAAGAAGTTTGAAGTTAAATTTAACATTGGAATCAATAATTTATTTTTACTTGCATGCCTCCAACGGGTTTCTTGGGAAAAAAGAAAAAAGCAAGCCATTTATTGTCCCATTTCCCATATGCATTGGAATATTGATTGTCCCCAGCGGCAGATGGCTGCCTCCACAGCTGTTTCAAAGCAGCACTTGTTTCGTCTGATGCATCACCCTCGCAGGCTCACAGGGAAGCTGTAGCGCAATGCTCACCAAAATAAATAAAAAAAATGGAACACAAAAAAAATCAAGAAGCTGAGAGTTAATGTTTCATTTACAGCCTGAGACTGAAACAACATTTGCAATAGTAATCAACCAAGGTGGAGAAAGTTGGTGTGATATTTTCTCTCGAAGACAGTGCTTTATTCTCCAAATTGTTCTCTTTGTTTTCGGCATCCAGAGTGGGGATTGAAGTTAAGTGCGCAAATGTTTATCAAAGAAGATTTACGAGTCCTATATAGATTTGCATTATCCACTTAGTGTGAATACTCCAGATGTAGAGTGTGCGTGATGAAAAAGGAGTAGATTCCATCTGCGCTATTATTTTCCCACACCTGCTAGGAAGGCGATGTGTAACATTAGTGATGCTCAATTAGACTGATGAAACTGCTGCAGAGCCGCCATGCTAAAGCTAAACTTTGGGAATGAATGTGCATTTAAAGAAGTAAAGAATAAGAAGCAGTGCAAACATGAATAGGTGCACCTATTTTATTAAAAGAAAAATTCCAGGAACAAAAAAATCATTACCTTTGGGTCCACAGGGGTTATCTGATTATTTTCCTTGGAAGTGATAAGGTGACCTTATAAGATGCTTCTCCGACAGTCAGCATTCTCCTCGTGCCTCTGATGGGATGACCAAGAGATAGTGGTGGAGGGGTGCTGGACTTGGATTTTCACAGGTTATCATATTGTAGACTAGATTAATACAAATTGACTTATGTTTAGCATGTAGTCTAGCAGAGGGGTGAGGTGTAGGATTCGTCAGGGAGGACTGCAAAGTAGCAGTAACTCCGATCTTGGAATCACACTGGGAATCTAGACTCCGGTAATGGTGATGAGTGGGCCGCGAAGAGGTCCAGTTTCTCCTCTTAGTCAGTATCTCTTAGTAGGGCATATCCCCAGGGTTCAGAACTCTGTCCCTTTTATAGCACACAGGACTAGTGGGTCAGACCCAAGAAAACCTCCCAAGAAAGACCTGGGAAAATCAATTAATCTCAACCTTCCAAACCAGGCAGCATTAACCACTACCTGCCTGCAAGCAGCTCACCACAAGGGCAGGGAACCCGGCAGGAGCATGTTCACCCAAATCAAGAAATCAAAGTGTAATGAAATAAAGAGAACATCAAATAAAAAAGCTTTAAGATTCCAAAGGCTTTTATTGTTCAACTGGTTACAGCAATAATTTTTGCTTGTAACTTGTTTTGGGGGCCTCACAATCCCCCTTCACCAGGGCTAAATGAAATCATTTTTACAGTATGTGTGTTATTTTAAATGTTTTCTTTAGCCCTGATGAAGGGGCATTGTGTGGCTCCTGAAACAAGTTGCAAGCAAAAATGCATTTTTCCCCCCTGTACATGATTGAGTATACTATTCAAAGTGTTATTTAACCACATTCACTAAGCACTAGGGAAAATTGCCAATAAATCAACCACTTTGTGTCACTAGTAGCAGGAACAGTGGTGGGCCATCCATAGAGATTGCATTGGCGCCCCAATCCATGCGTCCGGCCCCCTGAGAGGAATGAAGATATAGCAATAGGTGTCCCAAGTACTTGCATCCAATCAGCTAGGAGTACACCACCAATTCATTTTAGCAGGCAAATTTCCCTGCCCCAGTTACTGAACCATACAAAGAAATTTGGTCCCAGTCATCTACATGCTCAGCGTCTAAATGCTAGCTTGGCCAAATTGCTAGCACTGCTGTCTTTTCAGCTAGTAGACTCTGCCCCCTTTTGTGAATTTGTGGAATGTGCTTTACCTCAGTGGCAGGTTCCAAAACGCCATTTATTTTCATGGAAGGCCATTCTAGCTCTCTACCAGCATTTGAAAGGCAATGTTTTGGCCTTGTTGGACAGGGCTTTCATCAGTAAGGTTCATATTAACCGATGGCTCATGGTTCAGCAGGCATGGGCAGGGATGTTACCTTTCCTTCATGGCGCACTGGGTAACTCTACTGGCAGCTGGGAAGGATGCAGGAAGGGGTTCAGTGTTGTTGAAGCTTGTTCTACCACCACACCTCTAAAATACTAGTGGTGATTCTGCCACAGCTCTCTCCTCCACCCCCTCCTCTTCTTCCTCTATGGCCTCTTTTGCTGATTTGTCCTCTGAACCAGCAGTGCTCCATAAGCATCCAAGGGTATACGCAAGTAGTCAGGCTAAAAGATGCCATGCAGCACTTAAGTTGGTCTGCCTAGGGGACAGAAGCCACACTAGAGAATAGATTATATCAGCTCTGTAGAGGCAGGCTCAGAGGTGGTTGACAAGTGACAACACGCCAGCTTTAGTCAGGAATGATTGTTTGCAACCATGGCACCATCTTCCACCTTTGTCAAACGTCCTAAATTTGGGGATACAGCGATTCTTGACCAGGTATCTAGGATTAAAAGATCTCCTGAGGCAGGCCAGAAAAGTCTGTGGTAATTTCTGCCGGTCATACAATGCCAGTGCTCGGCTGGCTGACACTCAAAGGGAATGCAACCTGCCCACCAACCGCCTCATTTGTGACATGCCCACCAGGTGGAACTCAAAGTTGGCAATGCTGCAGCGGCTGCACACACAGCAATGAGTACCTGTGCGAGTATGGCACCAGGGTCAGGGGAACTTGGCTTCTTTTTGCCACACCAATGGCTACTGATCAAGGATTGTCTTGTCAGCATTTGAGGTGGCCACAAGAATCCCTCTAGTCTTCCTGCTGGAGCACGCACTTTGTGGAATCATGAACAGCACACTTGAGGCAGAACAGCGGGGGGAAGAGGAGGACTTCCTTTCCTCCAAGGCCCCCTTTATCCAGATAGCATTCCTGCAGGCCCGCCAAACACACAGGAAGAAAAGGAGGGGGATTGTGCCAGCATGGATGTAGAGGATAACACTCAGCAGCAGTCTTCAAGAGATATTTTTCAGTCCCCAGAAACCCAAGGAGTTGTACATGGCTGGGAGGAGGTAGTTATGGATAATTTGGCTGCTGGGGGGGAGCAATCACTTTCTTGCAGCATTCCTGTATCACTTCTGGGCGATCGGCTGCATTGCGTGTATGCACGGGTAACGGTGTGAGCGTGAAACGTTGTGAGGTCCCGTATTTATTGTAGAAGTGACAATGGATATCAGGGGCTTCTGCCTTCTGGCATGTTGATGGAGCCACATGATGACCACTCTAGAGGCAAGGACACCAATCATTGGGGAGGGTGGAGAGAAGGCCACTTGTGGCTCATTACAGCTACCTAATTATCCCGAGCATCCCTAAGCTGATGGTTATTTACACCAATGTTTAAATGTATGTACTTCACATACAATAGTTTGACCTACCTAGCTGTTTGCTTTATCCATCTTTATGGTTAAGTTAAACTAATGGAACAACTATTTATATTTTATTTATATTCAATATATTTGCTTGTCCTCTTTTTGTTTATCCATAGAGCCTAAAGCCCTGTACACACGATCGGTCAAACCAATGAGTACGGTCTGATGGATTTTTCCATCGGTTAACCGATGAAGCTGACTGATAGTCAGTCGTGCCTACACACCATCGGTTAAAAAAACGTTTGTGTCAGAACGTGGTGACGTAAAACACAACGACGTGCTGAAAAAAATTAAGTTCAATGCTTTCAAGCATGCGTCGACTTGATTCTGAGCATGCGTAGATTTTTAACCGATGGTCGTGCGTACTACCAATCGTTTTTTTTCTATCGGTTAGGTATCCATCGGTTAAATTTAAAACAAGTTTGCTTTATTTTAACCGATGGATAAATAACCGATGGCGCCCACACACCATCGGTTTGGTCTGATGAAAACGGTCCATCAGACCGTTCTCATCGGTTTGACCGATCGTGTGTACACGGCCTTAGACTCTCTGTTTAAGCTACAGTCTGACACTGATGGTGCTCAACATTAACACCTTTATTCAAGTAATTTTTTTTGTACACAGGGTATTTAAGTTTTGCACTGACTGATAGCAAGCATACCTTTATTAAGTTATATATCATACTTGTTAAAGCGGAGCTCCACCCGCATTTTTTTTTCAAAGTCGGCAGCTACTAACAGTGTAGCTGCTGACTTTGAATAAGGACACTTACCTGTCCTAGGCGCCCGCGCTGACGTCCCCCGCCGATGCCGATCTTCGATCCTGGCACCGCCATTCACAGTCAGGGAAACAGGCAGTGAAGCCGTGCGGCTTCACTGCCCGTTTCCTACTGCGCATGTGCGAGCAGCGCGGCGCTTTGTGAATGGTCCGGCTGCTTTCTGGGATACACACAGTTCCCAGAATGCAGCGCGGCCCATTCACAAGAAGACACCGAGAAGAGGAGGAGGAAGAAAACCACACCGCGGATCATGAGGGCAGATTCGGGACTTCCGCATAGCAACAGCCTATTTAGGGTGAGTATTTTTTTTTTCCATTTATTTTTTTTTTATTTTTTTTTAGATTAAAAAAAAAAAAAAAAATCAGGGTGGAGCTCCGCTTTAATTTTTGTTCCACATCACGCTTAGTTTAAGCAGCATTACTCTTCAATCCAACAGATTTTTACTTACTTCACCGTATAATTTTCCAAGTTTATTTAATTTCTTCATGCATTCGACTGTCATCAGCCAATTCTTTCACATTCACTGATTTTGCTTTGTTCTTTTTTGTTTTGCTTATAACACATTCTTTTGCACATTCACACAACACACAGCACCAATTCACATACAGTATAAGTGTGCTTATATATTCATCCACACATACTCCTCTCACCCAGTCTACACAACTCACATATACACACCAGTACAACACACATTCTTCATTCACTTATCATTCACAAATGTTATTTATTTATTACTATGATACATTGATACTTTAACAAGACACACATGTTTGGAATCTATTTGGCACCAACAATGAACATTAAGGCCACAAACACACGATCAGACTGGTCCGATGAAACTGGTCCGACGGACCGTTTTCATTGGACCAGGCTGAAGTGGTCTGATGGTCTGATGTGTGTACACACCATCAGACCAAAATCCCATCGGACCAGAACGCGGTGATGTAGAACACAACAAGGTGCTGAAAAAAGGAAGTTCAATGCTTCCAAGCATGCGTCAACTTGATTCTGAGCATGTGCAGGTTTTTGGTCCGATGCTTTGGCGTACTAACCATCAAATCTGTCCGACGGACAGGTATCCGTCGGACAGATTTTAAAGCAGGTTTTAAAACTTTTGTCCGACGGACAACGGTCAGATGGGCCGTACACACCATCGAATTGGTCCGATGAAACTGGTCTTCAGACCAGTTTCATCGGACCGGTCTGATCGTGTTTAATAAGACAATATTATTACAATTCAGACATACATGAATAACAAACATTGGAATCTATTTGACCATCTAATGATATTCCCACACCTATCCCTCCCTCCCTCCTATGTATAATGATGGGGCTGTGGGGAAACCTCCACCTCATAGCTGAAACCAGGAAACTGTATAAGCCTCCCCCCAAGATGGTACCCCTGATGAATGCACCTGCAGCCAAAGAACCACTACAAATGATGACAACAGGTGGGTTGTCCTCCCAGAAACCTGAATGGAGAACTCTACACCTTACGCCCAAAATGGGTAAATACGGTAGCCACTTCCATCACAGGGAAATCTGGGAAACAATCCCATTGGTCAGTGGCAACCTCTGTTACAGTTTCTCTTATGACAGATCACATAGCATAATTCCACCTATCTGGATATTGGTGATTGCTTGAAGCCTCCTAACTCAAAGAAAAAACAACAAGGAAGTTCATGTAGCTTACCGTAAGCTGGATAATTTGTAAGAGGTTCCAGCCCACACACCGTGTTCACAGTGAAATCCAATCATAGTCTTGTATTTAATCCGGAGAGTCTATGACTGGGTCCCAGCAATCTGGGCACCCTGATGTAAGTGCCGAAATGATCGGTCTACAGTGTGTAATAGTACTCACTGCAGACATGTACAGTACCTGTCACCGAGAATGTGTTTCCAGCATGACAGCATCGTGTTGATTCTTGGCGACAGGGTGCCGACATCTCGCACTCGCTGGAATAGACAAAGCACATTCCAGCGAGCGCGTCATAGAAGCGACGGGGATCCGACTTGGATTCCCGCCAAATCTACATGCAGCGTTTGGTATGTATCATGAGGGGGAACTCCACGCCGGATTTTTAAATAAAAATCCGACATGGGTTCCCCCCCAGGGGACATACCAAGCCCTTAGGTCTGCTATGGATTGTAAGGAGAACCCCCCTATGCCGAAAATCCCCACAATCCATACCAGACCCGTATCCAAAGCACACCGCCCGGCCGGTCAGGAAAGGAGTGGGGGCGAGCGAGGGCCCCTCCCCCCTCCTGAGCCGTACCAGGCAGCATGCCCTCAACATGGGGGGGTCAGGTGCTCTGGGGCAGGGGGGCGCACCCCCCATCCCAGAGCACCCTGTCCCCATGTTGATAAGGACAGGGCCTCTTCCCGACAACCCTGAGAGTCGGCTTATCGGAATCTGGGAACCCCCCACCCTAGGTGAATTAATATGGGGTACATCTTACCCCTGCCCATTCACCTGGAGGCAAAGTGTAAAAACAAAATAAACAACACAGGGTTTTTAAAGTATTTTATTAGACAGCTCCAGAGGGCCCCCTCCTCTTCTTTAGCTCTTTTACCAGGGGGGGCTTCTTTCGCTCTCCGGGGGTCTTCTCCGCTCTCCGGGGTCTTCTCCCGCTCTCCGGGGGTCTTCTCTGCTCTCCGGGGTCTTCTCCCGCTCTCCGCTGTTGACTCGGCGCTCTCCGGTGCCTTCTTCTTCAGGACTGGGGCCCGCTATCTTCGTGTTAGCTCAATTACTAGCGGCGGCCAGTCCGCTCTTCAGTGACGCCTTCTTCTCTTCTCCAGATGTTGACTCGACGCTTCCTCCCACTGTTATGCCGGGCGAGGCTCCCAGCGACTTATATAGGCCTATCTTGTGACGTCACAGTCCCATCATGCTCCGGTACTTACCTACGTGGTACCTACCCATGTGGGTAGGTACCGGAGCATGATGGGACTGTGACATATTCATTCACCTAGGGTGGGGGGCCAGTATCTGGGGGCCCCCTTATTAAAGGGGGCTCCCAGATTCCGATAAGCCGCCCGCCCGCAGACCCTGACAACCAATGGCCAGGGTTGTCGGGAAGAGGCCCTGTCCTTATTAACATGGGGACAGGGTGCTCTGGGGTTGGGGGGCCGCAGTGCGCCCCCCTGCCCCAGAGCACCTGACCCCCCATGTTGAGGGCATGCTGCCTGGTACGGCTCAGGAGGGGGGGGTGCTCGCTCGCCCCCACTCCTTTCCTGATCGGCCGGGCGGCGTGCTTTGGATACGGGTCTGGTATGGATTGTGGGGGAACCCCCACGCTGTTTTTTTCGGCGTAGGGGGGGTTCTCCTTACAATCCATAGCAGCCCTAAGGGCCTGGTATGTCCCCTGGGGGAGAACCCATGCCGGATTTTTATTTAAAAATCCGGCGTGGAGTTCCCCCTCATGATACATACCAAACGCTGTGTGTAGATTTGGCGGGAATCCAAGTTGAATCCCTGTCGCTTCTATGACGGCATTGTCTCCATCGCGGCAAGCCAGCTCGGTGCTGGCTCCCGCGATGGGGCTTGTAGGTGGTCAATCTCGCTGAGAAAGGGAGCGAGATTGACACAATATCGCGGTCACCTACTGAGGTTGAGTCATTTCCCCATGTGTAGGGAAAGGTAGGGAGAGACAATCCAAGAAATTCAGCCAAGCATTAACAGCGAGTTCAGCTACAGGTCATCCAATTTCCAGTCAATCCCATGTTTGGGGACTCCTATATGTTCCTCTGAGTGGTTAGGCATGCGGCACATCAGGGGGTCCAGTGCTATATCTGGTTTGTCTGCATATGTTTTGTTCCTCCCCGGAACTTCATCATAACATTGTGGGGTATCATTCCTTCACGGCAAAGAAAGTGGGACTGTTGAAGTTTAGAAAACCTGAGCATCTTTTTGCACCTTATATATATATATATATATATATATATATATATATATATATATATATATATATATATATATTGTTATATGATTTATATTTTTGCACAGTGTTTGCATTTTATATGGACTTTTTTTGCACAGATATGTCAAATTAGGATGAGTTCATCATACAGTATGTTTAATGCACGTTTATTGTGTCTCTTATGTGATTTAACTTATACCTACAGTAGCACAAGGATAGCACATTTTTTATTGTTTGGTTGGAATATATTGTTTTGCTATTGGGGGGAATTGTTATAATTGCTGGCCACGAAGATATAGCAGAAAGTGAGAGAAAATCTATTCAAAGCAAAAAGACATCCCCTCTTAGACAGTTGTCCCAGAAACAAGTTGTCTTTTTTTAGAAGAATTCCCTTATATTATTTTTCAAGTAACAACTTTGGGTTTTCCATCACTTTCAGTCCAGAGTGGAAAAGTATTGATCATTTTTCATCAGTTGGCAGCACTGGGATGATTTGGTCATCAATCTACTGTAATTATGAGGTTACATGGAGGAACGCAGAGATGCTAACAGAGATCACATCATGTAATTACTAATTGAATCACACACATTGATCAACTGCATTATCAACGATCAATAAATTATTCCTCGGGAGTGACTGATTTGAAAAAAAAAAGATAATTTGTTGAAGTGTGTCTGGTCATCATAATTCTGCCCATGCCAAGCAGATCCAAGTCGGTTTGCCTGCTTGATTTAGCTGATTGGTGTTATGGCACACAACATGCTAATGTACAATGTACCTGTAAGCCCATTGTCAACTTTTCTAACAGGCGCCCACCCAACTATTGCAGCACCCTGTAAGAGCATAGTCAGCTTTGCCACAATGACCCCATCCGGTCCTATTGCCTGTGGGAATGTGGATCTCAGAATGAAAACCATATTAAAACTCAACACAGATGGGGAACATACTTCTTGACTATTTCTGATGTTGTCAGGCAGCTCTTGTCATAATCAAATGAGAATCAGGGGCAGAGGGACAGGATAAGAAGCTGCCTGGTCACGTGATCACAAAAACAACAATACGTATGGTATATTACATTTGTATCACCTGGTTACTTTTCAGAACCGGTGCTAGGTTAAATTTAGAGGGGGTCAGAGAGTTAGGTAACTCTGACCATGTTCAAATTTAGGCCTCTGTCCCAGCTTTGGCTGTGCTGTGGGCTCATTCTGTCCTTTCTGGAGTGCTGATCACACCCCAGATTAGCAGGTGGCAGCAGTGGAGTCAAGGATTGTGTGCTCTTACCCAGAAGCCTATCAGGAGGAGTTTGCCTCATTGTGCAGGCTGGGGGAGGGTATTTTTGAGTCAGACGCCATTTTCCTGTGTCTTCCCCTCCTGTGGTGCCCATCTTTAGGGTAGCCAATTCACGGCGCCCTGGAAAATGGCCTTTCGGGCCGAGGTGCGCGTGCAACGCAGAGATCCTGGCTTCGGGACCACGTTGGCCCGGAGCAATTGATCTGCCGCTTGGGGACTCAGTGCTCGACTGGGTCCCACCTAAGGAGGTCCTGGGCTGTCCGTCCTGTTGGAGGAAGCTGTACGGTGGAGAGTCTGCCTGAGGAGTACCAAGAGAGGCTGGTGTTCCAATAGGGGCCTGACCATCCACCAGGGGAACCGGACACTGAGAGGCTGGATGTTGGCCACCTGTCAGTCGGTACCCTAATTCAAAACTACCTGAAGGAGATCCAGGTGTCAAGTCTGCTAAGGAGGATTGTCTCCGCTGTTTCAACCATAGGGAGGGTCTGTGGCAGAGACTTATTTTCCCAAGTTCCGAGTGACATTCTGGCTGCCAGGCTTGTGAGAGGCCTGTCCAGGTGCACTATACCCACTGGAGTGGTGAAAAGTATTGTTGGAAGCAGAACTGTTTCTCTATTGCTCACACCTAAATCTGCTATCTCCACTTTCGCTAAAACTCTATTGTTCACCAAGTTTTATTGTTTTTACCCGGGTGGGTAAAAAAGAGTAAGATTCCGTTACTACAACTTTCACCCAATACCCCTAAACGTGACACCCAAAACAAACCAGTAGCTCCTCCGGGGGTAGTGCTACACATTTTTTCTTAAAAGAGAAGGGTTACTAAAGTTTGAGACTAATTTGGAATACTATGCTATGATTTTTTTTTTTTCAGTTGACTTCATAAATACTTTAAAATATAGTAAAATAGAGAACTTTTGTCACCACACTTTATCTCAGGAGTCTGCCTGATTCCATTACATTTCATGTTGATGTTTCAAGTAGTTTCAAAGAGATTTGAGAATTGAAATACACACTTATTCAAATTCAAATTGTATCCCATTTTTAAGACATCTGTTTGTATATGTATGTTTTCTGCTGTGCAGGAATAATGTATGACTGTAGCTAATATTTCATCCAATCTAGGTTCAAAAAGTTGTAAAGTGGGGGCGTGGCGGCTGGACTCCAAGATGGACGTGTAATCCAGGAGCTCCGTTCGCCCGCCGGAGATAATCACCAGCCACAGCGATCACCGGCTCCATCCGCGGCTCCTGACACGCTTGTCGGATAGACGGAACACCACAGCACCGTCCGGGATGACGAGGAACCGCAAGCATCCCCAGCAGCCGCAGAAGATGGACGGATTCCTCATCCCTCAGGGACGCGGATCTGCCCAAAATGGCGGCACACCACGAGCAGGGAACGGGACCGGAGCACAGCCTGACCTCCATGGGCTGCCTCCAGGCTCCCACCACCAACTTCTGGCTGCCAGCGGATCCTCCTCGGGGACGCCCAGCCCCACCACCCGCAGCCCTGTCAAATCAAAGCCGCGGAGGGACTCGCCGCATAGGCCGCAACAGGATGAAGGCATGGAGGTAAGCAGGCCCCATGTTCCCGCTGACGCCAGGCAAGCACGGGGGAGGGATCCCATAGCAGAATTCCCCACAGCCGACAGGCCTATCTCAGACACCACACTCAAGGAAATGCTGTTGTCCCTGAGGTCATCACTGCAGGCTGACATGATTTCTGGCCTAAACGAGTGCAGGAAAGAAGTACAATCCCTAGGTACAAGGGTACAACAGGTGGAATCCAAAGTAGGGGCCTTCGCTACCTCATACAACACCATGGTAGAGGCACACTCTGGGCATGGAAGGGACATTGAATGGATAAAGGACAAGCTCTCGGATCTCGAGGACAGATCCAGGAGGAATAATATCAAATTGAGGGGCATTCCTGAATCTGTTCCTCCCTCACAGCTCCAGCAATATGCCCAAGCCCTCTTTTCTTCCATACTGCCAGAAGCCTCGGCTCAGGATCTTCTGATAGATAGGATCCACAGGATCCCCAAACCACAGTTCCTCCCCGACGATGTCCCCCGGGACACTCTACTAAGAATCCACTTCTTCCACATCAAAGACAGACTTTTACAGGCCTCTCGCAAACCAGGGGGTATGCCCCAGCAATACGCCTCAGTTAGAATGCTGCCGGATCTATCCAGACACACGCTACAGAAACGGCGCAACCTGCTGACCATCACCAAGGCACTACGAAACCACAACATCTTGCACAAATGGAAATACCCTGCCACTCTCACCATCACCCATGCTGAGACCACCGCCACGGTGACCACCCTTGACGAAGGGCTCTCGTTTCTACGTAAGTGGGGCATACTTCCGGACCACCCAGCCCACTTACCAGCTACAGATGGACCACAACTGCTGCATGATGACTGGCAAGTGGTCTCCCACAAGCGCTCTTCCAAGAAAAAAGCCGGTGACAACGCAAACCCTTGATCCACATCCGCCACTTGTTATCTCCGGGGTCGAGATAGTGCAGTTAGCATATTCTCATTACCCCTCTTTCTCCAAGTAGCAGTTACGCCTGCACGAGGATCAGTTATGGATCCACTTATTAATATTGTTCAGTTGACATTTGCACTTTTCTTTTTTTTTGTTCTGTTTCATTTTTTCAGTTTTCTGTTCTGCACATGTATCGCCTGCAAGCCCCGGCCTACGGCTTCAGTGGATGTTCGCACCTACCTTCATAAACAAGCCTACTTGCCGCATGGTGGACGTCCCCCTTTGGTCACAGTGAGTAACAGCACACGATCATCACAAAACCTTCCACAACCTAGTCACAATGACTATTAAAATATTATCCATTAACGCCCGGGGGCTAAACCACCCGGCGAAATGGTTTTCTCTGTGGTCTGAAGCCCACCGGCAGGGAGCGGATATACTATGTGTGCAGGAAACGCATTTTCAGCTGCATAAGGCTCCCCACTGCTCACATAGGGACTTCCCTTTCGTGTACCTGGCATGCACGCCGGGCAGCAAAACTGGTGGAGTGTTGCTAGCCATTAGAGACTCATTAGCTTTTCAACTCAAGGAGGTCACTACAGATGACAAAGGAAGATACATAATCCTCACGGGAGACATTAACTCTAAGCCCTACACGATTGTTACAGTGTACGCGCCCAATACACACCAGCTACGCTTCTTGCGCAAGGTGATCGCTAAAGCCAAATCCATACAGTACGGGAACCTTGTGATTTGTGGAGACCTCAACATCACCTCTGACCCCGCAGTGGACACCTCTGGCGGAAAGTCCAAGGGCATTCCGGCATTACAACCCATTCTCCACGCCGAGGAGATGTTTGACGCCTGGCGTTGCCTGAACGCAAGCGAAAGAGACTATACCTTTTTCTCAGGCAGGCATGGCACGTATTCGCGCATAGATATGTTCCTAACGGACAAATGGTTGTTGCAATGTGTTGAGAAAGCGTTAATTCATGACATCACTTGGTCCGACCATGCTGCTGTCTCTATATCAATTGCTGAAAAGGGAGTCTTCCTCTCACCCCCCATCTGGCGCTGTAACACTAGACTACTTCAGGACCAAAATTGCCTACGTCACACGACCCAGCTCCTCAATAACTATTTTCTAGATAACTCAGGCTCAGTGGAGGACCCAAGTGTGCTCTGGAATGCGCACAAGGCCTTCATGCGAGGCGTCCTAATTCAACTAGGGGCTAGGGAAAAGAAAAGGAAAACACAACAGTACAACGAAGCTCTCTCTAAACTGAGGGAGTTAGAATCCCTAAATAAGAAATCACCCTCAGAGTCCGTTACTAAACAACTCCAGAAACATAGAGAACACCTCAGGGACATAATGTCACAACAATACGATAAACACCTCAGCCGCCTTAAACTACACTATTACTCTAATGCCAACAGAGCAGGCAAATATCTAGCCAACAGACTTAAGGCTGCCCGCACCAAATCCAGGATAGCGTTTCTGAGGCATCCCACGTTAGCGCACAAAATTATTAATCCCCAAGACATTGTGAACCAATTTGCAGAGTACTACAGTTCCTTATACAACCTACACAAAGACCCTAGTACGCCTCAACCAACTGTTGATTCTATTCAATCGTTTCTGAATAAAGTACACCTACCATCCCTGACTGAGGAGCAGCTCGAGATACTTAATTCTCCCATCCAACCTCGCGAAATAGAAAATATAATTCGCTCCCTTCCCACAGGCAAATCCCCTGGCCCCGATGGCTTTTCTAATGAATACTTCAAACAGTTCAGTGGTATTCTAGCACCCCACTTAACTAGTGTTTTTAACGAAGCTGCGGACACTGCCACTTTGCCCCGCGAGATGCTTAAAGCACACATAGTCACGCTACCAAAACCAGGCAAGGACCCTAATACCCCAGCGAACTTTAGGCCCATATCCCTACTCAACACAGATACTAAAATATTTGCTAAGCTACTGGCCAAGAGGTTGTCCACTTTCATTCCTGCTCTTATACAACGCGACCAGATGGGTTTCGTTAGGGGAAGACAAACTTCCGATGCAACCCGTAGAATTATCAATGTGATTTACCAGGCCGAGAAAACTCGAACGCCTTCTCTGTTGCTCTCAATTGACGCAGAGAAGGCGTTCGACAGGGTCCATTGGACCTATATGAAAAATGTTCTAGATAAGTTTGGGTTTGCTGGTAACATTCTCAATGCTGTTCTAGCCCTCTACTCTGCACCATCGGCACAAGTATTCTCTGGAGGCTTCTTGTCAAACCCCTTTGACATCACGAATGGGACCAGACAGGGATGCCCCCTGTCCCCCACTATCTTTAACCTGATAATTGAGCCGCTGGCCGAGGCGGTCCGCACACATCCCTCGATCTCAGGCTTCCAGTTTGGCGATAGAACTCACACTATAAATTTGTTTGCAGACGATGTGATTCTGCTCCTAACCGACCCGCTAGTGTCACTAAGAGAAGCACATGCACTACTCACGTCTTTCGGAGAGGCTTCCTACTATAAAGTTAATTTTACTAAATCTCTCATTCTGGACCTGGGAGTAGCTTCTCATACTAAGAATGCCCTACAATCCCAACTGCCGTACACATGGAGCACAACAGGTATCACGTATCTGGGTATTGTGCTTACGGGTCAGGTATCTAATATTCCTAAAGCCAACATGCCCCCACTGATCGCCAAACTCGGGGCTCAGATTAGGGATATGGCAAAGAAGGAACTGTCATGGATGGGGAGGATATCGGCATATAAAATGCTGATACTACCCCAAATTTTATATGTATTTCGCACTCTGCCAGTCCATATACCCTTTCATTATATCAAAACATTGGCGGACCTAGGGTGGAAATACATATGGAACGGCAAGAAGGCTAGGTGTTCTCGCAACAACCTAAACGAATAGGGGGGGCAGGCCTAGTTGACCTATACGACTACCTCTGGGCGGCGCGCTTGGACCAACTGAAAAATTGGGTCGCAACTACCGAAATACCGCTTTGGGTAGAAATTGAAGTGGACATAGCACCGACCTCTGACCTGGCACTACTGCTTTTGGGAGACAGGTGGGATAGATGGGATCTAACCATGCTTTCGCCTCCAATGCGGGCCTCTATGAAGGCCTGGAGATTCCTTCTAGACCGACAACACAACGCCGAGCATAACGTTGACTACAAACTCCCCTTAGTGCTTCTGGAATCTAAGATTCCAATGCTGAGAGTAGGAGATCTGACTGACAGGGGGATAACCTCTCTCTCTGACTTATATGGGGAAGCTGGCTATAAAACAGCCTACCAACTCATGTCCCAATATCACCTACCGAGAGATAAATTGTATAAATGCCTGCAGATAACCCACTGCCTGAAGCGCATGGCCCCACCCTATATCACCCTCCCGAGCACAGTCTCAAATTTTTACTTCACGGATAAAGGGGACAGGAAGGGTATCTCCTTCTTCTACAACACACTCCAAAACAAGTTAAAGTTTTCTAAAACCACCGCCATGACAAAATGGGAATCTGACCTTGGCGCTTCCTTCTCTGACGCTCAGTGGAAGTGCGCATTCAAAGAAATTCATAAAGCTTCACACTGTGTCAAACATTGGGAACTGGGGATCAAGTTAGCTAACAGATGGCACTATACCCCCTTAAGACTAGCCTCGTATTTTGCAGAACTAACACCTAACTGCTGGAGAGGCTGTGGTCAGATAGGAAGCTTACTACACATGCTCTGGCTCTGCCCAAATGTTAAAAGCCTTTGGAACAGGGTGTTCCAGCTTATCTCCTCTTTGACCGGGTTGATCACTGCCCCTGACCCTGCCTTAGCGATCCTTCACTTAAATATAGACAGATTCCCGCATAACACTAGGCCAGTGGTAACGCACATACTCCTAGAATCCCGCTCATTGATCTTGAGACACTGGAAATCAAATAAGACTATAAACATCTCTGACGTTGAAACAGCGGTGCAGAGAAATTATACGTTCGAACGTCTGCTGGCTATTAATGCTTTGAAATGTGATAAGTTTGACGATTGTTGGTCGATTTGGCCTAAACAAGTTTAAATGGGTAAATTACTATTACTATACATATGCTGTACCTTTGTTGTTGATACTGTGCACTTTCTCGCCTTTTGTTTTTATTTTTTATTTTTATTTCTGTTTTTCTTAATATGTTCCTGTTCCTTGTATACCTGAAAATTTTCAATAAAAACTATTGATTAAAAAAAAAAAAAAAGTTGTAAAGTGCATCATTACATGGGGGGAGAGTGCAGAGAGTTGAAATGGAAAACAAATCCTGCAATATTTTACAAAAACAGCAATAATCATTGTTAATCCCTTTACACTTCATTCCAGATACTTTAATATTTTAAAGGGGAAATTCCAATGTAAAAGAAGGTTTTTGAAATAACTGTTGCCAATATAAAACCTAATTTCCACTAAAACGTTTTATTTTATTTAGGATAGCATGGAGAAGGGTTAAAAAAAATGTATTTTGCTGCTGTGATGAATTTTGTTTTAATCCTAATGAAAACAGATAATATATATGTATTATATCTATCTAGGCTGATAGTATTGTGCCCATTGTTAGGTATTTACCATATAGCAGACCTTGTCTCCAGGTATATTTTTGGCTTTTCCGTTTTTTTTTTAGTTATAACTTCTAACAAGTTACAAAATATAAGGATTGATTACTCTGTGGGATTTATTGACCACACCTTCATTCTACAAGGCTAATTATTTTTGAGTTTTTTACCAGTTCTTAATTTTTGGGGGGTCAAAACATTTTCTAGTGGACAGGCAGCCAAATAAAGCTATTTTTTTTACATATATTTAGGTTTGTTTATATTCATGTCCCTCTCTTTATATTTTTTCTTTGGAGAATACACATAAAGCCTCTTATTAGATGTAGGGGACATTCCAATGTGAGAGTTTTTATATTTTTTTGTTTAATAAACTTACAGTCCAACTACCACCAAAACTTTTCCTTTAATTTTGTATAGCACAGAGAAGGGTTAAAATATCTATTGAAAGTAATAGTGAATAGTTAATTCACCACCAGCTACAGGCCTCACAGTTCAGTCTCTGCAATGTGTGTATCACCTCTAGATACAGATGATGGCGCAGTTAGACGCATCGGCTACTCCCGGGTCTGAAAGACAGAGATTTTATGGGCCAGATTCAGAGAGCCGTAACTCCTGTCTAACTGGTGCTAGACTGGAGTACTTTCGACTTACGGGCGTTTTTTAGCTAGTCGAAATCCTCAAACCATGAAAAGACACCTGCGGGCTTCAATTCGACTGGATTACGTGTTAGTACGCCTTCAGATCTACGCTGCAAGAAAATTGCGGCCACTGGGCGGACTTCCTGTTGTTTTTCGCCGTCAGGGTATGCTAATGAGCTTTTGCCTGCAATCCAAGAAATTTCGCACTTCAAACGCAATCTCTTACGGCACCTTTAGTCATCTTTTTTTTGCGTATCACTATACCAGCCTTTTACCTCCTCTAATATTAGACAGCCCATGTTAAGTATGGCCGTCGTTCCCGCGTCGAATATCAACGTCTTCCGACGTCTTTTATTATTTTTAAACGTAAGTCGTCCGGGAATAGGAATGTTCGTAAACGCCGCTACTCAAACAACGAATGACGTCACGACGTGATTTCGCGCAATGCACGGTGGGAAATTCCTGAACAGAGCATGCGCAGTTCGATCGCCGCGGGGACGCGCTTAATTTAAATGCTTCACGCCCCCTAATCACGTATTTCGATTGCGCGGCGAGAAATAGACTACGACACCGTAGCGTACGCGAAAAAAACTATCTGAATTCGGCGTAGAGCCTGGTGAAATACGGCAGCGTAGCGTATTTCGATTACGCAGCGGAATATTACGTCTATGTGAATCTGGCCCTATGTATTTTATAAGGGTGAAACGTAAGCGCTATTATGTTCTAATTTTTAAGTAAATATAAACCATGAACCTTCAGGGAATATAGTGAAAATAATCTCAGAAAAAAGTATATATGGTACATGTATAGTGACCGTGAATTAACTGCAACCACTTAGTAGTGTACTCAAAAGACACTGCGTAATAAATGTAAAAGAAAAAGATGGGAATGGTGCGCTTATTCAATAATGTGCCATAAGTTAATATACTTAAAGAAAAAATATGATGAGTATCCAAACATACAAATGAATTAATAAATGTGAATGAAGTCCAACTAAAGCCCAATGGTAGGAGTTAGTTCATATAAAGGCAAAAATCTCATAGAGATAACTTGATAGAAGAAAAGACAGATAAAACATCTATCCAAACATCGACTGTTAAATTTATGAATTGGCCGCTCACCTCCAACGATGACCCAAGGGTCAAACAAGGCTCATCAGATAGTCAAATAAGTAATCCTGCTGATGGATCTGTAAAGGCATCCAGGCGAAGATGAAGAATTACATCCAAAACTTGGCATCAAAACACCTTGGGTAATTCCACATATAGAGGAAACAGCTCGCTCCAAGGAATGACACTTATTGTATAAATGGCACTTTAAGGAAACAAAGAACAGCCATAGTGCAATTTTGCCAAGTGAAAAGTACATTTATTTAGTAAAAAAACTGCTTACATCAAGTAAGGGTAAAAACAGCAGTAAAAATCAATGGGAGTAGTGACACACATGCCTCTTTACCATAATTCTGTTAAAACACCACCAAACCTGATGTCACAAGGCTCCACCCAATGCGTTGCATCACTGGTCACGTGACTTCCTCAGGGATTTATGTATTTTAATGTTGTTTCTTTGTCTTCACCTTACCATAAAGTCATCTGGAAACTTCTTTACAAAGGAGGTTGTGATGAATTTCAGGAGAAATTCTGTTGATCCCCCACTGATCATCGACAGCTTGACTGTGGAGAGAGTAAGCAGTATTAAATTCCTGGGAGTGCACATCTTCGAGGATCTTACCTGGACAACCAACATCAAGTCACTAACCAAGAAAACAAATATTTTCTTGGCCGCCTTAAAAATGTCTCCCTCCACTCATCCTTACTACATTCCATAGGGGAACTATTAAAAGAATGCTGACCAGCTGCATTATTGTCTGTTATGGCAACTGCAGTTCTGCTGACCTTAAGACCCTGCAGCGGCTGGTGAAGAGAAAAGATTATTGGTGTCCCTCTCCCCTCCATCCTGGACATTTTCCATACACGATGCTCCAGCAAAGCTACCAGTAGTGTGAAGAATCCAAACCATCACTCCCACAGTCTTCCAGCTCTTGCCATCACGTAGAAGGTACTGGAGTATCAAAACCAGGACTGTCAGACGGCTCAACAGTTTTTTCCCCCAGGCTGTGAGAGCCCTCAACTCCAATCCTCTTCTACAACCTTCATATTGTGACCAGGAACGTCTCACTTCCCCTCCTTTTTACTCTTGAATATGCACTAGACACTTTTATAAACACTTTCTGCTACAAAGACTTTAGAAATATACAGTATATGTACAGTTACATAGTTCCCAGATGTGTATCGGTTTATAATTTATATATATTTTTTTTTAGTTCTTCACTGTGTTTTTATTTTGTATTATGTTTAATTTGTATGTAGCACTGTTGCCCTAAGAGATACGACATTTCCATCTACCGTATGTCCTTACGTGTAGTAGAATGACAATAGTGCTTGACTTGACTTGATTTGATTAGATATGTTTTTTGCTTATGTAAAAGATTTTGTTTTCATCCTAATGAAAAAAAATATATATATATATATATATATATACACACACACACACACACTTTATTACCAAAAATATTAGGACATCTGCCTTTACACGCACATGAACTTTAAAGGCATCCCAGTCTTAGTCTGTAGGATTCAATATTGAGTTGGCCCACCCTTTGCAGTTATAACAACTTCAACTAACTCTTCTGGGAAGGCTGTCCACAAGGTTTAGGAGTGTGTCTATGGGAATGTTTGACCATTCTTCCAGAAGCACATTTGGAAAGTCAGGCACTGATGTGAATAAGAAGGCCTGGCTGGCAGTCTCCACTCCACGACTAATTCTTTCCAAATGTCATCTGTCAGGTTGAGGTCAGGACTCTGTGCAGGCCAGTCAAGATCCTCCACCCCAAACTCGCTCTTTCATGTCTTTATGAACCCTGATTTGTGCACTGGACCAAATCATTTGTTAAAGTGGGGATTATGGTGTGGCTTTTGTTTTAGTTCCAGTGAAGGGAACACTTAAGGCATCAGCATACCAAGACATTTTGGACAATTTCATGCTCTCAACTTTGTGGGAACAGTTTAGGGATGTTTCAACATTACTACGCACAAATCAAGGTTCGTAAAGATGTGAATGAGTGAGTTTGAGTCCTGACCTTAACCTTTGGGATGAATTAGAGCGGAGACTGCGAGCCAGGACTTCTTGCCAACATCAGTGCATGACCTCACAACTTCGCTAAATCTTGTGGACAGCTTTCCCAGAAGAGTTGAAGCTGTTATAGCTGCAAAGGGTGGGTCAACTCAATATTGAACCCTACGGACTACGACTGGGATTCCAATAAAGGCAGGTGTTGGTTCTTTGGACCAGTCCTCTTCCATCATATGCTCATTGAGGAGAGGTGAGAGAAGAGCCTGTTAAAAAGTGACTATATATAGTGATCTGTATAGGAACTTGTATAAAAACATCACGTGTCCACTGCAGCACAACTGAATGGCTGCTTTTGCAGCTTCTGTTTCTTTTTTTTTTTTAATTGTTTATTTATAACAGGAAACCGGTCCCAACGAACCGAAAACAGGGCAACAGAACATCACTGTGTTGTGCCACGCAGGGCACATAATCATTAAATACAGGAAACTTTGAGTTACTGTTACCGGATAACATTTCAGAGTGCCCTAAACTGTGGGCGTGTGACCCAGTGATAAGCGAAATAAAATGTCTCATCTCCCACTTTCTGATGTTTCACTTCTATAATTGGCTAAACTGCTGGGGGCTTGTGCCGCCCCATCCGAGGGGTCGGGGTTGCGACGGTCGGATGGGTCCGGCATCCTGTGTTTTCCTTTTTTATATAAGAAATAGAGGGTGAGTACTAGGTGGAGAGATAGGATAGAGAGAAAAAGGCTATCCCCTTTTGAAATGGGGGATATTAGGTGGGGAATCTAGAGTTGGGCCTCCAGGAGTGGGAGAGTTGAGAGGTGGGGTTAGGACATGGTGTGTTGAGGGAGGGAAAGGGGGGGGGGACCCACGACCATGTCAAGGTTTACATTCGTTCTATAATGAGCCATGTCTGATCGGAGAGGGGGGGTGTCAAGGGCACCCCCAACTCCCCGTCCACTGAGTTTGTGCGACGTGGTTAGGCTTCTCCTCTGAGGGCTCTGCCTTCTGGTGAATATTTAAAGTGGTTCCAGAGTTGCCACGTCTCTGTGTAGGTCTCATTCCTGTCTTGGCTCGAAAGGACCAGGTCTTCCATTAGGTTAATTTCCTCGACCTTCCTTAGCCACATGGCAATGGTCGGGGGTTGCTGGGACTTCCACAAAAGTGGAATGCAGGCCTTGGCTGCGTCCAGTAGGTGTCTAATGACCGACTTTTTGTATGCGCGGGTCGGGATGTTTGTGGCGTGTAGTAGAAAATATTCTGGTTTGTCAGGTACCTGGCGATCTGTAAATTTCTGCACTATGTCGCGGACCTCTCCCCAGTATTTCTGTAATGCCGGGCAGGCCCAGAAAATGTGAAGTAGTGTGCCTTTCTCTTTTTGGCATCTCCAGCAAGTGTCAGCAGTGTCGGGGAAGAATTTATGTAGGAGGTCCGGAGTCCTGTACCATCGCATAAGAATTTTGTAATTAGTTTCCTGTGTTTTGGAACATAAGGATGACTTGTGTGTGAATGTGATGATAGATTGACGTTGGCTGGCATTAAGGTGGCAGTCTCGGTCTCTTTCCCATTTAACAAAGTTTGGGGGGTGGAAGTCACCAGTCGGAGTAACAAGCATATTGTACACCTGCGAAAGAGCATGTGGCAGTATCCCTGTGTCTGTGCATAGTGCCTCTAGAGGCGTTGTGAGGCCTGAGTCCGGTGTCGGGGGAGTCTGTTGTGTGAGATAGTGTCTCAGTTGTGCAGTCCTCAAAAAGTCCAGTTGGTATAGTCCGTCAGGGTCTAACAATTCGTCATTCGTTCTCCACCCTCTCCCACTGCTGAAATGGGTGGCCAGACATAGTCCCTTCTCTCTGAGTGTCTGAAATCGTTTGTCGCTAATGCCCGGATCGAATCGAGGGTTTCCCAATATGGGGCGTAGGCCCGAGTGTCGGGAGAAGAGGGGCCCTTTAGATGTCAATTGCGCGCAGGTCTTAGCAGTCGTCCCTATCAGGGGGTGTCGTTTTAGGTCCGGGGGGAGGTCCGCATAGCACCATGGAGTCCCTTGGAGCAGTATCCCAGTCTGATCCTGCTCCAAGTTTGGCCATAGCTTGGTGTCCTTGTGCCTACACCAATCCAGGAGTCTGTTAAGGTGTACCGAATAGTGATAGGAACGGATGTCCGGCATTGCCAGGCCCCCGTAACGTTTTGGGAGTGAGAGAATTTTCCTTTGTATGCGAGGCCTCTTCCCCGCCCAAAGAAATTTTATGAAGGTCGTCTGGATTTGTTTAAAGTAGTCAGATGGGGTTTGTACTGGGAGGGCCTGGAGTAGGTAGAGGAATTTGGGCAACACTGACATTTTGAGTATGTTGCAGCGGCCGAACCACGAATGGAGACCTCTGCCCCAGTGGTCTAGGAGTTTTTGTACCTCCTTCAGCAGAGGGGGGAAATTAAGTTGGTAAAGATGAGAAAATTTGGGAGGGATCATTGTACCTAGGTATTTCAAGGCTGTGTCGGTCCATTTTAAGTTAAAACTGTCCCGGAGTTGGACGAGTTGGGGCTGTGGTATGTTCACACCCATCGCCACCGATTTATTGAAATTTATTTTAAGGTTGGACAGTTGTCCATATTTACCAAATTCTCGCATCAGGTTGGGAAGTGACACTGTGGGGTTGGTGAGGGAGAATAAGAGGTCGTCCGCATATGCAGACACTTTATGTTGTGAGCTACCGATCCGTACACCGGCGATATCTGGGTTTTGCCTGACATGACATAAGAAGGGTTCCAGGGAGAGGTCAAAGAGTAAAGGTGACAGTGGGCAGCCCTGTCTGGTGCCGTTGGATATCTGGAACGGGTCGGAAAGCACCCCGTTCGCCCTGACTCTCGCCGATGGGGCATGGTAGGCCGCCGAGATCCAATGGAGCATGTTGCGACCCACCCCTATGTGTTCTAGGGTGGCGTACATAAATTTCCAACTCACGCGGTCGAACGCTTTCTCAGCGTCGGTCCCGAGGAATACGCATGGCCTACATTCACTGTTAACCACATGGAGTAGGTTCAACACCTTAATGGTGTTGTCCCTAGCCTCTCTGGTTGGGACAAATCCCACCTGGTCCCAGTGAACCAAGTGTGTCATGTGTGTTTGCAATCTCGCGGCTATTATTTTGGTGAAGATTTTCAGGTCGACATTTAGGAGGGAAATAGGGCGGTAGCTTCCACACTGGGAGGGGTCTTTGTCTGCCTTTGGGATTACTGAGATGTGAGCTTGTGTGGTGGAGGGGTGAAAAGTTTTTCCTGTGCTAAGGTTGTTGTATAGGTTGGCCATATGGTTGCCCAGATTCGGTAATAGAGTCCTATAATAAAGGATGGTAAGCCCGTCCGGTCCCGGGGCCTTCCCAGGTTTAGAGCTACTGAGAGCTGACTGGATTTCCGGGATCGTTATAGGTTCATCCAGTATTTCTCTGGCTCCGGGGGGGAGCACAGGCATAGAAGAGGAGGCAATATAGTCCGGCGCAGTGTCCCGGTTCGGCCGCGTTTCGGGCAGGTTGTAGAGGGAGGTGTAGAATGATTGGAATTCTCGGGCTATGTGTTGTGGGAGGGAGATCTTTTGGCCTGTGTGTGAGGTGATATGTGGAATGTATGTTGCATGTCTCTGTTCCCTCAGTGTCTGGGCCAGCCATTTACCGCACTTGTTCCCTGACTCATACATTTTCCTGCGACATATCTGCAAGGCCGCCTTGGCTTTGAATTGCATGAGTTCCGTCACGCGGACCCGGGTCTCTTCGAGTTCTATCCCTATCTGCCTAGTGGGTGACAATTTGTGGGCTGCTTCCAGTGTCTGTAACTTCTGTAGGCAGAGGTTTAGTCTTTCAGTTCTCAGTTTTTTTAATCGCGAACCGTGCTTAATTAGCACTTCGCGGATCACTGCTTTATGAGCCTCCCACACAGTGCCGGGATCGCTGTCAGGAGTGCTGTTGGTGGCGAAATAGTGTCCCAGTTCGGTGCTTACATCTGCCAGGACCTCTGGGTCTGTTAGCAGGCTTTCATTCAGTCTCCAGGGTGTGCGTGGTATCGTGTGAATGTCTGAGAGAGCATAGCGCAAGGTGATCGGGGCATGGTCAGACCAAGTGATGGATCCGATGGTGGTATCCTCCACTGCCTGTAAGCATCTATGGGGGATCAGGAAGTAGTCAATGCGCGAGTAGGCTTGATGCGGCTTCGAGAAAAAAGTGTAGTCTCTCTCTCCCGAGTGGAAGAGCCGCCAAACATCAATCACCTGTGACGCGTGAAGTGAAGTGTATATCCGTTTTCGCATGTCTCGTGAGGACGAGGACGTACCTGTGGAGGTGTCCTCATGGGGTGCAAGGGGGATGTTTAGATCGCCGCCTATTATCAATTGGCCCTCTGAGAATCGTGAGATTTGAGTAAGGTGTCGTTGTATGAACACGTCCTGGCGGTCGTTGGGTGCGTAGAGGTTGGCAAAAGTCACCTTCTCCCCCCCGATGCTACCCTTCAAAAAAAGAAAACGTCCCCCCGTGTCTGTCCGAGAGTCAATGTGTGTCCAGGGAACCCTGGCCGATATGAGAACAGAGACCCCCCTAGATTTCGCTTCCGTGTACGTTGAGTGGTAAACAGTCGGGTAATACTTGTTTTTCAGCAATGGGAGGTTATTTTCTTTAAAATTAGTTTCCTGGAGATATATTACGTCTGCCTTCATACGGCGCATGTCATTCAGTAACATCCTCCTCTTTTCAGGGGTGTTTAGGCCTTTCACATTTAAGGAAATTACTGTGAGAGTGTCCATGGTCGCGAGTCCCGGAGGGGGGGGGGAGGGGGAAGTGCAAGAAGGGCGGGGGTGGGGCGAGAGCAGCTAGATAGTAAGGAGGGGGGTTAGGGAGTGAGAGAGTAGATTAGTCCGCACTAGGGTGTGCGGTTTAGGAAAAAGCTAACAGAAGCCAAATCTGGCTAAGGCGCTCTCCGGGTTAATCCCGGGAACTGAGCGCAGGCCTAGGTGGGTTGGTGTTTGGGCAGGGCCGGGGAGAGAGCCCCCGAACCCCCCCATCCACCCCCGCAATCACAGAGTGCTGTAGTCATAGCGGTAGCACCGGAACAATGATGCTATTCGCCCCCCTGGGGGGCTGTTAGCAAACCATTAGCAGCAACACATATCAAACAGTGAAAACATTTCTTATAATCTATACGTTTTACATAAGTGCTTATCAGGGCATGGAACAGGGTTACAAAAGTATAGCTAACACTACCTCATCCCTCGTAGTCGGAGCAGTGATCCCCATGCCTTTCATCCCACAGGTGACCAGATAACCCTTATATGTAGGTGTAACGCCCCACTCTCCCCCCCTCGCCATGTCGGCGTGTCGGCCAGGGCTCGTCCCCCCCAGCCCCAGTCTCTCCCCAACACTCCAGATCGAACCCCAGGGGTAAAGTGGCTGCCCCCCCAGCTCCGGTTCGGCACCGTGGTATCCCCCCAAAACCTCGCCGCTAAGCAGCATCCAGCCCGGGGGTCTGATCACAAATAGGGCGGGGGATCCTCGGGTGGTCAATTTGGAATTTCCCCCCCCGCCTCCCGGGACCCCCCGATATCTCCATCAACCCAGTGTCACCGCAACCTCCCCAGAGCAGTTCAGTTACAAGTGGTACCTGGTCCCAGGTATCTGGAAGAGTCCGCCTGCAAGTCTAGAGAGGCCTACGATGGGTTCGGGAACAGCTGTTGGTCGCATCTTGCCAGATCTCCGGATATAGTTCCCTTCAGTCTGCAGGGGGAGGGGGGAGAGGTTGGCTCTCAGTGTCTCAGCAGGTCCGGGTCCCCAATCAATGTTATGTAAGTAGGCTCTTAACAATGGGTCGCGGGGCAGTGACAGGGGTCGGGGAGCAGGGAGCAGGGGGGGGGGGGCAAGTGTCTCAAAAGAAAAAAAATAAATAAAAAGAAAAAAAATCAAAAAAGGTGTCAGCTGGGACCACCTCCCCGAGGTTCAACGGGCGCAATGGCGCAGAAAGGGCCTCCTCGGGCGGGGGGGGGCAGTGAGCGGAACATGTCTCGGGGTGAGAGAAGGCTGTTAGTGCTGTGGTCATCCGAGGGGGGGGTGTCCCATCACCAGAAGCAGGTGGACCCGGGGGCACGCGCCTCTCCGGAGGTTGGTGCGCAGGGGGGGGGGGGGACCGGGAGAGTCAAGTGAGGTAGCATACGGGTAGAAGGGTGGCACGGGGTACATCATCGGTGGTGGGTAGTGCAGCTACAGGTGGATGGCCCCAGGGGCCTACTCACGGTGTTCTCCTCCGGAAGCGGCCCTGCGTCTCCATCTGCCTCTCTGTTGGCGTGGTGGGGGGGACCCAGCAGGGTGGCTCGACCCGAGCGTCCCACCTGGCGTGGCAGGATTTGTAGCCAGTCCGGCACCTGTATCGGGGGGACTCCCATAAAGCGAAACAGGGCCGGTAGATCGTGGGCGGTCTGGAGGGTGAAAGCTTCGGCATCTCTGCGGAATGTAACCGAGAGTGGATAACCCCACTGGTATGTGAGTCCCTGTTGCTTGGCGAGGTCCAGCACCGGTCTCAGCATTGCCCTCCGTCGCAGCGTTGCCCTCGACAGGTCCGGGAGGATCCGCACGGCCTTCCCCGCAAACGTCACGTCACCGTGGTCCCATGCTCGGCGGAGAACGTTTTCCTTCTGCGTGTAGCAGTAGAATCTAACCACAACGTCCCGGGGTCTGTCTGGGTCTTCTGAGCGCGGTCCCACGAAGCCGCAAGTTCTGCCTGCGGCTCCTGTCTTCAATGTCCTCCAAGTGTAGTTGCAGGGCAATGGCGGTGTCTCTATGTTGATCTCGGGAGTGTTCGAGCGCCGTCACCCGTTGTTCCAGGGTGGTGACTGCTTCTTCACCCGAAGTAATCCTGTCGGCTAGGCCGGAGACTTCGCCTCTCACCTCCTGAATGTCTCTTCTGTGTGTCTCCTCCAGGCGAAGGATCAGCGCTTCAATGTCCATCCTGGTAGGTAAGGCCTGTAACAGGGCCTGAATGTCTTGGTCCTGTGAGGACGACATGGTGTCCAGGTCTGGGTGTTGTGGGGTATCCCCCGGGATGTCTTCCCAGGCTAGGTGGTCCTCGGGGAGGAGGTCACTGTTTTCTGGTGTGTAGGCCCTCTGAGCTGCACGTGGGGAGCTCCGCGGTGCTGCGGCCTTGGCGCCGGGGGAAGCCTCCTGTAAGTGGTGAAAATAGCGATGAAGAGCCCCCTGGTTCTGTCCGGAGGGGGTACCTCGGGTTGCTGCTCTGGTTCTGTGTCTTTTTGCGGATTGCATACCGGTTATAGATGATGTTTTGCGGGGTATTGGACGGGAGGGCCGGGAGCTCTGAAAGAAAGCTGCCTCACTCGGCCATGTCCAAGCCACGCCCCTGCAGCTTCTGTTTCACCCAGTTGCACAAAGACATTTTGGCATCCGACAAGATGACTAAACTCCTGCGCATGTGCAAGAGTGGTGTCATCTTGGCCCGGCCAATCAAAATGGCCAGAGACTGGAACCCAGATTGGCTGAAGATGTGTGTGACAGTGAGGAAGCACTGCAGTGGACTGAGTATAGTTCCACTTTAATATTCTCTGATACAGATATATTTGATTAAATATAAGAATGTGGTTTTCGAAGGAGATGACTGAGAGGGTTAAGCAAGGCAAGAAACATCAGCTTAAAGAATGGTTTTGGGGTTCTCCAGTAAAACATCTGTCTGATTTTATTGCCTGGTCATTACGACCAAATCTTCTTCTTTAAGAAAACAATGTGGTTTTATGTTGGGATAACAGATCCTTATCTGCCTATTCATCGCGGTTATGAAGATTGGCTTTCAGCGCCGGCTATAAAATCACCATAAGTGTCATAGCTTATGTGTTCCTTGCTTTACCTTCCATCTTCAGAGGCAGGGGCCGGTAAATGAATTCTCCCGCCACGATTTACTGCCAAGACACAAGGAGCAGGCGGTGTGTTTGACACAGGGACAGAAATAAATCTTACATAACCCCATCCTCTGCTTCTGAGCAAAGTTCATCTCACAATCCGTATGTGCCTTCAGTGGAAAGCCACAGCAGAAGCTGACATTTGCAGCTTAAAATGTTCCATGGCTGAGGTCAGATGGAGAAAGTTTGACGCCTTGAAGGATTTCTGCAAACTCTTTCTTGCCTGGAATCCAGCAGTTTTTCACATCCAGTTCTTAAGATGAGCTTGCCAATCTTTTTAACCACTTAACCCCCGGACCATATTGCTGGTCAATGACCAGGCCACTTTTTGCGAATTCGGCACTGCGTCGCTTTAACCGACAATTGTGTGGTCTTGCGACGTGGCTCCCAAACAAAATTGGCGTCCTTTTTTTCCACAAATAGAGCTTTCTTTTGGTGGTATTTGATCACCTCTGTGGTTTTTAGTTTTTGCGCTATAAACAAAAATAGAGCGACAATTTGGAAAAAAAAAAATGTTTTTGCTATAATAAATATCCCCCAAAAATATAGAAAAAAACTATTTTTTTCCTCAGTTTGGGCCGATACGTATTCTATTACATATTTTTCGTAAAAAAAAAAATAAGCGTTTATTGATTGGTTTGCGCAAAAGTTATAGCGTTTACAAAATAGGGGATACTGTAGTTTTATGGCATTTTTATTAATATTTTTTTTTACTAGTAATGGCGGCGATCAGCGATTTTTATTGGTACTGCGACATTATGGCGGACACTTCCGACACTTTTGACACATTTTTGGGACCATTGGCATTTTTATAGCAAAAGGTGCTATACAAATGCATTGTTTACTATAAAAATGCCACTGGCAGGGAAGTTGTTAACACTAGGGGGCGAGGTAGGGGTTAAGTATTTTCCCTGGGTGTGTTTTAACTGAAGGGAGGGTGGAACTGACTTGGGGAAATGACAGATTGCTGTTCATACATTGTATGAACAGACGATAAGTCATTTCTCCCCGACAGGACCGGGAGCTGTGTGTTTTCACACACAGCTCCTGGTTCTCGCTCTGTAATGAGCGATCGCGGGTGCGGTGATCGCACTCACCGGGCACGCGCGTCGGTATCAAGGGCGAGCGGGGGGCACGTGCGTGCCCCTATTGGCTGAACGGCGGGACAATGTAGATCTACGTGATCTCGCCCAGCAGAGCCGACCTGCGACGGCTGGTCGGCAAGCAGTTAAACTTTAAAAAAAAACTTTCTATAACATAGACAGGCACTGGTAGTTTTCAGCATGAGGATTTTGGCACCAAAAACAAGTACAAAATAATGCGTATAGCCATTGTCACGACTTCTAAGCACAGCAAATGCCCAAAAGTTTACATACACTTTGCCCATGCAAGTCCATAGGTTGATCTTAACCACTTAAAGACCATGTGAAAATCATTTGTTTTGCAAGAAAATTGCTTAGAACCCTCAAACAATATATATTTCTTTAAAAAACAAAGGCCCTAGAGAATAAATCGGTGTGGTTTGCAATTCTTTAAGTCACATGGTATTTGCGCAGTGTTTTTTCAAACACAATTTTTGAGAAAAATAACATTTTAGAGCAAAAAAATGCAATACGTAAACCAATTATTTTGTAAAATATGAAAGATGATGTCACGCCGAGTAAATAGATACCAAACATTTCATGCTTTTAAAATTGTGCACGCCCACAAAATGGCAACAAACAAAGTACATTTTACTATCTGTAGGCGACGCTTTAAAGGTTAAAGCCTTTACAGGTTACCACTTTATATCTACAGAGGAGGTCTAGTGGTAGAATTACTGCCCAACTACCTGAAGATCACAGTGATACTTCACATGTGTGGAACGATCGCTGTTTGCATGTGTGCGGGACCGAAGCAAGCATTCGCCTTTAATGCTAACACGAGGAGAAGGGAACACTTTAATATATTTTTAGCACGTTTATTGCTGTCACAAGGAATGTAAACATCCTTGTGACAGCAATAGGTCTGTGACAGGTACCTTTTAACCTCCCTGGCGGTATCCCCGAGCGTGACTCGGGGTGGGTTTTTTCTGCTAAGAACGGTATCCCCGAGTCACGCTCGGGGTAGCCATGCAGAGCCTGCAGCGCGCGCTGGCTTACCTTCTTCCTGGATCCAGCGATGCATCCCCGCTGTGTGAGCGAGCGGGTGCTCGCTCGATTCACACAGCGTCCCCGTGTGCCGCCGATCTCCGTTTCCTGCGACGTTACGACGCACGGAAGCGGAGAACGCCGCCAAATTCAAAAAAGTAAACAAACACTTTACATACAGTATACTGTAATCTTATAGATTACAGTACTGTATGTAAAAAATACACACCCCCCTTGTCCCTAGTGGTCTGTCCAGTGCCCTACATGTTCTTTTATAAAATAAAAAAGTGTTCTTTCTGCCTGGAAACTGTAGATTGCCCATAGCAACCAAAAGTGTCCCTTTATGTCAAAAATGGTTTTAGATCAGCTAGAAAACAGCGATAATAAATTCTAATCACTTGCAGAATTTAGCGATTCGTCATAAAAAAAAATAATAATGACAGCGACAATTCTGCAACTGAGCAAATTTCAGTGTTTTTGAGTTGATTACATTATTGCATATTTTTTATTATAATTACATTATAATTTGTTATAATTATTTATAGTTTTTTATTATATAAAAAATTATGATTTTGTTTTTCAAACTTTATCATACCTGGGATGTCATGTTTGGACAGATTTAAGCAAGTTATTCCTAAGAATTGCAGGCCTACAGTATAAAATGCCAAATTTCCATGCAAATAATTGTAGCGCTTTTGGTACGTAATTCCAGACAGAATCATACCGCCAGGGAGGTTAAGGAGGGGTCTGGGGTCAATAAGACCCTAACTAATTCCTCAGCACTTGAAAGCATTCAAAACGCCAAGATTGGCGTTTTTGGAACACTGTTAATTTAATAAAAATGGTGACGTTGACATCCAGGTAAACCGGAAGTGATGTCATATCATTTCTTTTGAATTATCATAACGAGGATCTGATAAAAGCCCATTCCGGCTTTTTCTGGCTCTCTGACTAGCCAATGGACGTGTCGGCTAATAGCCCGAGAGAGATGCGGAAGTCAGCGATAGGGGGGACGTCCTCTCCTGCTGCTTGTAATAGCAATCAAGTGGCTAGTTAGCCGCTTTGGTTTCTATCACAAGAAAGACAACCGTCAGCTCTAAAAATGGTACTGGGGTCATGTCTGCAGCTGCACAGTACAACCACTTGAAGTCAAATGACATACCAGGACCGTGATTTGGCGGCAAGTTGTTTAATTGATACTAAACACACAGGGCCAGATTCCCGTACATTCTGCGGCGGCGGTGCGTAAGCTATTTACACTACGCCGCCGCAACTTACAGGAGCAAGTGCCGTATTCTCCAAGCACTTGCTCCGTAATTTGCGGCGGCGTTGCATTGTAGATATGTGCATTCCCGTTCGTAAGAATGTTATTTTCGTACGAAAATGTTCATTTTCGTACCCGCAGGATAATGTGTACATACGAAAAAATTAAAGCACCAAAATACGAAAACTACGAGATTACGAATGAGCCGCATAACGAACAACCGCAAATATGAACGAATGATCCGACGAAAAAAAAAGACAAAACGAAAACGGCAAAAGAACAAAAATGACATCTGTAACAAAAGATTTGCATGCTGTATTTTGTTTCAATCCTTTTTCTGTTTGTTTTCAGTCCTATGTTCATTGTTCATATGACATCTATAACAAAAGATTTGCATTTTGTATTTTGTTTCAATACTTTTTCTGTTTGTTTTCAGTCCTATGTTCATTGTTCATATGACATCTATAACAAAAGATGTGCATGCTGTATTTTGTTTCAATCCTTTTTCTGTTTGTTTTCAGTCCTATGTTCATTGTTCATATGACATCTATAACAAAAGATTTGCATGCTGTATTTTGTTTCAATCCTTTTTCTGTTTGTTTTCAGTCCTATGTTCATTGTTCATATGACATCTATAACAAAAGATTTGCATGCTGTATTTTGAATCCAAAATACGAACAGAAAAAAGGAATTTAAAATACAGAATGCAAATCTTTTGTTATAGATGTCATATGAACATACGACTGAAAATAGCAAAAGAAAAGGGTTTTAAGATACTGCAAATCATTGACGAAAATTCACGAAAATTATTGTCTAACAAGTAACGAACATGAATTAAACAGAATAACGAACCATCCCGCATGTACGAAAATAAAACAGTAACGAAAATACGAAACGATCGGAATACGAAAAAATCGCGTCATACGAAAAACGAACGGGAACAAACAGGAAAACGGGCGTCTTACGAAAAACGAACGAAAACAAAAAAACGGAACGATACGAAACAGAACAAAAAAAAAAACTGTGCACATGTCTATTGCATTGTCCTTTCTATTAAAAGTGTCATGGTAGTCACATGATTACTTCTTTAGTGTTTCTCATTTTCTTGTTGTATAATTAATTTCCTGCACTCATCCCTCCTGTAGGGAAATAAATTAAACTTTATTGACCAATATCCAGAATGGCATTCAGGAGGCCAACTGAGAAGAAAAGTAAGGATGCACTCGCTTAACATCCTTTAATATGCCATTATCAGAGAGATTTCAAAAGTCATTATCTGATACGTGATAATAATGACGTGCTTACTGAGGCAAGGAAATAAGCCCCTTATAAAGATTACCATCAATGCATTAATGTGATGTGGCCTTTTCAATCCCAACGTTAATATTCTAATTTCACTCATGTATTTTTTTTTAGGGCTATAGCATCTTAAATCATCTGCCATAGCTTCTCCAAGATTACAATGTATATGTATACCATTATATTATAGGGGAACTGCAGGTGGCAACAAAATCAGTCAGCAGACAGACAATGCTATTCAAACAATACAACAAATTCTAAAAGACCATATGGGGTTTTGGAATCTTGAATTTTGCCTCAGTATACACATGCCATATTACGTAGACTATATATGAAAGAACATTCATTCTGGACTTTACTAGTATTCTATCCAGTGAGCATATAGAAACAAACATCATTTTATTATTCCAAACAATTTTATTTAAAAAATGTCACCTATGCTTAAAAGAGAAGTATGGGAATTTTTTTCAATCATACTTACCTAGGTGGATGCAGCATCAGTATGATGCTCCATCTTTCCCTTGCCAGCTCTAAGCCTGAGAACCAAGTGATCAAACACAGCTGATAGCTGTCAATGTCAGTCACTGCTCTCTGCTCTGCCCCCCCCCCCCTCACTCACTGAAGCACTGAGCCGTTGGATAGGGGGCAAAAGCAGTCTGCTCAGGCTCTCAGTGGCTTAATATGAGTCTGAGCTGGGTGCTGGTCCAGGCATGTGGGCAGATCCCAACCATATGGTCTTGATCTTTCCCGAGCCTGGAACGGCTCTGTGACTTCAGCTGACAGCGGACTTCAGCCTGCTGTCTGCTGAAAACCAGATCCACAGAAGAAGTACAGCCAAACAAGCTTTGTCAGAGTGCATCCTGGTGGGTCTCTAGGTGTGTGAATCATCCCTTATTTCCACGTATCTGTGAAAATCCCCAGATGTTTCAGAGGTTGGGCACATGTGCGCTGTTGTTCGGACGCATGTGCATGATCTTAACAGCCGGTTTAATGTCATGTACCTGTGCTGATCCCCTGTTCCACACATTAACATGATGTCCTCTTGCTTGCCTGATGTGCCTAACGTGGATCATTTGCACCAGGAGGGGTTACTCTCTGCTTGTTGGCTGCATTCCACCACCATTTTCAGGCTTGTCTAGTGGGTTTAGGCTGCTTAACAGCCTTACCCGTGTGCATGATGTTTGGCAAGGGGTGAATCTTTTGGCCGATTCAACATATAAGAAGGGTCTTTCTGTCAGTATGTCCTTGTCTATCTATTGGTGCTGCAGCAGCCACTAGTGGTGCTGCCCGACTTGTGGTCTTGTTTTTTATGACAACCTTTCTTCACTGCTGCAATTTGTTCTGTTTATAGCATGATTTTATGTTCACTTGTGTAGCACTTTGATATGGTTGGACTTAATTACCCACTCCTGATTCTTACTTTTTCATTCTATGATCTCACCACTACTTTTCATTCTGGTTCTTTCTCATTACTTGCACACTCACTCTTCTCATGTCATCACTTGCACACTTTCAGAGCCCCCCCCCCCCCCAGTGCATGTTTCCAGCATGCATATTCTTCATGGTCCGATTCAAATTCACTCCCTTTTTGCTTCACTAAATATTTCCTTTTGTACACATGACATACGACAACGTTTCGGAGTCACTCAGGGCCCCTTCATCAGGCAAGTGAAGAAGTGTCCCTGCGTGGCTCTGAAACATTGTTGTATGTTTACCTTGTGACCTTGTGAATAAAGCTTTGGACCCTTCTGAGGAATCCATGGTGTGCTCATGACATTTCTCTAATCAGATTATCAGTGGTTTCTAGCCTGTCGTCATTACAGCACCCAGCATTATTACAGCCATTTCCATGGACGTGTGCATAGGGAATATTATGATTTGTCTTATTTCCTGTCCCATTTGTTTCTTTAAGGGTAGTGCATTTTTGCTTCTTTTGTTTGCTCCATCCTCAGATTCACCCACTGCCATTAACTTGCTGGATTCCTGTTTTTTTTTTTACCACATTTTTGGCGGTTACTATGGCACACCTTTGATTTTATTAACTTATGTGTGAGTATGTTTTCCCACACCTATGGGTACATCTTAATCCTAGCAGATGCAATTTTAATTTAGAATATTATTCAGTGGCTTTTAATAAACTTTTTGTTTTCTGGCTATGCCATGGTCTTTCCACAGATGTACACTTACAGTAGATCAATCTTGTCTGTCTCCTGAAGAAGTGGGCCTTGTCCCACGAAATATGTAAAGATTACAATCCCTATGAATTACATGCTGGTATAACTATGCTTATACATCAATACTAGCAATATATATATGTATTCTGTTGACATGTTGTCTCCTGTTTTTTGATGATCAGCTAACACTGAAGTGTGTTTTTTTTTTTTTTGCATTATGAAATAAAGTTTGTATTTTTTTTTATATTTTGTCAATTATTTTACTCTGGCATCACTCTACAAAGTCCCATGGGCAAACTTTTTCTTGGTTTGGCTGTACTTCTCCTTTAAAGGATAACCTCAATTTTATGGGAAAAGTTTAGAAATCAAAAACGCTAATATAGGGCCCGATTCAGGTACCTTTTGCGTATCTGTCCGGCGGCGTAGCGTATGGTGTTTACACTACGCCACCGCAAATATTATGGGCAAGTGCCTATTCAGAAAGCACTTGCTCCATACTATGCGGCGGCGTAGTGTAAACTGCACGGCGTAAGGCCGCGCAATACAAATGAATGGAGTGGGGGCGTGATTCATGTAAATGAATCATGACCCCACGTCATTCACATTTTCTTTGGACGGTGCATGCGTTCCCAGTGCGCATGCGCAAAATCACGTCGATTTTTATCAATGTAAACGACGTGAACATCGAGCCCCAATTTCCGAACGAGTTACACAAACGACGTAGCCAACGGCAAATTCGACGCGGTCCCGATGTCCATACTTAACATTGGCTGCACCTGCTATAGCAGGGGTAACCTTACGCCGTCTAACGCTTACGTAAACGGCGTAATAAAACGACGCGCCGTCGCAAGTCCGCTCGTGAATCGCCGTATCTTTCTCATTTGCATAGGCAAATGAGAAATCGACGTAAACGCCACCTAGAGGCCAGCGTAATAATGCAACTAAGATACGACGGTGTAAGTGAATTACGCCGCTCGTATCTTAGAACAAAGCCGGCGTATCTTCTTTTCAGAATAGCAAAAAAAGATACGGCGGCTATTCTTAGTATTTACGCAGCGTATCTATAGATACGCTGCGTAAATAGCGTTCTGAATATGGCCCATAGTGTATACAATTGCTACACAAGATATGTTGTAATTTAATATTGTTAAAAAAGATTTTTTTGTTTTAATCTGAAGTCGCTGTTGATTTCTGTTAAATTCAATGCAACATGACAACCTGGAAAATAGCAGGTGACCTGATTTGCTGGATCCAGATACCTCTTTCTCACAAACCTAAAATGTATTTGTCTTTTCAAACATTTTAAAAACTGCAAGTTTCTATGTAAAATTATATCATGCCACATATTTCAAACATGAACACTAGTGATGAGCGGAATACGCCATATTCGATTTTGTGATATTTCACGAATATATAGAAGAATATTCGCGAAATATTCGTTAATATCGAATATTCGTGATAATGCGAATACGAAATTTCGCTAATGCGAATGCGAAATTGATTGCGAAATTCTCGTCAACACGCGAAAACGGAGATCGTTTCCTGGATTACTAAACTAACATGCACTAAACACTACCTCTACTTACACAAACTTATATGACTAAACTAAAGCTAATTTTTTTTTTATATATACACAGAAGGGCAGAGAAAGTATTCGCGAATATTCGTAATACGAATATTCGCATTGCGAATATTCGGCAACATAAAAGGATCGCCTCAGCTACTCGGCCCAGGGTCTCTAATCATACCAGCAATGCTTTTAGACGTCGATAGAGATTACTAGGATGTGATCTGTTTTAAAAATAAATTTGAAAAAATATGAATATTCGCAATAGCGAATATTCACCGCAATATTCGATTTATTCGCAAATACTCGAATATGCAATATTCGTAACGAATATTCGCAATGCGAATATTCGTGAGCAACACTAATGAACACTAAGTATTAGTTAAAGGAGTTGTACACATGAGAAAATAGTTGGTCTTAATGTTTAAGTTCAAGTCCATTAGCTGCTGAACACTAAAATGCATGCTTAGTTCAACTGAGCATACTTGCTTAGATGGATGAGGAGTCAGACACTTGGGACATCAATTCTCTCTAAAAGGGAAAATAGATAATAATGGTTGGGCAATGACTGGTTCCCCTTGTGGGGAGGTTGGCTAGCAGCATATCATAAACAGGTGAAACGCGAAAAAATTGAATAGCATGTAAAAGTTCATTTATTTCACTAATGCAACTTAAAAGATGAAACTAATATATGAGATAGACTCATTACATGCCAAGCAAGATAGTTCAAGCCGTGATTCAAGCTCAGAAAATTTGAATTGTGTGGAAAGGTTCAATATTCTAGGCTCAACGTGTCCCACTCTAATCAACTAATTAAGCCATAACATCTGCAAAGTGTTCATGAGCCTTTAAATGGTCTCTTAGTCTGGTTCAGGAGGAATCACAATCATGGGAAAGACTGCTGACCTGACAGTTGTGCAGAAAACCATCATTGACACCTTCCATAAGAAGGGAAAGCCTCAAAAGGTAATTGCAAAAGAAGTTGGATGTTCCCAAAGTGCTGTATCAAAGCACATTAATAGAAAGTTATGTGGAAGGGAAAAGTGTGGAAGAAAAAGGTGCACAAGCAGCAGGGATGACCGCAGCCTGGAGAGGATTGTCAGGAAAAGGCCATTTAAAAGTTTTGGGGACTTTCACTAGGAGTGGACTGAGGCTGGAGTCAGTGCATCAAGAGCCACCACACACAGACAGATCCTGGACATGAGCTTTAAATGTCGTATCCCTCTTGTCAAGCCTCCTGAACAACAAACATCCAAAGCGTCTTACCTGGGCTAAAGAAAAACAGACCTGGTTTGTTGATCAGTGGTCCAAAGTCCTCTTTTCTAATGAGAACAAATTTTGCATCTCATTTAGAAACCAAGGAGCCAGAGTATAGAAGAAGAATGGAGAGGCACAACCTGCAAGATGCTTGAAGTCCAGTGTGATGTTTCCACAGTCTGTGATGATTTGGGGATCCATGTCATCTGCTGGTGTTGGTCCTCTGTGCTTCATTAAGTCCAGGGTCAACGCAGCCGTCTACCAGGAGATTTTTGGAGCACTTCATGCTTCCTTCTGCAGACAAGCTCTATTGGGATGCAGATTTCATACAAAGGCATTTGCCACAATTGGGCTCTTCCAACATTTTGGTGAAGGCCCTTCTCGGTTCTAACATGGATGTGTGCCTAGGTGCAAAGTCAACTCCCTAAAGTCATGGTTTGATGAATTTGGTGTGGAGGAACCTGAGTATCGTGCACAGAGCCCTGCCCTTAAAGGGGTTGTAAAGGTTTGTTTTTTATTTTCTAAATAGGTTCCTTTAAGTTGGTGCATTGTTGTTTCACTTACCCTTTCCTTCGATTTCCCTTCTAAATGTTTTTTTTTTTAATTTGTCTAAATTGCTCACTTCCTTTTTCTCCTCAGTAAGCTTGCCCCCATCATCAGAGCTGTTCTGGCTGGGGGTTAGTCAATGTGCTCGCCCCCTCCCTTGGGACTACATCCCTGCCGGGAGACGCGTTCACAGCATCTCCCAGGAGGGATGTAGTCCCAAGGGAGGGGGCAAGCGTGCTGACTAACCCCCAGCCAGAACAGCTCGGATGATAGGGGCGAGCTTACTGAGGAGAAACAGAAAATGAGAAATTGAGAAAAATAAAAAAAAACATTTAGAAAGGAAATTGAAAGAAAAGGTAGGTGAACCAACAATGCACTAGCTTAAAGGAACCTATTAAGAAAATAAAAAAACAACCTTTACTACCCCTTTAACCCAGTAAACATGTTTGAAGTGAATTGCAATGCTGTTTGTAAGACTGGTCTTTAGTCTAACATCAACACCTGAATTACACAGAAACACCCCAAAATCTTGTGGCAAGCCTTCCCAGAAGGGTGGTAGAGATTATAGCCACAAAGGGTGGCAAACTCCACATTAATGTCCATGATTAAGAATGGGGTGTCCAGTAAGCTCATATACCATAGGTGTGATGGCTAGGTGTCCATAAGCCTTCCGCCATATAATGTAAATAGACAATTTTCACCTAGACATTAAGAAAACAGTCTGGAAATCTTCACCAAGGCAAATACATTAAAAAAATCGAATTATTTTGTGGGCGAATGTGATAAACAGATGGGGCCAGATTCAGGTAGATCAGAGCATCTTTGCTCTGGAGTAACGCTTCTCATTTACGTTACTCTGCCGAAATTTTAGGAGCAAGTGCTGTTATTCATGAAGCACTTGCTCCTAAAGTTGCGGCAGCGCATCGCAAATGAGCCGGCGGAATTCAAATTGGGCGGGTACGGGGCGTGTATTATTAAAACTAAGCGCGATCCCGCGGCGAACGTACTGCGCATGCGTCGAGTGTCAATGCATCCCAGTGTGCATGCGCCAAATTCTGTGAGTGAACGTCAATGACGTCACATCCCCATTCATGAAAGTTTTACGTAAACGACGCAATATTTTTTTTTTCCGACGTGATGACGACGCCTATACTTAACATAGGATACTCCACTAGGGGGCTGCTTTATCTATACGCCGCGTATCGCTTCCGGAAACGTCGTAAAGTCACTGCGTCACGCCCGAAAAAGATCGTGAATTGCCGATTCACGCTCATTAACATATTTTTTTAGCGTAAATCGGCGGGAACGCCCCCGGCGCCATTTTTAAGTTGAAGTAACGATGCGATGGCGAAATTCAATTGCGCCGATCGCATCGGAACTCCAACCCGGCGTTTCTTGTTTTCTGGTTACAGAAAACAAAAACGCCGGCTTAAAGTGACAGTTAGGCTGGCGGATCCATTGATCCGCCAGCCTAACTCTACCTGAATCTGGCCCATGGTGTTGAATTTACTAATTTAAGAGTGAAATGATGCTTTAAGCATTTCATTCTAGTTTCTTACACCTTTAACAGGAGTCGTACTGCAATACTTTTTTGGTTGGATAAGAAAATAACATACTTTATTATTATTATTTTTTTAAATCTTAATTTGATAAGGTGCTCAACTTAATATGTGCTACAAGGTAATAACAGAAAATTATTTGTAAACTAATATTTCATCTGGAATAAATATATACGTAATAACTTTAATGTCTCTGGGAACAAGCACTTTAGAAGGAAATTATTAAAAAAGACTGTATTATTGGGTAAATTACTTCTACTGATACTGCTTCGGTGCTAGTGCCTGTATAAATTAGTTTAATAACATGCATAATTGGCTCCATTAAAGCACACGGTCTGAAATTTTAAACAGCACAAAAAGTGCTGGGTTATATTCCCAGCGAGATGAGGTAATAGTATGGATTGTGAATATAAAGAGGGGTTGGGGCCAAGGCCTTCTGCGTTGCAAAATCCTTTCTTCGTATTCTAAATAATGTCATGTTCTTTATTTCAAGGCTGCAGAAAAGGCAATGAGAAAATCTGTAATCTCATACTCAGATTCTCAATGGTGAGCAGATGTTTGCAGTAGATAGCTGTCTCAATTGAATCCCCTCATTGAACTGGTTATAGGGTCTATTCGCAATACAGAATTTATGGAAGGTCCCCTTTTCTAAAATTAATTTTAATGTAAAGTGTTAAAACTAAATGCCAGTCAGATATAAAAGACACATATTATTGCAGCTCTGCACTCATGAGCACATACACTATGGCCCGGATTCACGTAGCACTTACGCCGCCGTATCTACAGATACGCCGCGTAAGTACAAATGTGCGCCGTCGTATCTACGCGCCGGACCCACAAACTAAGTTACGTAGAAAAATAGGCTTCTTCCGACCGACGTAACTTCCTACGAAAAGGGTTCACCGCTCTAGGGAGGATCCGAGTGCAATCAATGGATAAATCCAGGTGAATATGGGTTCTGGCAATGCACTGGGCAATGGAAGTAGTAGAAAACGGATGGACGGCCACACACCAAAGAACTCTCGAGTTGTCTTTATTGAAGAAACATAAGCAAACACCGCAAATACACAGCAAGAATCGTAAACAGCCGACGCGTTTTACACTTGGTCAGTGCTTATTCATGGCCACCATGAAAAAGCACCAACTTTCCTACGCCGGCGTATCGTGGGCGCATATTTACGCTGGATGCATATGGAAGTTTCGATTCAGATATGCAAATGAGGGAAAGACGCCGATTCATGAACGTAGATGCGTCCGGCGCATGTTTTATGTCCTGTAAAGTTATTCCTCATATAGGAGGCACAACCCATGCAAAGGTATGAACCAGGGAACGGGCGCCGTCAAATTTTACATAGTGTACACCGTTTACGTAGTACATGAATAGGGCTGGGCGTAGGTTACGTTCACGTTGTAGGCAGTGTTTCGACGTATCTTAGGCAGTTATTTTGACGTGATTGTGAGCATGCGCACTGGGATGCGTCCAAGAGACGACACATGCACAGTTCGTTTTTTGAAGCTTAGCCCAACATTTGCACGGGGTCACGCTTCATTATATTATATCACGCCCACTTCCAGCCCATTTCCACCTACTTTGACTTACATCGGCTTACGCCGACAACTATACGCTATGCCAGCGCATTTTCTTTGTGAATATCATGCTTGCCTCTCAACGTTGCATCGGCGTAGCGTAAAGAAGATACGCTACGCCCGCACAAAGATGCGCCGATGTACGTGAATCTACCCCTATATTGTCAAAATTAATTGGGACACCTGCCTTTACACGCACGTGAAATTAAAATGGCATCCCAGTCTTAGTCCGTAGGGTTCAATATTGAGTTGGCCCATTCTTTGCAGCTATAACAGCTTCAACTCTTCTGGAAAGGGTGTCCACAAGGTTTTGGAGTGTGTCTTTGGGAATGTGTGACCTTTCTTCCAGTAGCTCATTTGGGAGGTCAGGCACTGATGTAAATGAGAAGGTCTGGTGTGCAGTCTCCGCTCTAATTCATCCCAAAGGTGTTGTATTGGCTTGAGACCAGGACTGTGTGCAGGCCAGTTAAGTTTCTCCACCCCAAACTCGCTCATCCATGTCTTTATGGACCTTGCTTTGTGCACTGGTGCGCAGTCATTTTGGAACAGGAAGGGGCCATTGCCAAACTGTTCCCACAAAGTTGGGAGCATGAAATTGTCCAAAATGTCTTGGTATGCTGACGCCTTAAGAGTTTCCTTCACTGGAACTAAAAGGCCAACCTAAGCCCTGAAAAGCAACCCCATACCATAATCCCCCTCCACCAAATGATTTGGATCAGTGCACAAAGCAAAATGCATAAAGAAATGAATGAACAAGTTTGGTGTGGAATAACTTGACTGCCCTGCACAGAGTCCTGACCTCAACCCGATAGAACACCTTCGGGATGAATTAGAAGAGATGAGCTGTTGTAGCTGTAAAGGGTGGGCCAACTCAATATTCAACCCTACGGACTAAGACTGGGATGCCATTAAAGTTCACGTGCGTGTAAAAGGCAGGAGTACTATAGTGTATATCTGCCATACATTTAAACACCTACAGTACAACCACTCAGCAATAAGCTGCTAAGATGAACTGGCTCCATCCATTTTTGGTCTTTGTTTTTGCCTCCCCACAACCTGAGACGAACTGAACTTTCTCGTTTTGTTTCTTAGATTGTTTTTATATATGTTCTCATATAAGCACTGCACTATTAAACGAAATAAATGTGCTGCTACTTAAAATACAAATAGCTAAACAAAGGGTGAAAAACAATGTAGTGTCAATCTACACAATCACAGTAGCGCAAAGAACCAATGAAACTTATTCAAAAGTGTCTTTAATAAATATTTTTATTTAAAAAAATGTCCATCATAAATAAATTAAAATATTAAAAAATCAATTGTGAAAGTAGAGCAACTCTTCATAAAGTGAAACATTTTGAACATTCTAGATCCTTCACCAAAGTGCACAAGTGTCAATCCACAACCTTATAGAATGAGGCTCACCATATTGTAGATTTCAATCGTGTTATTAAATCAATTTAAGCTTTATGATACACTTTCTAGCTCTTTCATGTGTGAATTTGGGTTTCTCTCTCAGATCTGACGGGTCACTGAAGTGTTGTATTGCATTACCTAAGAATACACCTGGGTGCTTATATTACATAGCCTCATCACAGATGTTCAACCCAATCTCCATCTCCAAATGGATGACAGCTCTCTATGTAAGCGCTCTGATGCAGGCTGCTGTCTCCGGACGATCTCAGTCCACACATAGGGCCAGATTCAGGTAGAGTTGCGCTGGAGTATTTCGATATGCGCCGCGTAACTGTCAAGATGCGCCGTTGTATCTCCGCGGCCATACCCACCAAACTAGATGCGACAGAAAACGGGCTTTCCCCAACCGGCTTAACTTTCCGACGCCAGAGTATCGTCAGCGCATAGTTTCGCTTGGCGCATCAGTCGCGCCAATTGATTTCCCCTGCAAATATGCAAATGAGGGAGATTTCCCAATTCTCGAACAAATTAGCACCATACGCTGGCTACATGCGCCGCGCATATGTCGTCCATCCGTCGCAAAGTTATTTCTACAAATAGCTGCTTTATCTTTACTCCAGACGGCCACAGGTCAGCAGGAGAGCAGCTACAGCAGCGTTACCGACGATAAGAGCTAGCTGAGCACCCCCACTTGCAGGACAACACCTCTGTCCATGCTTGTCTGTCAACTTTTACAGCCATGGAGGAAGACATCATAGGTCTCCATAGCCGAGATGACGGCTGACAGCTCCTGGCCTTTAAAGTTCAGCTTTCTCCTGTGTTTGTGGGGAACGGGAGCAGCCATCTCAGAACAAAAGTAACTTCACTGCGGGGAGGGGGAACAGGATATACTTTAGTGCCAGAATGGCGCATCTACGGGCACATTTAAACGTCCAACGGAACACATTGCCCTGTCGTTTCCAAGGAAGTGGTGCCGACGGAAATTGTGAGCATGCGCACTGGGATGCAGCGGTCACCAAGCTTTTTGCAGGCCCCGGTCGGGGGGGGGGAGGGCACGTGGGTGGTAAGCAATTTTTCGCAGACAATGGCTGGTGTTGGCGCTTCAATCATCACAGCAGCATCTCAGACATTCAAGATGCCTGGCTGTGAGGGCAGAATAGTGGTGATGCAGGGCGGGCGGAGAGAGATGATGCCATCTCTGCTCGACCGCCTGTTTACTACTCTCATCCACCTGCCCGGCTCTCTCATGCTGCCTGTCTGCACACTGCACTCGCCACCTGGCTGCAGAGAGGCCATGGCTCTCTGGTCAGGCAAGGACCCCTGCAGTAAGAGACTCTGGGGTATGGGCACCAGGTTTGTTTTTTTATTTTCTAAATAGGTTCCTTTAAAGGGGTAATTCCCCCAAAAACCTTTTTTTAACATTGCATGAGGCTCGTTATGTCAAGGGGAATCGGGTAGTTTTTTATTAGAAACGAAGCAATACTTACCGTTTTACAGATGCATCGTCTCCGTCGCTTCCGGGTATGATCGTCTGGTCTGGGCGTGCCTATTTGATTGACAGGCTTCCGACGGTCGCATACATCGCGTCACGAGTAGCCGAAAGAAGCCGAGCGACGGTGCGGCTCTATACTGCGCCTGCGCACCGTCGTTCGGCTACTTTCGGAAAATCGTGACGCGATGTATGCGACCTCGGAAGCCTGTCAATCAAATAGGCACGCCTATAGTCGGAGCCCATACCCGGAAGCGTCGGAGACGATGCATCTGTAAAACGGTAAGTACGGCTTCATTTCTAAAAAAAAAAAAAATGATTCCCCTTGACATAACGAGCCTGAATAAATGCTAAAAAAAAGGTTTTTGGGGGAACTACCCCTTTAAGCTAGTGCACTGTTGGTTCACTTACCTTTTCCTTCTATTTCCCCCAATAGCCACCCCCTAGTGACGCCACTGGACGGAGAGATGAATAGACCTGAGACTTCCTCTGTCTACCACTCTCAGCCTGTCCTGGGGAGAGGCCAGGATAGGGAAAGGACAGGTTGAGAGTGGCGGACAGAGGAAGTCTCAGCTCCATTCATCCTTCCATCTCAGGGGACAAACTTTCATCTGCCATCTGAAACCTATGTGTGTGGACTGAGATCGTCTGAAGACAGCAGCCTGCATCGGAGCGCCCACAAAGATTGCTGTCCTCCATTTGAATCTTATGAGATCTGAGTGGAGATTGGGTTGAACATCTGCAAAAAAGCTTAAAGGGGTTGTAAAGCTTCACGTTTGCGCTGGACTTCTAATCTTACAGATACAACCGGCCCTTTTGAGGGCAAGCATAATGTTGATGCGGCCCATGATAAAATTTAGTTTGAAACCCCTGCAAGGTGAAAAAACATCCAATGCTTACAGCCCCCCCCCAGCCCCCCATTTACTTACCTGAGCCCTCAAAAGTCCTGTGTCATGAATGCGCTGGCTTCTCGGCACTTCATTGGATAGATTGATAGCAGCGCAGCCATTGGCTTGCACTGCTGTCAATCAACTCCAATGATGAGAGGGCCGGGGGCGGGGCCGAGTCCTGTAGTTGGCGGCTATGGACGTTGAATACAGGTCTCGGGAGCACGCTCACAAGGTAACCCCCTTGGTAAAGAGCTTCCTAGGGGGGGTTAGCTGATGCGGGCAGGAGGCGAGACAGCCGCTGAGGGACCCCAGAAGACGAGGATCAAGGCCACTCTGTGCAAAACTAACTGCACAGCCAAGGTAAGTATGGTATGTTTGTTTTTAAAAAAAATGGAAACCTTTACAACCCCTTTAAAGTGATTTAATCACACATGCGATTGAAATCTACAATCTGGTGAGCCCCATTCTATAAGGGTGTGGATTGGCACTTTGGAACTTTGGTGAAGGATCTACGGCGTTCAATATGTTCCACTTTATGAAGAGCTGCACTACTTTGACAGTTGATTTTTTGATATTTGCATTTATTATTGTTGGACATTTTTATTTTTATTATAGACACTTTTAAATACGTTGAACTGTTCTTTGCGCTAATGTGATTGTGTAAATGGACACTACATTGTTTTTCACCCTTTGTTTAACTGTTTTTATATATGAACTTTGTATTGCATTAACTGTCACAAGCATATTTAGCAATCTGAAGAAACGACATGTTACCACAAAGCGTGTCATTGAACCATTGCACTGGACAGTAATTCTTCCTTTTTCTGTATGGTTTTATATGTGGATCCATTTATATGTTTTTAAGATGTTTTAATTGCTGTACAATAAAAGTTATGTATTTTTATATATCTTTTTTTTTTTTCGTGTGTAATTGGACAATCACGATACCAGCAGGCCAACTTAAAACACCCACTTTGTTTCTCTTGTTTCAATGTGTAACTCCACACAGTAATGCAAGGCTTTCTCCCTGGTGTGGAGTATTGTGCTCGCCCCCTCCCTTGGACTACAGGAGAGTCAGGATGCTCTTTACGTTGCAGATAGAGAAAGGAGCTGTGTGTTAGTGGGTGTCCTGATTCTCCTGTAGTCCAAGGGAGGGGGCAAGCATGACACTCCACACCAGGGAGAAAGGCTTGCATTACAGTGTGGAGTTACAGACAGAAGAACAGGAAGTGAGGATTTCTCAGAAGAAATAAGGACATTTAAAAGCAAAATGGAAGGTGAGGTAAGTGAAAGAGGACTGCACTAAGGTAAAGGAAGCTATTTAGGAAAAAAAATGTACCTTTACAAACCCTTTAATAACTATTTAAAAAAAAAAAACACTACATATGCTTTAACCACTACAGATCCGCGCTATAGACAAAAGACATCCATAGTGCGGACCTGAAGTGCCGGGATCACGTCTTTGGATGACATGTTTTTTTTAATTCCCCGCGCGCGCCACTGGGTGGCGCGCAGCGGGGAAAAACAGTGTCGTTGCATCGCTGAGGATTCGATGCATGTACCCGGCGGCCGCGGTGTCCATCAGGTACACGCGATCAGCGGTGACAGAGCAGGGACGTGGAGCTCTGTGTGTAAACACAGAGCTCCACGTCCTGTCAGGGAGAGGAGACAGATGCTGTTTCCCTTGTACATAGGGACACAGCATCAGTCATTTCCCTCCCCCCACAGTAAGAACACACCCAGGGAATACATTTAACCCCTTCCATGCCCCCCTAGTGTTAACCCCTTTACTGCCAGTCACATTTATACAGTAATTAGTGCATTTTTATAGCACTAATCGCTGTATAAATGTGAATGGTCCCAAAAATGTGTCAAAAGTGTTCGATGTGTCCGCCGTAATGTTGCAGTCCCAATAAAAATCGCAGATCGCCGCCATTACTAGTAAAAAAAAATAGTAAAAGAAAATCATAATTCTGTCCCCTATTTTGTAGGCGCTATAACTTTTGTGCAATGCAGGCGCGTATTGCAATTTTTTTTTTTTTTTTTTTTTACAAAAATACGTAGAAGAATACGTATCGGCCTTAACTGAGAAAAAAATTGTTTTTTTTTTTTTTGGATATTTATTATAGCAACAAGTAAAATATATATATATATATATTTTTAAATTGTCAGCCTTTTTTTGTTTATAGCACAAAAAATAAAAACCGCACGGGCGATCAAATACCACCAAAATAAAGCTCTATTTGTGGGAAAAAAAGGACGTAAATTTTGTTTGGGAGCCACGTCACACGACCGCGCAAATGTCAGTTAAAGCGAAGCAGTGCCGGAAGCTGAAATTTCGCCTGGGCACGAAGAGGGTTTATATGCCCAGTAAGCAAGTGGTTAAACATACCACTTATTTAGACTTTTGGCTTTTTTTTTGCCAAGTCTCCTCATAGAACACAAGCCAAGTTCAGTAATAACATACTGGGGCTTTTTTCCCCAAATCATAGGGCCAGATTCAGGTAGAGTTACGCTGGAGTATCAGTGATTCGCCAGCATAACTAAGGCCGTGTACACACGGCAGAGAACCTCGACGGGCAGAACACATCGTTCCGCCCGTCGAGGTTCTCTGCCGGCCGTCGAAATCGGCGACCCGCCCGTCGGGAATGGCAACCAGCCATTCATCCAGGCGGGCCGTCGAGCAAATAGAGAACATGCTCTCTATTTCTGCTCGACGGCATTCCCGACGGGATGCTCGCCGAGAGCGTACACACGGCCGAGGTCCTCGCTGGAATGCAGCTTCCAGCGAGGTTCTCGCTGGTATCCAGCGAGAACCTCGGTCGTGTGTACGCCGCCTCACACTTTGAGCCGGCTTATCTGTTTTCTGTAGTCAGAAAACAAGATACGCTGGGATTGAGTTCAGATACGAGCGGCGTAATTGTATTTCGCCGTCGTATCGGAACTGCAATTTTAAAATAGGCGCTCGGGGCGTTACCGCTGATTTACGCCAAGAATATGTAAATCAGCGAGAGACGGAAATTCACGATCGTACGCGGGCCCGACGCAGTGACTTTCCGACGTTTCCATAAGCAATACGCGGCGTAAAGAAAAACATGCCCCCTAGGTGGAGTATCCTATGTTAAGTATGGCCGTCGTCATCGCGTCAAATTTAAAACGTTTAGCGTCGTTTGCGTAAAACGTCCGTGAATGGGGATTGACGTCATTGACGTTCACTGACAGAATTTGGAGCATGCGTACTGACAGTCGACGCATGCGCAGTACGTTCGCCGCGGGATCGCGCCTAGTTTAAATAATACACGCCCCTTACCCGCCCAATTTGAGTTCCGCCGGCTCATTTTCGCTACGCCGCCGCAACTTTAGGAGCAAGTGCTATGTGAATAACAGTACTTGCTCCTAAAGTTTCGGCGGAGTAACGTAAATGACAAACGTTACTCCAAAATGAAGATCCGCTCTTCTACCTGAATCTGGCCCATAGAGTTTTATTGAATCCCGTTAATCCATCATCCCATTTATATTTTTATTCTGCACAAGTACAATGCAAACAGCACCAACATTTTACAAAGTGTGACTTTTTTTAATCAAAAAGTCTCTTGGCACTTCACGTTTTTCACAAACGCCATCATTTTTTTTCTTTCTAATTATATCCTCAGAGCCGTAGAGCCAGGAAGACAGCGTTTTTTAAAGAAAACACTCCGGAGCTCGTGTAAACTTTCCTGCTCTCCCAGAATATCAACAGCGAGTAGACTTGTGACAGAACATGATGAAGGAAGATTTGGAACCCACGACGTGTTCTGTCACGCTGCTGACATCCTTTAAAAAGAGCAACTTGACAAGCCGTTAAAATAATTTGATGCGCTTTACATTTGGTTGAAAATGATACACTGTGCTTTGACACATCTTTGAAAACGTTACTTATGTTTGCTATTGTTTATGAGAACAGACAGATACAGAAACCGTGTTCAACAACTGCTTCATTTGCTTGTCTGTGTTAAAAAAAACAAATATGTATTTTCAGTTCTTGTTATATATACGAGCAAAATGTGTGTTTGTTTGTTTGATGGCAGAAAGTGTTATAAATAAATACAAAATGGCAGTGTAAGCTTTTCAAAAGTTGTTTGTTGTTACACAACAAATATAGTTATAAAAAATTAACCACTTAAGCCCTGGGCCATATTGCTGGTCAAAGACCAGGCCACTTTTTGAGATTCGGCACTGCGTCGCTTTAACTGACAATTGCGCGGTCGTGCGATGTGTCTCCCAAATAAAATTGGCGTCCTTTTTTCCCCACAAATAGAGCTTTCTTTTGGTGGTATTTGATCACCCCTGCGGTTTTTAGTTTTTGCGCTATAAACAAAAAGAGCAACAATTAAAAAAAAAAAGAATATTTTTTACTGTTTGCTATAATAAATATTCCCCAAAAATATATATAAAAAAAACAATTTTTTCCTCAGTTTAGGCCGATACGTATTCTTCTACATATTTTTCATTAAAAAAAAAACGAAAAAAACGCAATAAGCCTTTATTGATTGGTTTGCGCAAAAGTTATAGCGTTTACAAAATAGGGGATAGTTTTATGGCATTTTTATTAGGGCTGTGACTGATTAAAATTTTTGTGTTCGATTAATCGTTTTTTTTTTTAATCGATTAATCGACTAATTTCGATTAATTAACGCACATACAGATACAACTACTTTTAGCTGATCTCCTTGCATTGCAACTCTGCATTAGTCAGTGGTAAATGTGGGGGCAGCATGGGGGCAGATGTGTATATTCTTGCAGTATGGGGGCAGATGTGTATATTACAGCATCTACCCCCATGCTGTAAAATATACACACATCTGCCCCCATGCTGTAATATACACACACATCTGCTGTAATATACACATTTGACCACATGCTTTAATGTACACATCTGCCCCCATACTGCAAGAATATACACATCTGCCCCCCATGCTGTAATATACACACATTTGCCCCCCATGCTGTAATATACAGTTTGCCCCCATACTGCAAGAATATACATATTTGCCCCCATACTGCAAGAATATACACATCTGCCCCCATGTGTACATTACAACATAGGGGCAGATGTATATATTCTTGCAGTATGGGGCAGATGTGTCTATTACAGCATGGGGGCAGATGTGTCTATTACAGCATGGGGGCAGATGTGTCTATTACAGCATGGGGCAGATGCTTTTCTTTACACATCTGCCCCCATGCTTTTCTATACACATCTGCCCCCATGCTTTTCTATACACATCTGCCCCCATGCTTTTCTATACACATCTGCCCCCATGCTTTTCTATACACATCTGCCCCCATGCTTTTCTATACACATCTGCCCCCATGCTTTTCTATACACATCTGCCCCCATGCTTTTCTATACACATCTGCCTCCCATGCTTTTCATATACACATTTGCCCCCATGCTTTTCATATACACGTCTGCCCCCATGCTTTTCATATACACGTCTGCCTCCATGCTTTTCATATACACGTCTGCCCCCATGCTTTTCTTTACACGTCTGCCCCCATGCTTTTCTTTACACGTCTGCCCCCATGCTTTTCTTTACACGTCTGCCCCCATGCTTTTCTTTACACGTCTGCCCCCATGCTTTTCTTTACACGTCTGCCCCCATGCTTTTCATATACACGTCTGCCCCCATGCTTTTCATATACACGTCTGCCCCCATGCTTTTCCTTACATGTCTGCCCCCATGCTTTTCCTTACATGTCTGCCCCCATGCTTTTCCTTACATGTCTGCCCCCATGCTTTTCCTTACATGTCTGCCCCTATGCTTTTCCTTACATGTCTGTCCCCATGCTTTTCCTTACATGTCTGCCCCCATGCTTTTCCTTACATGTCTGCCCCCATGCTTTTCCTTACATGTCTGCCCCCATGCTTTTCCTTACATGTCTGCCCCCATGCTTTTCCTTACATGTCTGCCCCCATGCTTTTCTTTACACGATGATGTTTATCCTCCCTTACCAGGAGGACCCGTCCGGAGAGTAGCTGACACGTCCCAGGGAAGATGCAAGCAGGCGGGCGGGTGATGATGACGTCAGCGCGCCGCTACTTGGTTGCCGCCGGGTGGACCAAGATGGCCGCGGCTCCCGAGCTAGGCCGAAGCCGCGGTCTTTCCTATCGGCGAGACCGCGGAGCTCACTCCGCGGATCGTCGATCAAAATTATTTTACTCGATCAAAGAAATTAACGATTAATCGAACAATTAATCGTTAATTTCCGCAGCCCTAATTTTTATTAATATTTTTTTTTTTTTTACTAGTAACGGCGGCGATCAGCGATTTTTATTGGTACTGCAACATTATTGGTGGACACTTCGGACACATTTTTGGGACTATTGGCATTTTTATAGCGATCGGTGCTATCCCACGTGGAAGAAAAATATATTTTAAATATATTTAAAAAAAACATTCTAAATATATTTTTCCCAAATATATTGCAATATATTTGAAATGCTACAATTTTGGCCAGATTCAATATATTTCAAAAATATATTTCAATATATTTGTGAATATATTATTGAATATATTGGGAAATGCATTGTGAAATATGTTGCAAATATACTCATAAATATATGTTAAATGTACTTCTGAATGCATTTAGCAATATATTTATGCAGCCATAAATATATTGCAACATGCATTTTGGAATGCATTGTGAATATATTCAAACATATATTGCTAAATGCATTCAGAAGTACATTTAACATATATTTCTGAATACATTCACAATGCATTCCAAAATGCACTTTGCAATATATTTATGGCTGCATAAATATATTGCTAAATGCATTTAACATATATTTATGAATATATTTGCAACATATTTCACAATGCATTACCCAATATATTCACAAATATATTGAAATATATTTTTGAAATATATTGAATCTGGCCAAAATTGTAGCATTTCAAATATATGGCAATATATTTGGGAAAAAATATATTAAGAATGTTTTTTAAAATATATTTTAAATATAAATGTACTGAATGTAAAATAAAAAAAAATACATTCCTATTACATTTTGAAATGCTGTGCATTTATATATTGTATTTTATATATTGTAGGCCTATAAAACCAGCAAATATTTGGAAATAAAAACGATAACACAGTACAATACACACAACTTTATTATCATGTAAATATACAAACACTACAACACAGAGAATAGAAAGTGGTGTTAACTGTGGTAAATGACATACAAGTTTATTTGTGGTATTCTGATGGTTCCCGATGTTTCCCTTCAGGTGATATTTCAACACCGGAATTGTTCTCGTAAGAGCGTCACTGATCACACCGTTTGAAGTCCCAGGAAACTTTGCCAAAGTGGCAGCTTTAAAAAGTAAATGGAAAATATTAGACTTATTAGATTTTCCTTGTGAATCAAAAGCCATATAAGACCCTTTTCACACTTTAGCGCTGCTAAAGCTCCGGCGGTTTTTGCAACACTTTTTAGGCGTTTTTTTTTTTTTTTAAAGGGAAAAAGTACAGTTTTTAATGCGCTTTTAAAGTGCTTTGGAAGTGCTGCCCATTAATTTCAATAGGCAGGTGTGTTTTAGGAGCGCTATTTATAGCGCTCCCAACCCGCCCCAGATCCTGCTTGCAGGACTCTTTCTAAAGTTCCGCAAGCGCATCGCCCCAGTGTGAAAGTACTCATTGCACTGAAAGGGATGCAGTTTCATGAGCTTTTTAGAGGCTATTTCTAGTGCTAAAACACCCGAATACTGGCTCAGTGTGAAAGGGGTCTAATAGATGCAGCTGAGTAAATAAAACGAACAAAATTAAGCATGTAAAAAAAAAATATTGTAGACTTTTAAAAAATCTGTATAAAAATCAACATCTTGCCTACAACTTGCCTTTTTAGTTCAGACTACTACCAGACTGAGCAAGATATCTTATTTTGACACAACAGTCAAATTGGCTTACAGTCTACATGTCAAAGCTGATGTTTTCATAGGGTCTAACTGTACTTGCTTCTCTCCATCTGTCAGCCGCTTGGAGGCACCTCCTTAAAGGTTACTTTTTATTGAAGTGGTTGTAAAGGTACAAGGGGTCTTTACCTTCATGTATTCAATGCATGAAGGTAAAAAAAACTTCTGTGTGCAGCCCCCCTATACTTACATGAGCCCTCTCTCAATCCAGTGATGTCCACGAGAGCCTTGTCTCTCCAGGGACTTGCACTGCTGATTGGCTTTCTGTAGCGGTGGGAGCTATTGGCTCACGGTGCTGTCAATCACAGCCAGTGAGCTAATTAGGAGATGGGGTCAAGGCAAGGCTCAGTGTGTGATTGGACACACAGAGCTCTGGTTCAGGAGCACCGGCATGGGACCTGAGAAGAGAAGGATCTGAGCTGCTCTGTACAAAAACCCTTACACAGAGCAGGTAAATAGGAGTAGGATATGTTTGATATTTAAAAAAAAAGACAACCATTTAATGTTTCGATACCAAAAGAAAACCTACCTGTTTAGGCCTTGAGTACGACACTTGACAAGGAGATGAGCTCAAGTCTTCAGATGGGACAAAAGGTGATGCACACGATACACCCACACAGGATGAACTTCCACCATCATTCTTCAGTGCTATTAGCTGCGCTCTTGTTGTTTTCAAAAGATCCATTACACCAGGCAACTCTATGGAAAAGCATAACAACTTTTTAAGTAACATAATGGCCTATTTTCTTACTATATCCATTCATTTCATTTGTTAGAAATTGATGACTTGTGGAACAATGTACTTAAATGATTAGAGGGTTTCCTCCAGTCTGCTGCTGACCCCCCCAAGAGGGTTTCCCCCAAGGTAAAAGTAAGGATGTTCCACAAAACAAAAATCCTACTTGTGCATATAGTATGTAGTTACCTCAGTGCACTCACTGATACTATAATGAATGTAGTACAGTAAACTTCCAGTTACTCAACGATCCCCATTGGTACTGTTATTTCTGGTTGCTTGAGATCTAATAGTAACTCTCAAGCATCCACCTCCCATGGCACCCTGACCCCCTCCCACTTAGCAGCTAAAGGGGGTAGGGATTGGGGGCAGGGTTTTACCACCCCCAAATTCACATGTGAATGAGCCTTAAAAGTGCTATTGCCAAATGCAACTTAGGGCTCATTCACAAGTGCGGTATGCAATGCTCCAATGCGCCTCTGAGAAATTCTGCAAGGTGGTGAGGAGGCAAAATGTTTACACCAAAAATTGCAGTGAAAGGCACACAATTGCAGCGCGGTAGTACGGCAATTATAGGTTTTAGTCAGGTGTGAGGAGGCAACATTGGAGGAGACTGTGCCCTGTGATCTTTGACTTCTCCCATGTTGTTCAGGTAGATCTCCAACTCTCTAAGGTTGCCTACCTCTGCCTTAAAACACTGTAGAATGAAAGGGCAAATGATTGGTCAAACAGAAAATAAAGATAAAAATAACAAAGGCAGCAGAACTGGTGGAATAACACACAATAAATAGATAACAAAAATAAAAGACTGTGCCAATAAAAAAGATTCAATGAAAATTAAAATTGAAAAAATTCACCAATACCAATTCCATTGAAAGATTGGCATCCAGGGGCTGATATGCCAAAAACGGTGCACAATAATTAACCAAAACAAAAAAATCAGAGTGCAAGGAAAAATTTGTATATAAATTCACAAAATGAATGTCAAATTATATGTATAAACAATGAGAGGTTAATACGCCAAATCGGTGATCCCAAAATTGTATGCCAACAGCACACAATTGGCAAACCAAACCTCAAAAATTCTTAATGACATCACCACAAAACTCAAACGCTGATGACCAAATGAATAATGAAGGATGATGCAGATATGATGATCAGATACAGTGCCAGTTTAATGCAGTGATATAAACCGCAATTAAGTTGTCCGCTTACCAAAGGCAAGTTGTCTCAGTTGTTGGTTTTCTTCTTCCAAGTGCTTATTCTGGTTTTATATTCACCAGCTGTCAGTTAGTCTTGGTCAGGTGCTTTGACAGCGGCTGGCGGCCCATCTGTCAGAATCTGCCAAAGAAAAAAAAAAAAAAAATTATCTTTCCACCTCCACACCCCCCATCCACTCCCCCCCACCCCACACACACACACACACACACCCCCATCTTTCAAACCCCCCCGCCCACACACACACCCCAGACACCGCGAACCTCCTTCTGCACAATTTATTTGATGGCAGCTGAATGTAAACAGCAGGGAGTGGGGGAACCATAGCCAGACTGCCATTGGCTGTTTCAAATTTTAAAATTAGGCTGACTATTGTGCCCCCTTCCCACTGCCTGCTGTCAATCAGCAGAGGAAGACCTGAAGAAGAATGTTCTCCTTCAAATCCTCTCCTTTGCTGATTGACAACAGGCTATTGATTTCCCTGCTATCTGCTCTTTTTTCCTGCATTCTGACAGTGGCCAGTGGCTGTTAGAATACAAAAAAAGGCCTAGATGTCAACTGATATCAGGCTACTTCTGGGGCAGCTGGATGTAAACATAATATCATTACCTCATATTGTTATCGGCCTGAAAGGTGGCCCATAATTGGTATCTGTATGGAAAAATCCATATCTAATGGCACCTAGTAGCAGGGCAGATAATAATATGCAAAAGGGGAGGGAGACATAAACATTGGTAGCACTGTGCACTGACATTATGGGGTATATTTACTAAAGGCAAATCCGCTTTGCACTACAAGCGCACTTGGAAGTGCAGTCACTATAAATCTGAAGGGGACAAAAAAAAATCATTTTTGCCTGTACATGATTGGATGATAAAATCAGCAGGGCTTCCCCTCATTTCAGATCTACCCCTCAGATCTACAGCGACTGCATGTCCAAGTGCACTTGTAGTGCAAAATGGATTTTCCTTTAGTAAATCATCTCCTATGCAGTGGATATAGAATAGAAGCCATATAATATTGTATGCAGCAATGTGCACTGAAAGTAAGTTACACAGTTACTGGATATAACATGGAAGCCATACATATTATATGCAGCAATGTACACTGAAAGTAAGTTACACAGTTACTGGATATAACATGGAAGCCATACATATTATATGCAGCAATGTACACTGACAGTAAGTTACACAGTTACTGGATATAACATGGAAGCCATACATATTATATGCAGCAATGTACACTGACAGTATGTTACACAGTTACTGGATATAACATGGAAGCCATACATATTATATACAGCAATGTACACTGACAGTAAGTTACACAGTTACTGGATATAACATGGAAGCCATACATATTATATGCAGCAATGTACACTGACAGTAAGTTACACAGTTACTGGATATAACATGGAAGCCATACATATTATATACAGCAATGTGCACTGACAGTATGTTACACAGTTACTGGATATAACATGGAAGCCATACATATTATATACAGCAATGTACACTGACAGTATGTTACACAGTTACTGGATATAACATGGAAGCCATACATATTATATGCAGCAATGTGCACTGACAGTATGTTACACAGTTACTGGATATAACATGGAAGCCATACATATTATATACAGCAATGTACACTGACAGTATGTTACACAGTTACTGGATATAGAATAGAAGCCATACATATTATATGCAGCAATGTGCACTGACAGTATGTTACACAGTTACTGGATATAACATGGATGCCATACATATTATATGCAGCAATGTGACATGCTGTGGAAGAGGAGCTCTATAATATTACATTACTGTGCACATGCTGTATGGTAACTGGGAAGGTGAATGTACACAGAATGAGAACTATTCAGCAGGAAATAGACAAATACAACTTAACTCATACACCAAACTTTCACAATTCTAATATTATTACATAGAAGGCTCACCTTTCATCCAGGAGAATACATCCAGGGGAATACAGAGAGCGTCTCCACCATGCTGCCATGCTTTCCTTTTCAGACTAGGCCTTACCAGGAACAGGAAGTGAGAGGTGAAAGTTCACCCCTCTGGTTCCCACTGCTCACTTCCTGTCACACACCTCCTGTATTGTTTCCTGTATTATCATTGCAGTCTCATTTAAAGAGTTTTCCCCAGGGCTGAATTCACATATTATAAGATCGAAGGCACAGAATTCAAACCCACATCCCAATAAAAAGAATGAGATAAAAGAAATGAGAAAAATATTTATACATGTAAGTAAGTGATGGGAGATGCATTCTATATATATATTTTGTATCTTCATTCTGGTACATGTGTGTGTGTATATATATATATATCAGATATACTCTATGTGTATGTGTGTGTGTGTATATATATATATATATATATATATATATAATATACTAAGGTGACCAGATTTTTAAAAAAAAATCCAGGGACACATTTTTTTTTACTAGTAATGGCGGCAATCAGCGTCTCTCTGCCCATCGCTGCAGCCGCCCACCACACAGCCTGCCAAGTCTTACACTCCGGGTCCCCGCTACTGCTTGGTGGGGAGCGGAGGAAGATAAGCAGGCAGGCAGCTGGCCGGGACTTGAGCCAAGGCAGAAGAACATGGAAGCGGAGCGGAATGGGAATGCACCTGAAACTGAAGAAATATTCCCTCTGCTCCGACCAACACATGATCATCAGAAAGGGGCACAGGTAATGGAAAAAAATCCCCCCCCCCAAGCTAGTAGGAGCGACAGAGTAGGGGGGTGTAATTCAGAATTATTATTTTTTTAATTCTGCACTGACTGACTATATATATATACTGTATTTGCTGGCGTATAAGACTACCTTTTACACTTAAAAAAACTGGGCAAAAAGCAGGGGTCATCTTATACACCGGGTCAGCTGCTCGGATGCCTGCTGGATGTGCGGTAATATCGCATGTAGCTTCGGCTACATACAGTATATACCGCTGAGCCAATCCCGGTGAGCGATGTATTCAAATGAATACAGAGCCTGCTCAGATTGGGGTAACAACCTCTGCCAATCCAAGTGCCTACATACAGTAGCCTGCTCGGATTGGCTTTGAGAGTCAGAGATGCACGGGCTGATGATGTTACAACCTCTGCCAATCCAAGCAGGCTTTGTATTAATTAATAGAATACATCGCTCGCCGTGATTGGCTCCAGTCCCAGTAAGAATGAAGAAGTATATGGCTCCAGAAGGAAGAAATATGAAGTATCGGAACGGGGGTCGTCTTATACGGTGAGTACAGGCAAAAAAAACGTTAAAAAACTGTAAAATTAGGGGGTCGTCTTATACGCCTGGTCGCCTTATACGCCAGCAAATACGGTATATATATATATATATACACACACAGTATATATATATATATATATATATATATATATACACACACGCACAAGAATGCAGCTCTCATCACTTACATATTTATCTTCCAGCACAGCCTAGCATTGGCAGTGCAGCTTGGGCAGGGATATGACATTTAAAGCGGAGTTCCACCCAAAAGTGGAAGCTCCACTTATTTGCCTCTCCCCCCCCCCCCCACCTACTTTGCCAATGCTTTTCTGCATGTGTGTTTTTGATGCATTCCAGGGTATGTTTGGTGTGTTTTTAAAGCATTCCAGTGCATTTTCCCCTCTTTTTTTTCTTAACCTTAAATAAGGACATGTGTGTTGCAGTGCGTTCAGGTGCATTCTAGTGCGTTTTTGATGTGCTTTACAGTGTTCCATTACAGTCCAGTGCAGGAAAAATGCAGCATGTTCTACTTTTTTTCTGGAACTGCAAGCACTAGTGTGAATTATGTCATTGAAAACCATATAACTTACTTTCCATGCAGACAAAAAAAAAAAACGCACTGGGCTGCACGTGGTGTGAATTGTCCCTATATATAGGCAATGGAGGCAGCAGCACCCGAGAGCCAATAGAAACATTGGCTGGGATACCAACATCGCCGGATTCCAGGACAGGTAAGTGTCCTAATATTAAGTCAGCAGCTGCAGTATGTGTACAGTATGGGGGGTTATTTACTAAAGGCAAATCCACTTTGCACTACAAGCGCAAACTACAAGTGCAAAGTGCATTTGAAATTGCACTGAAAGTGCACTTGTAAGTGCAGGCGCTGTAAATCTGAGTGGTAGAACTGAAATTAGGGGAAGCTCTGCTGATTTTATCATCCAATCATGTGCAAGCTAAAATGCTGTTTTTTTTATTTTCCATGCCCCCCTCAGATCTACAGCGACTGCACTTCCAAGTGCACTTTCCTTGCAATTTCAAGTGCACTTTGAATTTGTAGTTTGAACTTGTAGTGCAACGTGGATTTGCCTTTAGTAAATAACCCCCTTTGTGTAGCTGCTGAGTTTTAATTTTGTGCTGGGGGGAACTTTTTGCTGCTGGAATTACCCTTCGGCAGGTACGAAGTCCAAACAATGGACTGGACTTAGTATAAAAAGAATATACAGTATATATACAATATATATTATATTGCCAAAAGTTTTGGGACGCCTGCCTTTACACGCACATGAGTTTTAATAGCATGCCAGTCTATAACAGCTTCAATTCCTCTGAGAAGGCTGTCTTATGGGAATGTTTGACCATTCTTCCAGAAGCACATTTTTGAGTTCAGGCACTGATGTTGGATGAGAAGGCCTGGCTCACAGTCTCCACACAAATTCATCCCAAAGGTGTTCTATCAGGTTGAGGTCAGGACTCTGTGTAGGCCAGTCAAGTTTCTCCACCCCAACCCACTCATCCATGTCTTTATGGACCTTGCTTTGTGCACTGGTCCAAATCATTTGGTGGATTATGGTGTGTGTGTGTGGGGGGGGGGGGGGGGATTATGGTGTGGGGCTGTTTTTCAGGGGTTGGGTTTGGCTCCTTAGTTCCAGTGAAGGGAACTCTTAAGGCGTCAGCATACCAAGACATTTTGGGAAAATGTTATGCCCCCAACTTTGTGCGAACAGTTTGGGGACGGCCCCTTCCTGTTCCAACATGACTGCCCACCAGTGCACAAAGCAAGGTCCATAAAGACACTGATGAGCGAGTTTGGTAATAATAGTGCAACTTCTGATTCATGGATTAAACAGAACATTGAAGATTTATATCCAGAGTTTCTCTCTGTACTCTGTAAGCAGACAAGACCCTTGGACTGTGGAGGTGGATGTCTGTGAAGGTTCTATTTCATTCAGGTCAATCAATAAATCAATATAACTGGACTTGCTGGTCCGCCGACAAGCGTTCTCAATTCAGAATGACTTATACAAAAATTCTTTGGGAATGGAAAGTGGATGCGAGAGGTTTATCTGCTTTGTATTGAATGGATTATGTGCTTAAAATCTTATAAAAAAAATATATTTTATTTGAATCTTTTATTTTTTTTAAATTTATTTTAAAAGAGTAAAACAAGCCATTTTAAAATGGTAGTGGGTCTCTTATAAATGTATTCAGAATGTTATCTATGACATAGTTACAAAAATATCAGACAAAATATATGTTGAAATGTCTTTATTAGACATTAAATATTTTCAGAAAAACATATTTTAAAAATATATAGCTTTGTAAAATATATTTAAATTATATTTTTGGAATGCATTTACAAGTATATTTAAAGATATATGTTTGAATGCATTTTTTTATATGTTCAAAAATATCTGGACAATATATTTTCAAACATATATTTTCACATATATGCCTTTGGAAAATATATTAAAATTATATTTTTGGAACACATTTACAAATATATGTAAAAATATATGTTGAAAAAAATCTGAAGAATATATTTAAAAAATATATTTTTCAATATATGTCTTTGGAAAATGCATTTAAATTATATTTTGGAATGCCTTTACAAGTATATTTAAAAATATATGTTTAAATGCATTTTTTTAGATGCTCAAAAATATATGTCAAATATATTAAAAAAAATATATTTTAAAATATATGCCTTTGGAAAATATATTTGAATTTACATTTTTGGAATAGATGTAAAAATATATTCGCGTAGGCCAATATATTGTAAATATATTTAAAATATATAATTTTTTTAAATAAATATATTGGAAATATATTTTTCTTCCATATGGGATACAAATACATTGATTACTATAAATGCCACTGGCAGGGAAGGGGTTAACACTAGGGGGCGAGGAAGGGTTTAAGTATGTTCCCTGGGTGTGCTCTAACTGAAGGGGGGGTGGACTGACTAGTGGAAATGACTGATCGCTGTTCAAACATTGTATTAACAGACAATCAGGCATGTCTCCCCCTGACAGCACGGGGAGCTGTGTGTTTACACACACAGCTCCCGGTCCTTGCTCTGTAATGAGCGATCGCAGGTGCCTGCAGTGATCGTGACCGCCGGGAATGCGCGTCGGCATCAGGGGCGAGCGGGGGACTTGCATGCGCGTCCCTATTGGCTGCTCGGCGAGATGACATATAGCTAGGTAATCTCGGCCAGCAGAGCCGACCTGCCACCGTATGATTGTGGTGGCTGGTCGGCAAACAGTTACTGTATTTATTGGCTTTTTTACCCTGAAAATAGAGGGTAAACTGTGCCTGTGTGTTATACACAGGGGGTGATGGAAAGTTTATTTCCTGAAACTTCCCTCTTAAAGTAAGGGTGCGTGTTATACGCCTGTGCGTGTTATACACTGATAAATACAGTAAATATATATTAATTTTCAAGTGCCATATGATTATTTTGTGCCACAAGGCTCTGTGAAGGTTCAAATTTTTCCACTGTAATGCAACAAAAATTTAGGCAGGCGTTTAATTTGTTCTCTCAAGGTGTTCATATGCTGTGGTGTGTCTGTGTCAGGACCAGGATCTCAACCCATGACTAGTGTTGCTCACGAATATTCGCATTGCGAATATTCGTAACAAATATTGCATATTCGAGTATTCGCGAATAAATCGAATATCGCGGTGAATATTCGATATTGCGAATATTCTTATTTTTTCAAATTTATTTTTAAAACAGATCACATCCTAGTGATCTCCATCGATGTCTAAAAGCATTGCTGGTATGATTAGAGACCCTGGGCCGAGTAGCTGAGGCGATCCTTTTATGTTGCCGAATATTCGCAATGCGAATATTCGTATTACGAATATTCGCGAATACTTTCTCTGCCCTTCTGTGTTTTGTGTATAAAAAAAAAATTAGCTTTAGTTTAGTCATATAAGTTTGTGTAAGTAGAGTTAGTGTTTAGTGCATATTAGTTTAGTAATCCAGGAAATGATCTCCGTTTTCGCGTGTTGACGAGAATTTCGCAATCAATTTCGCATTCGCATTAGCGAAATTTCCCTAATTTTTTTTTTGATAAAATATCACGAATATTCGATATTAACGAATATTTCACGAATATTCTTCTATATATTCGTGAAATATCGCGAAATCGAATATGGCGTATTCCGCTCAACACTACCCATGACCTCTGTAGCATCTGGCTGTGGCTCTTCTTGTTGTGCCTCATGAAATGCTGAAAAGTTCCCTGTCTGATCTCTAAAGCCCCATACACACTATCAGTTTTCCTGACGGTTTTCTCTTCAGGTTTACCAAACCATCTAATATGAGGTCAAACCTCAAGAGTTTCAATTTGTATGCAATCAGGCAGGCCCTTTCACTACATGGTTTGGGTAAACCTGAAGAGAAAACCGTCAGTGTGTATGGGGCTTAAGGCCACGTACACAAGACCAAATACATCTGTTCAAATCGGTCTGGCAGACCGATTTGTACAGATTTGTCTGCTGGGCTGTCAGCCTAGATAGATATAATACATATATATTATCTGTTTTCGTTAGGATTAAAACAAAATTCATCACGGCAGCAAAAAAAGTTTTAGTGGAAATTAGGTTTTATATTGGCAACAGTTATTTCAAAAACCTTCTTTTACATTGGAATTTCCCCTTTAAAATATTAGAGTATCTGGAATGAAGTGTAAAGGGATTAACAATGATTATTGCTGTTCTTGTAAAATTTTGCAGGATTTGTTTTCCATTTCAACTCTCTGCACTCTCCCCCCATGTAATGATGCACTTTACAACTTTTTGAACCTAGATTGGATGAAATATTAGCTACAGTCATACTTTATTCCTGCACAGCAGAATACATACATACACAATCAGATGTCTGAAAAATGGGATACAATTTGAATTTGAATAAGTGTGTATTTCAATTCTCAAATCTCTTTGAAACTACTTGAAACATCAACATGAAATGTAATGGAATCAGGCAGACTCCTGAGATAAAGTGTGGTGACAAAAGTTCTCCATTTTACTATATTTTAAAGTATTTATGAAGTCAACTGAAAAAAAAAAATCATAGCATAGTATTCCAAATTAGTCTCAAACTTTAGTAACCCTTCTCTTTTAAGAAAAAATGTGTAGGACTACCCCCGGAGGAGCTGCTGGTTTGTTTTGGGTGTCACGTCTAGGGGTATTTGGTGAAAGTTGTAGTAACGGAATCTTAGGCCCCGTACACACGAGCTAATAAATCTGTTCAAATCGGTCTGACAGACCGATTTGATCAGATTTGTCTGCTGGGCTGTTTTGGTTTGATCGCTGTACACGCGATCAAACCAAAATCCCCGCCGGCAGACATCGCGGTGACGTGGCGATGACGTTGACGCCGCCACGTCACCGCACCAGGAAGTAAAACACTCGATGCATGTGCGGGCAGATATGTGTACTAACCAGCAGACATGTCGGACGGACGGATTCCCAGCAGACAGATTTTAAAGCATGCTTTAAAATCTGTCTGCTGGCAAAATCTGTCTGTCCGCCCGTACACACGATCGAATCTGTCTGCTGAAACGGTCTGTCAGGCCCCGTACACACGAGCAAATAGATTTGTTCAAATCGGTCGGACCGACCGATTTGAACAAATCTGTCTGCTTGCCGTTTTGGTTTGATCACTGTACACACGATCAAACCAAAATCCCCCCCAGCAGACAGAGCGGTGACGTATCGGTGACGTGGCGGTGACGTTGACGCCGCCAGGTCACCGCACCAGGAAGTAAATTACTTCCGCGCATGCGTCGAATCCATTCGACGCATGTGCGAGAAGATATGTCTGTTGGTTAGCGTACTAACCAGCAGACATATCGGGCGGACGGATTCCCAGCCAACAGATTTTAAAGCATGCTTTAAAATCTGTCGGCTGGCCAAATCCGTCGGCTCACCCGTACACACGATCAAATCTGTCTGCTGGGACGGTCGGGCCGACCGTTTCCAGCAGATAGATTTGATCGTGTGTACGCGGCCTCAGACCATTTCAGCAGATAGATTTGATCGTGTGTACGCGGCCTTAAGGAAATCTTGCCTCGACTCGTGTTTCTTGTGAACCTTGAGCTCTTTGCTCCCCCAATGAACTTCCTGATTTAAGTCATGTCTCTACTATTTCTGTTTGCCAGATTATTGTGCTCTCTCCAGCCAATATCTTGCTCATTTGCGTACCTGCAGCTGACCTTATCTCCACTATCACTCGTTACCAACCTTTGGCTTGCTCCTTGACTATGATTCTGCATTATACTAACCTGCAACCACTTATTACCGACCTCCGGATTTTTTACTAACTATGCTTCTGCCTGATCCCAACCTGTTATATCTGCTACTGGACCCCGGCGATCTCACCTTCTGAGGGGTGATCCAGAGGACCAGGACTTGTTACTAACTCACAGCAAAACTCATCTCCACCATCAGGAGGTATGGAGAATACCAGTTAGTGCTCAGTCCCCGCACCTCGAGTAAGCCTGTGTCATCTGCCCACAGGACCTACTTGTGTACTTATACAGCTGGTCAGTGGGTGCTTCTCTACTGCTATAGGTACTGGTCTCCAAACCTGACCCCTGACCATGACAGTCTGCCATTTGGCCTATGGTGCTTCCCTTTGGGGGATTATATATAGCATAGAGGAGGGTTTGGTCAGGAGTTGTAAGGATCATACACAAGAAGTAGTTGTAGCATTGTACTTAAGTGGGGTTACCCCTTGGCAGAACCCTGGAATGGGACAATATAGGTTAAGTCATGTCACCCCCGATTGGAAATCACCACAGCAAAGCCCAAGTCCAGCAAAGTATATAGGTGGATTAAAGGAGTGCTATCATGTTTGCTAACCTGTTACATTCCCCATGTTATAACTGGAGAACTGTAATGTGAGGATGCTAAGGAACTGTTACTCCTATGTTTATTTTCACTACACTGACTGGTCTGATTTACTGCTAAACAAGGGTGTGCTTCCACAGTTATAGAGAATATGGAATTAAGTGTAGGTCTTCATGTTAACATTCTGGGTGATGGAGAGTAAAAAGTAAAAGGAAAGTGAAGCCACCAAGAGAGGAGGTGTTGGTTGATGGTGGTGGAGGTTCCGTCTGTGGGGTGTATTGGTGGCTGTATGGTCTACCCTTCTAAGCAGCAAGATCTCTATGTTAGGACTCACTGCATAACAGAACCATTTTGCAAAGTATACATCAGCTTTCCTCCATGCCTTTGGGCTGAAGCAAACAAATAATGTATAATGTCTAAAGACATTATCCTTCTGGTGTGACGCCCAGTGAAGCAATTTGGCCTTGATTGGGACTAACTCACACATAAAGCAGTATGCTAACACTTGGCTACAGCAAATATATAAATTACAAAGCATGCTTTCCCCTGTTCTGCCACCAAGCACCACACTATTGCTAAGAGGTCCAGATTAAACTGTATTCCAATAAAAGTCAGGGGACAGTCCATAGAGTATCCCAGGAATTTCAAGAGTCCAAAAACACCCCCTTCATCAGGGGTATTTGATTGATCACACTGTAAATAGACTAGAAGTGATCTGGACCTTTAAAGTTTTTTTTTTCCAGTGTGATTACAAGTACAAGCCTTGTCAGCAGCTGGTTTAGGATCAGGCTTGTTCGGTTACAGGGAGGGTTAGTCTGAGGCCTCGTACACATGACCGAGAAACTCGTCGGGCGAAACACATAGTTTTCCTCGTCAAGTTCCTTGTTAGGCCGCGTACACACCACTAAATAAATCCGATCAAATCGGCCTTAGGCTTATCGAGGAACTCGACAAGCTTGCTTTGCGTACACACTGTCAAGACCAAATCTCCTTGTTCTCAAACGCGGTGACTTCACCACATACTATGGCAGGGGAAGTTCGATTCCACTGGCACAACCCTTGGGGCTGCTTTTGCTAATCTCATGTTACTGCGTGTTAGGAAAAAGTTTGGTAAGAGACATTTGCACTTTTCAGTCGGTTACAGCGTGACAAATGTGCTATTTCCATTACAAATGCTACTTTTACCGAAGGTGCACGGGTTTCTTATCATACACACGCTCAATTTTCTCATCGAAAAGCAGCCCGACGAGGAACACGACGAGCCAATTTGACTCCCGTCAAGGAAAAAGAGAACTTGCTCTGTTTTTTTGCTCGTCGAGTTCCTCGACGAAAAACGTACACGTGACCTGTTTCCTCGGCAAAAAGCTCTCCCACCGAGTTTCTTGATGGATTCTGCCGAGGAAACGGGTCATGTGTACGAAGCCTTAGGGTTGCAGTGAGGAATATTGATCAGGTAATAGGTAAGAATAATGTTAGGGGTATGGGAATCATTAGTGTGGGGGTTTAGTATAAAAGGGCAATTAGTGTGAGTACTAGGATTAATAAGGTGGAGTTTCAGGGAGGATTAGTGTTAGAACAACAGGGGATATTGGTGTTAGGGATTAGAGTCCGGATTTGTATTAGAGTCACAGGATAGATTTGTGTTAGAGGTAATTATTAAGATTACAGAAAGGGTTAGTGTGAGAGTGCACATTTAAAGCAAAGATTACAAGAAGAGTTAGTGTTACAGTTAGCCATAGGATTTCAATGAGGGTTTGTGTTAGGACTACATGGATGCTTAGTGTTAGGGCTAAAGGGGTGTTACGGGTTAGTGTTACAGGAAAAAATAGGGGAAGGGTCAGTGGGGGGTTAGTGTTAGGTTTAGAAGGAGGTTTAGTGTGAAGGTTAGTGGTAGTGTTATTATGTTACAGGAAGAGATAGTGTCAGGGTTTGTTGGGAGGTTACAGGAGGATACATTTTAAAGGTAGTGGTGGGGTTATTGTGTTAATGGAAGAGATAGTGTGATAATTAGTGGTAGGGTTATTATGTTACAGAAAGAGATAGAGTGGGGGTAAGTTGGGAGCAGGAGCTGCCGGTCCATATGTGTCGCAGGTAAGCTGCCCTCCTAGTTTTTTCAAGCCACATGATTACAGCCTAAAGCTCTAATTGGCTTGAAAAAGTTTGGGCTCGGTTCCATCAATTAAATTTAAAACAAGTTGGCTTTTTTTAACCAATGGTTAAATAACTGATGGCGCCCACACACGATCGGTTTTGACCGATTAAAACGGTTCATCAGACCGCTCGGTTTAACCGATCGTGTGTAAGTGGCATAAGTCTTTACGAGAATTTAAACATTTACAAATCAAATTACTATGTGAGGGTTTCCTCCACACTCCAAAGACATGCTGGTAGGTTATTTGGCTACTTCTAAGTTAGCCACAGTATGTGTATGTATGCACGTGAGTTAGAAACCTTGGATTGTGAGATCCTTGAAGGCAGAGACTGGTGTAAATGTACAATTTGTAAAGTGCTGCATAAATTGGGGCAGGGGCGGACTGAGAATTTGGGCACTCGGGCACTGCCCGGGGGCCCCATGCCACTAGGGGCCCTATCAGTGTTGCCAGCCTCAGTAAAACCAGTGACAGTATGTAAAAATGTGTGTTTTTTTACATCTGTCCCTGTGTATATTGTGTGCCTGTGTATGTATACTGTGTATGTATACTGTATGTGTGTGTATACAGTACTGTGTGGCCCCATAATATATTGCCTAGGGGTCCTATAATCTCCTATTGCCTGGGGTCTCATAATCTCCTATTGCCCGGGGGCCCCATAATCTCCTATTGCCCGGGGGCCCCATAATCTCCTATTGCCGAGGGCCCCAAGAGTTGTCAGTCTGCCACTGATCATCAGAATTATATAAATGCCTGTAATAAAGAAATACATGAATAATCTGAGCCGGGCATCTTCAAAAGGTAGAGGAACTTTACCATGTCAGAAGCTACAGTATTCTATTGTCACATCAGTATAACCCTTGACTTCAAATAAGCAACATGATCATAATGTACTATTAATCACGGTGGAGTTGTATTTACATGTCAACATTAATTAAGGCCTTTTTGACGAGCAGTAAATGAGATTTTCACACAATAAGAGGAATTCATGTCAGAAGCTCTCGCTTGAGAAAGGTAAACTGTTAATTTCTCCTATACTCAAATGTTTTATTTGTCCAGTTTGAGCGGAGACAGCCTTTTAGGGGAATGTTTGATGGGTCTGTAAATATATCATTTATGTATTTAATTATTTATTATGGTCAATTTTATTTTTTATTTTTTATTAGTCATATAAAACTTAAAGAGAAAGTTCAATCTTTCCCTTAGAATTTTCTACCTGCCTGCCTTTATGGCTGGGTTGTCCTAAATAAAATACTCATTGACTCAGTTATCCCGGCCTTGTCTGGTGTACACTACCACTTCTCAAGTCCCACACTGCCATTTTCTCTTTTGGCCTTATCAGGAGGCTCCCTGTCTGTTCTTGGCTTTTGCCGTCAGTCTCCTGATGATACGTACAATGGGTTGCATGATGATGTGCAGTGTAATGGAGCTTACCCAGGCCATGTACAGATTGCCCTGAAACCTCCTGGGATATGTGAAATCAGTATCCCAGAGTGCTTTAGGTGGGGGGGGTCATTCCTGTCTACGAGAAAGCCATAAATGTGGGGTCAGGACCCACTAAAAAGGCACGCCCCCCCAAAAAAAAAATCTAAATATCTGATTGTGTAGCAGTGGGAGGGGTTTTAATGAAAAAATCATAGTAAAGATAGATGAGGATAAAGTTGACTTTAAATATTTATTTAATTTAATATGTCTTCCTCTGACTCTCTGTTATTTACAGAACTCAATAGCCTAGGCCAGGGGTCTCCATACCTTCTAATTAAAGGGACATTGTATTGCCCTTCAGAGTTACTGTCTTTAAAAAAAAACTTGTCATACCTCCACTGTGCAGTTCGTTTTGCAGAAAGTGGCCCCAATCCTAGTATTCTAGGGTCCCTCGGCGGCTGCCTCGGCTCTTCCCCGCAAGAGCTAACCCCCGTTCTGGGAAGCGCTTTCCCAAGGGGGTTAGCTTTTCCGGCGCGCTCTCGTGATAACACTCAGCCCCCCCCCCCAGCGTGCCGCATCATTGATTTGATTGACAGCAGCAGTAGCCAATGGCTGTGCTGCTATCAATCATCCAATGAATGAGCAGAGAATACAGCGTGTTCACGACGTGAGACTTTCGATGGCTCAGGTAAGTAAACGGGGGGGGGCCTGTAAGCATCAGATGTTTTTTCACCTTAAAGCGGAGCTCCACCCAGGAAAACAACATTTTACAATGTTGTTTAAAAATAAAAAATAAAAAAACCTGAAAAAATTAAAAATACTCACCCGAAATAGCTGTTGCTATGCGGAAGTCCGTAATCTGCCTCTTCCACTCCGCGGTGCCTTTTCTTCTTCTCCTTCTCCTTGTGAATGGGGCGCGCTGCTTTCTGGGAACTGTGTGTGTTCTCAGAGAGCAGCGCGCCCATTCACAAGCCAGCGTGAGACTCACGCAAGCGCAGTAGGAAATGGGCAGTGAAGCCGTACGGCTTCACTGCCTGTTTCCCATAGTGTGAATGGCGGCGCAGGACCTGGAGCGATCGTGGGACCGGCATCGGGGGGGGCCGTCAGAGCGGGCGCCTAGGACAGGTAAGTGTCCTTATTTAAAGTCAGCAGCTACACTGTTAGTAGCTGCTGACTTTAAAAAAAAAAAAAAATTGCGGCTGGAGCTCCTCTTTAATGCATAGGATGCATTAAGAAGGAAAAACTCAAAGCTTTACAACCCCTTTAACCACTTCAATACAGGGCACTTCCACCCCCTTCCTGCCCAGGCCATTTTCAGCTTTCATCGCTGTCGCAATTTGAATGACAATTGCACGGTACTGAAATAATTTTTTTATCTTTTTCTTCACACAAATAGAGCTTTATTTTAGTGGTATTTAATTTCTGCTGGGACTACTTGTGCCCTGATGAGACTGCACTCATGGGCACTAATAGGCTGCGCTGATGGGCACTTATGAGCACTGATGATGCGGCACTTATAGGCACTGATTAGATGGCACTGATGAGGAGGCACTGATAAGCGGCACATGTGGGCACTGATAGACGGCAGTGGTGATGGGCGTAGATGGGGGATCTGATGGACACTGATGGGAGACACTGATCGGGGGCATGTATGGGCACTGATTGGTGGCACTGATGGACACTGCTGTGGGTTTCCTGTAATCAGGGCACTAATGATCACTGATCACTAGACATGTGCACAGCAACAGTTTTCGTATTATTTTGTTCCGTTTCGTATCGTTCCGTAAGTTCGTACCGATTCGTAATTTCGTAAGAAGCCCGTTTTCCTGTTCATTCCCGTTCGTATTTCGTACGACGCGATTTTTTCGTATTCCGATCGTTTCGTATTTTGGTTACCGTTTTATTTTCGTACATGCGGGATGATTCGTTATTCTGTTTCATTTATTGTCGTTTCTTGTTAGACAATAATTTTTGTGAATTTTCGTCATTTTGTACTTTCGTAAATATACTGCGGGATTCGTGGCACTTTCAACACGCGGCTCATCCATATTAACTATTGTTAAGCCCCGTACACTTGGTCAGACTTTTTTTCCAACAAACATAAAAACGAACGTTTTCCGTTCGTTTTCAAAAAATCCGTTCGTTTGTAAGCTCCATCAGAAAAATATGAACATACGACTGAAAATACGAACAGAAAAAGGATTTAGAATACAGAATGCAAATCATTTGTTATAGATGTCATTTTCGTTCTTTTGCCATTTGCGTTTTTTCGTATTTTCGTAAGATTGTCGTAGCGTTTGTTCGTATTTGCGCTTGTTCGTTATGCGGCTCATTCGTAATCCCGTCGTTTTCGTATTTTGGTGCTTTCATTTTTTCGTATGTACACATTATTCCGCGGGTACAAAAATAAACAAACTCGTACGAAAATACATTCGTTACGAACGGGAACGCACATATCTACTGATCTTTGATGATTTGGACCAGTGCACAAAATAAGGTCTATAAAGACATGGATGAGGGAGTTTGGGGTGGAGAAACTTGACTGGCCTACAAAGAGTCCTGACCTCAACCTGGTAGAACACCTTTGGGAAGAATTGACCTCACAAATGCACTTCTGGAAGAATGGTCAAACATTCCCATAGGCATACTTCTAAACCTTGTGGACAGCCTTCCAAGAAGAGTTGAAGCTGTTATAGCTGCAAAGGGTGGGCCAACGCAATATTGAACCCTATGCACTAAGACTGGGATGCCATTAAAGTTCATGCGCGTGTAAAGGCAGGTGTCTCAATACTTTTGGTTATATATATATATATATATATATATATATATATATACACACACACATTTAAAAAATCTATAAGACTGGACTGGAGCCCATCATAACCTCGATTTAAACAGAACTTTTGAAAATAGAAATATAAGCACCACAATTTTGAATCTGTTTGTTTAGGAGCTTTAGACATGCAACTCCATTCATGGTTTCACCAGCCAATAGCCACTCACTTAGTAAGGACTGAAATTGTAGCCCTGCAATCTGTACCTTTAAAAACAGTGTTGGTTTCTATATTTCTAATCTCGTACTTTTACTAAAAAAAATGTGCAATCACAATTGATTCAGTTTTTAACAAACCTAAATCCGGACATGTTTGTGTTTACCAGTAGTGATAATCTTATTGTTCTGAAAAGACTTGAAAGGACAGAACCATGAAATATCACAAGACTTCCGACATGACCAGAAACTAATTAGTCATTTTTGAAAGGATTTCACTGCCCACAAGCCACAAGCAGAGGCAAAAGTCACATGTAGTGTTTGTCGCCTTTACAAACACATTAGGACTCTGCGTGGCTTAGATAAATTGGCTTATTTCTGTAGCAAGGGAAAAAAATGGAAATCGAAACAGAGAAACCATTAATACGTCTCTCACCATAAATATCAAAAGTATAACTGGACATCAATCTCACATGAAATATACAGTTTAATTTCCTCTTCACAGATAGTGTATCATGACTTTTGCTGCAAAGAAATAGGTGAACATAACCTAAGGCCCCCTTTACACCTCTACAATTTGGTGCCTTAAGTGAGTGCATTATGTGTTTTCAAATTGCAATGAAGCATCCTATTTATTTGAAACAGTCACCTTACCGGAACACATAGGTGTGAAGGCATCCTAAAGGAGCCATCAAGTTCAAACACCCATGAACTTATTTTGTATCATCTGGTATTCATTAAAGAAATATCCATGGCAATTGGTTAGTTCATTTGTTGATGGATGCCCTTGGTGCACTATTCATTTCCATTTGACACTTACAATGGGGAACTATTCCTCCCTCTGGCACTAATGATGGGTACAATTTCTCACACTGACAACAGCAATGGGTACAAATCCTCACACTGACATCTATAATGGGTCACTATTCCTTCCTCTGACACTTACAATGGGGCCTATTTCTCCCACTGACACCAATGATGGAGCACTATTCCTCCCACTGACACCAACGATGGAGCACTATTCCTCCTACTGATAACAAAGATGGGGCCTTATTCCTCCCACTGACACCAATGCAAGGGTATTATTCATCCAACTGGTACCAATGATGGAGCACTAATCCTCCCACTGACACCAATGAAAGAGTTTGATTCATCCAATTGATACCAATGATGGAGCACCAATCCTCCGACTGGCAACAATGATAGGGTACTATGTCTCAAACTGCTACCAATGATGGAGCACTAATGCTCGCACTGATGCCAATGATCAAGTATTATTCATCCAATTGATACCAATGATGAGGCATTAAGGAGAGGAGAGAGGAGAGAGGAAAGAGGAAAGAGGAAAGGCGTGGAGATGGGGAGAGGAGGGGTGGGAATGGGAGGGGAAGGGAAGAAAGGGGTGGGGAGGTGAGGGGAGGAAAGGAGAGAAGAGGAGAGGAGAGGATAGGAGAGAGGAGGAGAGGAGATGAGATGAGAGGAGAGGAGAGGAGATGAGATGAGAGGAGAGGAGATTTTATAAAGCAATAAATCTTTAAACATTGAGCAAATGAAGAATGGGAATTTCAACTGCTATTTTTGCTTAATACTGCCCTTGTTTTCCCAGTGTCTGCTGTAAGGCCAAAACGTGAAATCCTTGGCTTTCTTTCATGATCTTATTTACAATTTAAATTGTATCTCTGAAAGGAATTCAAGAGTGACATGTACTTTTAACAGCTTCCAAGATAATCTCAAGCCATATGTCTGAGAGTAAATGAGTTTATTGCCTTAAAGGAAGATCCCACTTGTTTTCTTCCAGTGCACAAAATTGGCTAATTGATGGGCAGTGTTCATTAATTTCCTGGACTCACTTTACATGGAAATTGTATATTTTTAGCCATAATTAAAGGTCTCCTAAACGGCAATTCCAGCTGGCACCAAGCTAATGCAAACAATATTAATGTTATCAAAATAAACAGATGAAGCGTTCATAAGATGTACAATAACTCACACACTGTATTCACTATGGACAAATTTGTTTTTGTGGGAGTGAAGATAAAACAAAACAGAGTACTCCGGATAGTGAGATAAAACTTCCCATAAATCATTAAAATGTGAATGAATTGCACTTATGAAGAAGCGACTTGATCAGAGCATATGACCAGGTAGCGGAACTCCCATCCGATCGCAGGTCACTTGTACAGAAGCACTTCCAAAAAGCTGGAAAAATGTCACTTCTTTGTGAGTGCAATTTATAAAATTTTATTGATTAATTGATCGGAAATTCAGACAAGAAAAGTCATATGTGAGCTTTTGGACGGAAATTCCGACCCTGTGTATGCGCCATTGGACTTTTGCTGTCGGAATTTTCACCAACAAAAGATTGAGAGCAGGTTCTCTACTTTTCTGACGGGAAAAAATCTGAAATTCCGCTCCTCTGTATGCAATTCAGACACGCAAAAAAACACGCAGGCTCAGAATGAAGCCAAACTGCCTATTGAACTTCATTGATCTCGCCTCGTCGTACGTCTTGTACATCTCCGTGTTCTTGACTGTCGGAATTTCAGACAAGATTTGTTTGACGGTGTGTATGCAACACAAGTTCGAGCCAACGTTCCATCAGAAAAAAAACACGGTTTACTTGTCAGAATTTCAGATCGTGTGTACGGGGCATTTGTTTTATCTGCACTACTTTGCACTCAATTTTGTTTTATCTTCAGTCTCAGTTATATATGGCTTTGTATATACATGGAACCTACTAGGATGAGCTACAGCCTACATAACAAGACATTTTTGGGTAAAACAAACACATATTTTTTTTTGCTTTGGTAAAAGTTCCCATGAGTAGTACCCAGTTCCGTCCCCATCAATGACATATGTTTATCAATCCTTTCCCTATTAGCCTACAAAATGTCAAGATGTTTTTTTAACTCAACCACTTACTGCAGGGAACCTCAGATTTGGTACCCAAACTTCAGTCATGTTTTTCCAAACCCTGCCCAAGCTGAACCCGGGTACAGTATGTTCCGCTCATCTCTAGTATGAAGAGCATGGAAGAGCTCCATCGGATGTCTACACCTGAATTTCCAGACACAGATTTAGTGGGCTTGCAAGTAGAGACCCTCTTCATTCCTTAGTAATAAGAAATTGAAAGGTGTTCTAGCCCTTCCCCCACTCCACTCAAAGTTCATATTGGATTTGTTTATTTTTATTTTTATCTCAGCAAAGTTAAAAGAGAATTTTAGTCTTTTTGTATTTTATTTGTAATCTTTTTATTGGCAGAAACATTTATAGTACTGTCCGTGATACTATTTTTATTTGCACTAACATACAATTTTTCAGCAAAAGCTTCTTGAAGGTCCAAGCAGTACAAATTAACAAAAGTTTTAGCTGAATGTTAAAAAAGTTACAATTTCCGAGGGAAAAAAAAGGTTTTAAATCTTTGATTACCGTATTTGCCAGCGTATAAGGCGACTGGACGTATAAGACGACCCCCTAATTTTCCAGCTAAAATGTTGGTTTTGGGATATACTTGCCATATAAGATGACCCCCTTCCCCCCTCACTTTGGCAAAAAAAATAATGCTAAAATAATGCACTGATCAATATATAAATGACACTGGCAGGGAAAGGGCTAATACTAGAGGGCGATTAAGGGGTTAACTGTGTTCCCTGGGTGTGTTCTAACTGTAGGGGGAATGGGCTTACTGGAACACCACCGAGATCGCTGTTTCCGATCACTGGGAACAGCAGATTTCCATGATGTCTCCTGTCAGAATGAGGATTAGCTTGGTTTACTAAAGCAGATCCCCGTTCTGCCTCTCTGTACTGTGATCGTGGGTCGCCAACAGACATTGTGTCTGCGGTACCCATGGCTGCACTTCACAGTGTCACATGCAGCTTGCTATGGGTGCACATGAGTGGAGCCACAGTTCCCTGTGTCCATTCAGACGCAGAGTCCCGACCTGGCCCTGCCCCCTCTATCCCCTTATTGGCTAGTTCACTTTGATTAACAACAACAGTAAACAATGGCGCTGCTGCTGTGTCTCAGCCAATCAGGAGGGAGAATCTCAGACGACTGAGACACTTGTGGACATCACTGAAAAGAGAGGGACCTAAGGTAAGTGTGAGGGAAGGCCGAGGGGGGCTTCCTGCACACAGAAGGCATTTTATCTTAATACTTGAGTATAAGCCGATCCGAATAAAAGCCGAGGCACCTCATTTTACCACAAAAAAATTGGAAAACATATTGTCTTTAGTATAAGCCTACGGTGGGAAAATGCAGAAGCTACTGGGTAAACAATGCCCATCTGCAGTCTCACTGTGCCCAGTTGCAGTCTCACTGTGCTCAGTTGTACATAGGACTACCGAAATACACGATTGCTTGTCTACAAGTCATCCCAAACACTGCAGCCAGACTGGTAATGGGTAAAAAAACGTGGGAACCAATCTCCCCGGTCATGAGGACCCTCCACTGGCTAGCTGTAAAGGATCGGGTGACATTTAAGACCCTCTGCCTCACCCACAAATGCACGCAAGGAAACGCGCCGCAATACTTATGTGAAAAAATGAAAAACACTACACCCTAAATCGGGCATCCTTCAGACATTCGGATGGAGGAAAACCATTGGGCCTTCAGAAAAAAAACGTAAGACCTATCTATTCTGAAGCATGGCTGGACGACGACATTGGATACAGCGCCTTAAGGCGATTTAGTTCGGATTTGTAGCACTAAACAAGTTACAGTACTCACTCAGTCTCTCACTGTGCCCATTTGCAGCCGTACCTTTCAATACTAAAACATTGTGTGTCTCCCGCTGTGTAATGCAGTCTGTTCGGCCATCAATTGAAACAAAACCCCGCCTCCTCCTCTTCTGTACGTGATAGTCCAAAGGAGAATGAAGATTTGCGGTCCAAGGACCCAGATTATGGAACACTCTACCAACCAACATCCGGTTGGAGGGAAACCACCATCAGGAGAGTGATCAAAACCCATCTCTTCTAAAGACCTAAGGAATGAATACTAAGTGCCCAGAGGCGATTCAGTTTGCATGTGTTGCGCTATATAAGTTTCTCACTCACTCACTCACTCACTCACTCACTCACTCATAGAGGAACACTGATACAATGCTGGGACACTGTATCAGTGTCCCGCCTATCACAGACAAGGAGGAGGTGGGGCTTTTTTACAATGGATGGCCGAACAGACTGCATTACACTGCAGGAGACACACACTGTTTTAGGAATGAAAGGTACGGTTCACTCGAGTATAAGCCAAGGGGGAGTTTTTCAGCCTAAAAAATGGGCTGAATAACTCGACTTATACTCGAGTATATACTGTAGATGGTTGACCACGTATGACCATCAGCTTCATCTATTGTCCATAATGCATCATTATCTTGATTCACTCTATTCTATATGAATGAAAAATATTCGACCTGGAGAGAAAAAAAATTATAATAACAGATTCATGTTTTCCCATTAATTCAGAACAAATGTAGAAACTGTTCACAGGATTATTTTATAATTACGTTCCAGTGTGTTAGAGCATTACAAAATGCTTTGTACATTTGTATAGTTTGTATTTCTATATGAGCATAAGAAAAGAAGGTCACCGATGACCAGATGCATCCACAAAGCCTGCGTAGGCTTTAGGTCACACGAGGGCGCTCAGGAGCAAATTATATATATATTTTTTTTCAATGGCAAGAAAAAAGTGTTCTTTTATACTTAAAATATTAATGTGATTTGTTCATGCTGCTGACACATGCCTTATTGATCAAGGTGAAGTGCGAATTTTAATGATAGGCAATTTTAAATCAGACCTATAATTAAAATTCCCATTTCACATGAATGGATAGGGCATATTTCAGTAATAAATTTCCAGATGGCCTGACTGACTTGTCAACGAAGTGCAGAATTGTTCCTGCTCATGATATGGTATTAAAGATATTTCTACATGGAAATAACAGTGACAATATTTTATTTTTAGAGAGTACATATTCTGTAATTTTCTCATTTTTTGCATGCTTCTATATATTTTATATTGCATTAGGTAGAGAGGTATATTGTTTAAAAAATAGAGGATTAGTCAATAGTGGCAAGTTAAATTAGTATCTACAGTGACTGACTGCTTATCTGCCCAACAGCTGCTGAAATAAAATGTCAGCCACACAAGGAGTGCATTGTTTTCAAAATGTCAGCTGATTCATAGACCTACATTACGTACAGCACAACCATTGTGTAGCACTGCAAAGCAGGAGGCAGATCTTTAGTATGGAATGAGAAAATATGGCTGTCCCTTTTTATATATACTGTAGACTTACATTGAAGCAAAACGTTTCCTTAACAAAGTGCATTTTTAAGTAACTGTAACTAAATTATTGTTAACTACTTTAAACCCGGACTAAAATGCAGGTAAAGGACCTGGCCAGTTTTTGCGATTCATCACTGCGTCGCTTTAACTGACAATTGTGCGGTCGTGCGATGTGCCTCCCAAACAAAATTGGCTTACTTTTTTTCCCACAAATAGAGCTTTCTTTTGGTGATATTTGATCACCTCCTTTCTTTTTATTTTTTGCGCTATAAACAAAAAAAGGGCAACAATTTTGAAAAAAATGCAATATGGGGTATAGTTTTATTGCATTTTTTTTTTTTTTTACTACTAATGGCGGAGATCAGCGATTTTTCTTTTTTTCGTGACTGCGACATTATGGCGGACACATCGGACAATTTTGAAATATTTTTGGGACCATTGTCATTTTCACAGCAAAAAATGATATAAAAATGCATTGTTTACTGTGAAAATGACAATTGCAGTTTGGGAGTTAACCACTAGGAGGCGCTGAAGGGGTTAAGTGTGACCTCAAATGTGTTTCTAACTGTAGGGGGCGGGGCTGGACGTGTGACATCATTGATCATCTTTCCCTATATCAGGGAACAGACGATCAATAACAGCCCCACAGTGAAGAACGGGGAAGGTGTGTTTACACACAGCTCTCCCCGTTCCTCAGCTCCGGGGACCGATCGGGTCCGCGGGTCCCGCGGTCATGGAGCTTTGGACCGGCTGGGCACTTAAAGAGGACTTACAGGTACGTGCTTGTGCCCAGCCGTGCCAAATTTTTTAATACATTTTGACTTGATATACAAACGTCAGCTAACACGAACAGCAATACTTTCCCTCTTTGAACATACTTCCAGATACGACATTTCCGTAGAAAAGCTAATCGTGACTTCTTTGTTTCTCGCCATCTCGCCCCCTTTGAACAGCTATGCACTCAAACTGCACCACAACAGCATGTGATCTCTAATATTTATAACATACTCTCCTCAGGCGGCGTACACACGAGGGGATATGTCCGCTGAAAACGGTCCGATGGACCGTTTCAGCAGACATCTCCGCTCGTGTGTATGGGCTAGCGGACAGATTTCTCCACCCGACAGATTTCAAAGCAAGCTTTGAAATCTATCCGGTGGGAATCTGTCCGCCCGACATGTCTGCTGGTTAGTACACTTACCAGCAGACATGTCGGCCCCCACCGCCGCTGCGCCGCTGCCGAATTGATTCGGCGCATGCGCGTAAGTGTTTTACTTCCTGGTGCGGTGACGTGGCGGTGACGCGGCGGCGTCAACGTCACCGCCGCGTCACCGCCACGTCACCGCGCCGTCCGGCGGCGGGGAATTTGATCCGATGGTGTGTACACGCCATCGGATCAAACTCCCGATCGGACATATCCGATGGAAATGGTCAGCGGACCGTTTTCATCGGATATGTCCGATCGTCTGTACGCCGCCTCAGACTGTTCGATGAAATCTAACAAAGTGTGTTTAAAATTTGTGTTGAGCGGAATACGCCATATTCGATTTTGCGATATTGCGCGAATATATAGAAGAATATTCGCGAATATTTGCTAATATCGAATATTCGTGATATTTTATCCCAAAAAAATTTTGCAAAATTTCGCTAATGCGAAATTTCGCTAATGCGAAAATGATTGCGAAATTCTCATAAACCGAGATCATTTCCTGTATTACTAAACTAATATGCACTAAACACTAACTCTACACGAACTCTACTTAAAAGAAAGGAGAATAAGGGGGCAAAAGAAGGGCGGAGAAGATAATCGCGCAATATTCCGTTTGCCGAATATTCGAGTTATTCTGATTGGCTCTGATGCAAGGACGAATCAGAGCCAATCAGAATAACTCGAATATTCGGCAAAAGGAATATTGCGCGATTATCTTCTCCGCCCTTCTTTTGCATCAAAGCCAATCAGAATAACTCGAATATTCGGCAAAAGGAATATCGCGCAATATTCCTTTTGCCGAATATTCGAGTTATTCTGATTGGCTCTGATGAAAAAGAAGGGCCGAGTAGCTGCGAATGAGAATTTTCGGCAACATAAAAGAATCGCATCAGCTACTCGGCCCAGGGTCTCTCTCTAATCATACCAGCAATGCTTTTAGACGTCGATCGAGATCACTAGGATGTAATCTGTTTTAAAAATAAATTTGAAAAAATACGAATATTCGCCATAGCCATTCGCCATAGCCATTCGCCATTCGCGAATACTCGAATATGCAATATTCGTAGCGAATATTCGCAATGCGAATATTCGTGAGCAACACTATTTAAAATGGGAAAAATAACTAAAAACAGAGATGACAGAGAAGCAATGGGAACACGTTTCTACAATAGCACATAATGGTACTCTTAACGTCTCGATCTAAGAAAACAAGTATAAACTTCTAACCCGCTGGTATAGAACACCAGTAATTCTACACAAATTCTGTAGAGCTCGGCCTTTTCTGATAAATGCTGGAGCTGTTTCAGGTAAATAGGTACTTTTTCTCACATATGGTGGTCATGCCTCAGAATCCAACCATTTTGGACACAAATCCGAGAACTAACAATGCAAAAATCTCCACACATGCTTTAGAACATACCCCAACTGTTCCTCCTTTACCACTCAGACTTACCGACACACCAATACAGCAAAACACTAATACCACCCTTGATAAATGCAGGCAAAATGTGTGTAGCGCTACCCCATTCAGGAGCCGCTGGTTAAGTTGGAAGCTGGAAATTAAGTTACCTCTCAGTGGTGTCTAGGGGTAGATGCAGTGAGTAGAGCAATAACGAATGTCGCAATAACGTAGCTGAAGTTTTCTGAATGCTTTATTTTCCTGGTCCAACACGACCAACACATCAACTTGAGGTAGATAGGGAAAGGTTGATGAAGGAAGAGTAACTTCGCAGAGTCAGGCTTGGATAGAGAAAGCAGTTCTGCCTTCTGTTGTTAAATCAATCACGTCGCCATTTCAGCCGGAGTGGGTGCAGTGCACCTGGACAGGCCTCTCACACAGACCTGGCAGCCAGAGTGTCACTGAGAAAGCCAAGAAGGAACAAGTCGCTGCCACCGACTTGGCTCTAGAAGATTAGTAGAGGCCTCTGCCACAGGTCCCTTACTTAGGAGCAATAGAGCATATCTCCTCAATTCTGTCTTCTTAAGATGCGGAACCCCAGTCAGTCACTGAGGTTCCCCAGTCACTTCAGTGTCTCTGAACCATGAGGGCCCAGAGTCGGGAACTTCACGTGGCACGTGCCCCGGCCAGGTAGGCCATAGTGGAGGGGCCCGCGACAAGCTCACACCCTGAAGGTGGGTGCCGCATCTGGAACCAGGAACCCTTGAAGAACTCCGAAAAATGGCGTCTGCCACAGATATACCCCTCCCATCATGCCCCGCGAGGGAAACGCTCCTCAAATTGGCAGCTGGGGAAAAGTGGTTCTGCCCGAACCCCTCTGCTGCCACCTGCCGCCCAGAGATGGGATCACATCCCTGGAGCGCAGAATGACCCACAGGACAATTCAGAAATGACAGCTGCCAAACCTTAACAAATCAACCTGGGTGAGAGCAAGTAAGTCTCTCACCATACTAACTTTAGCGTAGCACCCTTTCTGAAAGTAAGGGGGCGCTACATGTGTATCCCTCTTCATTGGGGATCAACCCAAGTTTTGACCATTCCTGAATGGCTTAAACGAGTTGAAAAAATTGCGAAAATTGAGGAATTCATCTCTATAGCCAAAGACTGTCGGGCCAAATTTTCACACACATGGGCCTGCTGGTCCCACTTTTGCACTACAGGTAGATACAAATCATTGTTAGGCCCAATTCCTCCAGACCTTATACCACAAGACATTTGAGACTCTTAACGACTCTACTCTTACTTCAGTAACTACAGTTATTTCCTTCAAACCCCAAGATAGGCCTCCTACCCCTAAACAAGGGAAGAATGAGGGAGGACCCTCCTCGGGATCTCAGATCAATTATCCCAATAAATTCTCAGATTAGGTGACTTTCCAATCTTACACTAACCCCTAGGGATTGGTGGCGGAGACTGAGATGCTAACTATTATACCCCCCCCAACCCAACTCCACCCCAACCCTGCTTCCCACCCTTCCTTCCTTCTCTCCTTTCTCCTCTTTACATCTTAAACCATCCCCCACACCCAATAGTGCTTAATTTCATTAAATATCGATACTCGACCAACTTTAGTCATACTTTAGTCATACAAACTTTAGTAGATGAAGAATCATGCTCAGAGTTGATTGTCACATTACCAACCTGTGGATCTCCAACTTGATCTATTCAATACACTCAAACCTGTCTAGCACTACCCCCTAAGGAGCTGCTGGTTTAGATTTGGGCCTGCCGTTACCTTACTGTTCCATACGCTTGCTTCAGGGGTTGTCCTTGAAGAGTTGTCCACAAGAATTTACGCACTTACACAAAGTCTCTTTCAAGGATTTTATTAACAAAGTTCTCCAACAGATAGGTAGAGGGATCGAGAAAGACTCAGGCACTTTCACTTTGCTGATCACGGGTACCACTTTGATCCAGAGGATTAAATCAGCTCCACACTGGATTTTAGCAACCACCAGATAGGCCTACTCTCAGCGGCCTAGCAGCTGAGACGAAGCTCGACAAAGTCTCTGCCACAGACTTAATGAGTGTCGTCAGGCCGTCCCACGATCTTCTGCCACAAGATCATGTAACCGACTGCACACTCAATATAGTTCCAACAAAAGTTACACGACTCACAGTGCCAAGAATCTTTCAGCCGGACCGGCAGCACTGTGAGGTAATTCCACCAGGGTACGTCCATCAATTGAATCCCACTGGCTCAGATTTTTTCCGTAGATAAGGTAGCCATCCCTGGATCAGTAGACCCCAGAAACTCCTGGGCCTTAAATCCTTAACTTGCATAATGGTCCGGATCTTAAGTTGTTAATGTAGCACCTCGGCACAGGAAGTACATTTTTTTTTTTTTCAAATTGCGACAAAAGGTACACCTTTTAGAGCAATGCCTAGGCACAACTGACATCTCTAGATGTTTCCTATAACATAGCAAATTATCACTATTTGAGTTCAGGTCCTGTAATAACTCAAAAATGGGCAGCTAAATATTATTTTTTCCCATTTTAATAGAAATTAAATCTGGGTGCGTTTACACTAGCCGATCTGGTTTCCTTCCATGTGAAAAGCTGTGTTTCATGAGCCGCCCCTTCTGCTTGTACATAATTTCTGTACCTGTCAGAGATAATGAATGAATTGGTTGGATGATGTACGAGTGTTAGTGGCTTGAGCAAACACTGCGGTCTTGTTATTACATGTGAAATTAATGCATAATGTAAAGGACACACAGCTTGTTCAATAAGGCAGTGCAAAAAGAGATGATGGATTTTTTTTATGTACAGTAAACCTGTATGTGAATCAGTTAAAACAGGAGATGTAACCCAATCACTGAAATCTCTCATAAGCTTTAACATGATAATGTGATTTCAAAAGGCACTTTTTCATTATTTGTAAACCTACAATTTTCAATAAAATAATAAAATAATCTCACCAAAAAAAGTGTCAAAAACTAAAAACCACAAGACAGTTTTTGATACCTTTATTAAAAAGGAAAACTAAAGAAAAGATTGTCCCGTGATGTGTATCCATGGTCAATCACGCCGCCCGACAAACCCGAAAAAATGAAAAAAGAGCCTGGTATGGACTGAGGGGGGGGGCACACCATTTTTCCATAGATTTTTTCATATATATAGCCCCGAGCCGCCAATAAATTACAGCCACAAGCTAGTTTAACAGCTTGCCTCCCGCCGGCCATCAAATAATGACTGGGCGGTGCGGCTCTCGTTCTGGCCGGGTGTCATATGAAGTCCTCTGCTTCTCGGCCCTCTCAGGTACATATGTGCATGCCCGGCACCCACGATGTGCATCAGTAACAGAGCAGGACCGTGGACCACTTCCTGTCAGGTGAGAGACCGATGGTGTGTTCCCAGTACAGAGGAACACGGATAATGCCTCCTCCCCTTTGTGAGTCCCTCCCCCTACAGTTAGAATCTCTCCCTAGGGAACATATTTAACCCCTTGATCACCCCCTAGTGTTTATTCCTTCCTTGCCAGTGACATTTATACAGTAATTGGTGCATTTTTATAGCACTGATCGCTGTAAAAATATGAATGGTCCCAAAGTAGTGTCAAAAGTGTCTGCCGCAATGTCACAGTCATGATAAAAATCACAGATCACCGCCATTACTAGTAAAAAAAAAATGCCATAAACATATCCCCTATTTTGTAGATGCTATAACTTTTGCGCAAACCAATCAATATACGCTTATTGTGTTTTTTTTTTTTTACCAAAAATATGTAGAAGAATATATATCGGTCTTAACTGATTTTTTCAAACTTGTCGCTCTTCTTTTGTTTATAGCGCAAGAAATAAAAACCGCAGAGGTGATAAAATACCACCAAAGGAAATCTGTATTTGTGGGGAAAAATTATAAAAATTTCATTTGGGTACAGTGTTGCATGACCGTACAATTGTCGTTCAAAGTGTGACAGCGCTGAAAGCTGAAAAATGGCCTGGGCAGGAAGGGGGTTTAGGTGCCCTGTATTGAGGTGGTTAAAAAACGTTATTTTCCTTTACAAATGTCATTACTGCTGCGGCACTGTTCTACACATTTGATATATGTGCCACTTTACAGGCAGACTAAGGGCACCCCCCAGGTGTGATATTTAAAGGAATATTTCATTTTTATTGTTTCACTTTAAGCATTATTAAAATCATTGCTACTGAAAAAAATATTGTTTTAAAAACGTGTGTTGCATTGATACATGTCCTCTAGGCCAGTACCCGGTTCCTCAATAACTTGCATATAAGCCTTTGAAATGAGGACTTTCATGTTCGTGTTCTAAAGACTTTCGCTAGAACTTTTTGATAAAAATGTACAATGTTGGTACACCAGGTGCTCGAAATATGGATAAAAGTGCTCCTTAGTAAAAAATGGTTGGCCTCTTACCTGAACCAATGGTTCTTAGACCTTGCAATCAGTGACCGAGATGTTGATATCACACACAGCATATCTCCACGGCATCACAGGAATGCAATCCATAAATCCAGATAACATGCATAAAGTAGGGAGAAGCCTCATGGTGTAAATCAGCCAAAGGCTGACCCTGACCGAACGCGTTTCTCCAAAAATGGCATCTTCTGGGATTGAAGGATATACCCCATCCTCAGACAGATAGTGAGGAAGAGAGTCCTTAGTGGTCCTAAAGTGTCACTTTGCCCAATGGTGGCTGGTGATAATCTTAGAAGATGCCGTTTTGGGGTCGGAGATTGCGTGTGACGTCATTGTGACTAGCTGGACAGGTGACACCACGGCTTGTTCATTTTTGTTCATGCTTAAAAACTTAGGGCCAGATTCAGAGAGCGATTACGCCTGTCTAACTGGTGTTAGACAGGAGTAATTTCAAATTTTGCGGAGCATGCGCAGTTCGATCGCCGCGGGAACGCGCCTATTTTAAATGCTTCACGCCCCCTACTCGAGTAGATGGCTTGCGCCGGGAGAAATACACTACGCCGCCGTCGTTTACTGGACAAAATCTACCGGGATTCCACGTAGAGCCAGGTAAAATACGGCGGCGTAGTGTATTTCTGATACTCTACGCGAATCTAATTGTATCTGAATCTGGCCCTTAGCCTCCATGTAAGTGTAACTTTTATCCTTTTAATAAAACCTCTTGGCTGATTTACACTATGAGGCTTTTCCACGCTTTATGCATGTTATCTAGATGTATGGATGGAATTCCTGTGATGCCGGTAAAGATATGCTCTCTGAGTTACTGGCTGTTTTACCAGACAACAAAAAAAAAGAAATAAAGCCAAAAAAAGGGAATTTAATGCAGCCACATGTAAGAATTGGTAGGTTGCAATACAATAAATGTTTGCCTTTGGGTTTAAAGTGGTTGTAAACCTCAGACATGAAGTATGAACAAAGTATATCTTTCTATAGAGTGTACTTTTCTCATTCCAGAGCACTAAGTGTAATTTCTGTCTGCTGCTTTGTTCCTCTGCTATCAGCATGAGTCACTTCTGACAAGTTTTTCTGACACCAAGAGATAAAAAAAGGTGATGGGGAAGGGTGCTCCAGCACACAGCTTGTGATTGACAGCCTTGGTTCTGTTCCTGTTTACTGTGTAAAGGGAGTGTGCCACTTTTCTCCAATTAATTCTCACTGAGCTCTGCAGAGGGTAACTTCTGCTCCCTACCCTCTGCTTAATGAAAGATCAGACAAGCTGTATACATTCTGCACTTTGAACAGATGTAGAGAACCAAGTGCTGCAGACAAACAGGTACGACTTATGTTGAAGGATTTGTTTCAACTCTGTGTATCACATGAGGCCAGTCACCTCACTGGGTATATGTAAGGGTTTACAACTACTTTATTAGTGTACTGCTGTAATTGTGTAATTATAAATATTGCACATTGATGTTCTACATTAATGACTCCTGGTCCATGGCAAAGTCTACATAAAAAAAGCAGGCAAAATGGTCAGAGAAAGGACAGACCCTTTTTCTCCACAGATATGGAAGGACAAGGTGTAGGGCTTTCTTATTAGAAATTCTAGCATTTTTTTGTAAATTAAATGTCATGTATGTACCCTGTAATAAATGATTGTGTAATAAATAAATATTTTAACCACTTGTGTACCATCCACCGTACATTTACTGCGGCAGGGTGGCCACTCTGTGCCAGATAAAGTACCTAGTAAGGGAACAAACAATTCCGGTTAGAGGCATGCGCGCGGCCAACTAGCCACTTCGGCTTTGATCACACACAGTGGGAGCCCAGCGACAGGTAACACGGAATCGATGTCCACTAGCACCCACCAATTTACAGGACAAAAGGCAGAATGACAATCTGCTTATGTAAACAAGGCAGATTGTTATTCTGTCAGAAGGGAAGGTATTTATCCTGTGATTTAGCACTGGGAAACCCTTTTTGAAAGATAAAAAGTGCATTTTATATACAACTATGTGAATCAGACCAAAATTAGGGACAAATGAGGGGGGGGGAGCGACAGAGGGACATTGTTCCAAATCAGGGACAGTCCCTCGAAATCAGGGACAGTCCCTCAAAATCAGGGACGCTTGGGAGCTTTGGTAGGCGGCACTGATGGCACTGATAGGCGGCACTGATAAGTGGAACTGGATAGGCAGCACTGATGAGGAGCTATTGACAGGCATTACTGAGTGGCACTGATTGCCACTTTGATGGGGCACTGACAGGCATTACTGATGGGACACTGATTGGCACTTTTTTGGGCACTGCTGATTATCAGCACAGACCCCCCCCCCCACTGACAGGGAGAGCCGCCGATCAGTTCTCGCTGTCAGCGTGAACCAAGGAGCGACGTTTACTGGCACTTCCTGGTTCACGCGATGATCAGCTGTGATTGGTCACAACTGATCACATGGTAAGAAGCCTCTGTCAGACACACAGCATCTCCAATCGCCACACTGTGCGCACCTCCGCCGGTGTGTGCCGACTCTGTTATCCGTCATATGATGAGCGTTTAGGATAACACAACCACTTTGCCGCCATCATTCTGCTATATGGTGGGTGGCAAGTGCAGGGCTGTCTTAATAGCATCATGGTTCCCTGGGCAAAGTAACGCTCTGGGGCCCCTGCAATGACAGTGCAGGTAAACAGACATCAAGTAGGTAGGAGGCAAACTGCCTCCCCTGTGTATCTATTTCTCAGTACCATCATGGGGCCCCCAATTTTGGGGAACCGTGGGCTTAATTACCAGCTGCTTTCGGGAAAGTGCAGGAACCCCCCCCCCATGCAGCTGGGGACCCTGGGAAGTGCCCAGTTGTGCCCTCTCATTAAGACAGCCCTGGGCAAGTGGTTAAAAAGGTTTGGGATTTTCAGGCTGCATTAATACGTTACAAACCTTGAATCCCTCGGTAGGCTCTAACAAACTTGACCCCTCTACTTTTTGTTTTCTAATATGTTATAAATCATTACTGTTTTGTGTTCATTACAATGCATGTTAAGCATGTTTACTGTATGCTTGACTGTATTCACGACAGCTGGGGCTCTATAAATAAATGATAATAGGAATAACTTGCTGGTTGCGCAGTTTTAGAATTGGAGGTCTCCTGTTTATATGGAAGGCCACAAGCCTTGATGGCTCTGTTCCGTGACAAATCCTTTACCTTCTCGGAATTTTGAAAGCATTCTGTTCTACCAAGTTTTTTTTTTCTCACTTCCTACGCACAACTTCTCAATACAACCAATATGATTGACTTGAACCTAACTTTTAAGACACATCTATAACAATAAATGGCACACACACAGCCACATACATCCATGATTGCTAGAGCAATAAGATTTATAGATACCGACTCTTTGTAACTCTCTGGATAGCCCTCACGTCCCAGAAATGTAATTCACCAAGTAGACTTACAAGGCTTCTATTTTCCCCCTAGTGATAAATAGACGCTTAGTCGTTTTAGTGAGTATTCTGTTGGGTAAGCCGATGAAGACAGACAGAGTGGCTTCCATTCCACAAAAGCGGCGCAGGGTTTTTGATGAATTATGGATAGCAAGACGCCACCAGGAAAGTTTATGAGTTGGCAAAACAAGAGCAACAATGTGAGGACGGATGATTAAAAGGACTCCCGTGTCTTTCTGCACTGCCTGGAACAAGTTGCTTTGCTGTGATTTAACCGTTTGGGAAATACTTGCTTAAAATGGAGTTTGAACAAGTGAATGGATATGAAATTCAGACCTGTAGAAATGGAACACTGAGAGGCTCTGCTTGGTATTCTATGGGTGGGATTGGAGCAAAATAATATTTTCAGCTTTATATTAATTCACAAATCAGATAAAAGGAGTTTGAATATTACTATAATTATTATTATACAGGATTTATATAGCGCCAACAGTTTACGCAGAGTTTTACAATATAAAAGGGAGACAATACACTTACAATACAATAAAATAGGGCCCTGCTCAGAAGAGCTTACAATCTAATAGGGTGGGGCAGGTGGTACAAAAGGTTGTAACTGGGGAATGAGCTGATGGAAGTGGTAAAAGATTAGTTGGAAACGTAATAGGCTTCCCTGAAGAGGTGAGTTTTCAGGGATCGCCTGAAGGTAGCAAGAGTAGGGGATCATTAATATTATTATTATCAAGAAAGAAAGAGGAGAATGGAGCGAGAGAGAGAAAGAGAGAGAGAGAGAGAGAGAGAGAGAGGGAAATGCCCTGTACACACGATCGGTTCACCTGATGAAAACGGACCGAGGGATTTTTTCATCGGATATCCGATGAGGCTGACTTTCATCAGTCTTGCCTACACACCATCAGTTACAAAAACAATCATGTCCAATGCTGTGACGTAAAACACAACAGCGTGCTGAGAAAATGAAGTTCAATGCTTCCGAGTATGCGTCGACTTGATTCTGAGCATGCGTGTATTTTTGATCGATGGATTTCTCCACAAATTATAGTTTTTTATATATTTAACGTTTTTATTAAAGATTTTTCCAATAAAATGCCAAACAAAGACAGTAGTACAAGAACAGGTAAAGAGATGGAGCCATTCCATACAGCTGAATAGAGTCAGGAGAGCAAACCCCCATAATAATAAAAAAAACAATCTAGCAGACCAGCTCCCCTAAACTAAACAAGAAGTTGAGGGCGAATTAATCTTGTGAATGCTCCAATGGCGTACTCGCTGATGCTGTAATGCCGCGCGGTGCCCTTGACCCCCACCCCCGGACGCCCCTAAAAGTGATTACACTGCGCCCTGAGATCCGTGGCCCCAGGATCCGCGCCGCCACAGACCAGCCGCCGCCAAATAGCATTGTGGATAAAGTTCGCCCGTTCCAGAGCAATCAGTAATGATTGGAGCCAAGTACAAAGATGATCGTTTTTTTCTATCGTTTTTTTAACCATACCAAAATTTTAAAACAGGTTCTATTTTTTTTCACCGATGTGAAAAAAAAAACTGATGGGGCCTACACACAATCGGTTTGTCCAATAAAAACGGTCCATCGGTTCATTTTCATCAGACAAACCAATCGTGTGTACAGGGCAAAAGAGGAGGACATGGAGGGAGAGAGAAAGAAAAGAAAGAAAGAAAGAAAGAAAGAAAGAAAGAAAGAAAGAAAGAAAGAAAGAAAGAAAGAAAGAAAGAAAGAAAGAGAAAAAGAAAGAAAGAAAGGGTAATGGAGGGAGGGAGAAGAAAGAAAGAAAGAAAGAAAGAAAGAAAGAAAGAAAGAAAGAAAGAAAGAAAGAAAGGGAAATGGAGGGAGAAAGAAAGAAAGAAAGAAAGAAAGAAAGAAAGGGAAATGGAGGGAGAGAGATAGAAAGAAAGGAAGAAATAAATAAAGGGAAATGGAGGGAGAAAGAAAGAAAGAAAGAAAGAAAGAAAGGGAAATGGATTGTGTATCCTAACCAATAGGTCAAAACCGATCGTTAGTATGCAAAACCATAGGTTAAAAAGCTGCTCATGCTCAGAATCAAGTTAACGCATGCTTGGAAGCACTGAACTTTATTTTTTTCAGCACGTCATGTTTTACGTCACAGCGTTCTGATACGATCGGTTTTGGTGTGTACGCACATCAGACCATCAGTCAGCTTAATCGGTTAACCGATGAGAACAGTCCTTCGGACCGTTCTCATCGGATGGACTGATCGTGTGTACGAGGCTTTAGAGAATTAGGGCCAATATCCATGTCATTTGCCAATTCCTTCTATGCTTTGATGTTTTGTTTTTATTGGTGATGTTATTTGTCATTTTATCTGTGTCATTTGCCTATTCCGTCCATGAGCTGAAGTTTTCTTTTTTTTTATTGTGGAATAATTTATTTCAGAATAATGATGAAAAAGAAAGAAAGAGCAAGAGGAAGAGGATATGAGGGGGGTTTATGGCGAGCGAGAAGAAAGGAGAAGGAAGATGTTTTAGCTTCTCATTAGCAGGGCATCTGATTTGTGGTGAATGTGGGTGATGACTTTCAAGCAGGATAAAAAGCGTGAGGCGTTCTTCGCTAGTCAGTGGAGAATCGATGATAAAATCATTAATCCATTATTTTAAAATAACAAATGTTTAAAGCAATCAGGCCTCTACAATGTAACATTGACTGTTTTTCTTTTGATTGCAGGGGGGAGAACAGAGCAGTTACCAAGCTGCTCTAACAAAGTCACTTAAGCCGTCTCTATCTTTTGTCAGTTCCTCTTCACTGTTAACCTCGGGTGCAGCAATCAGGTTCCTGTTTTGAAGCATTATGTTCACTCTTTGGAGTATGTGGCCTATCTAAGCCTACTTGTAGCGTTTGATAGGTTTTCTGGCTATTGGTTGGTTGGTCAATGCTTATAATTCAGCACATTTTCACAGGTGATTTCAACAATCAACCAAAGATTTTCAATGACAAAGATTTCCTGTGATGCCTTATTTCTCATACTCATAGAGTAAAATGGATTTGGCATTATGCTGAAAGATTCTCAACTGCACAATATCATAAAGGGGTTTTTCCAGTAACTTTACACATTTGTAATAAAATTCTGAAATGTCATGCCATGGCATGCATCATCAGTATATGTTTTTCAGAAAAGCTACACTTTTTATCTTTCTAAAGCCAACCTTGATCTTAACTGAAGACTAGGCTGAGATTATATCACCAGTCAGCTGCAGGCAGGGGGAAGCATTTCCTCAGTCTCCTCTTCCACAGTGATTAGACATTATAATATTGTAGCAAATCTTATGCAGTGTACACACAACCGTTTTTAATGTCATGGAAAAAACAATGTTTTTTTTTCCACGTGATTCTCATCAAGCTGACCTTGCATACACACGATCGTGAAAAAAAATGCTCAAGCAAAGCGCGGTGACGTACAACACGTACTATAAAGGGGAAATTCCATTTGATTGGCGACACCCTTTGGGCTGATTATGCAGATTTACCTTCTAATAACCTGCTCTTGAGCATGCATGGTTTTTTCCCCCGTCGTTAAAGCCTACACGCGACGACATGAAAAACGACAAGAAAAAATAGAGCATGTTCTAAATTTTTAATGCCCATTTTTCACATGGAGAAAAATGCTCTGGTGCCTACACACGATCAGTTTTAATGACCAATTTAAATAATGGCAATTTTCTCATCATGAAAAACAGTCGTGTGTACGCCGCATTAAATAAATACTAAAGGTTTGTTTTTTATTAGATCAATTGATTGCTGTAAGCTAGAGCATTTAAATATCACTTACCTCGTTTTTCCTTTTGACCTCCAAAATACAGTAATCCAGGTTTGAAAATGCCATTTCCTGTCTCTCCTCTTCTTGCTTTCCACCAGCACCTGAGCTGTTTGGCATGGTGGAAAGCAGAATGTGCTCACCCCCTCCCTATGACTACAGCCCTGCGTGAAGATGCTCTCTTATCCCTCACAGGCATGGAGGCTAAGCCTAATGGGAACTGTAGTACCCATTAGGCCATGATGTAGCAAGAATGAATGTGCACCGAAAAACCAGGAAGTCAGTGAGAATAATGATTCGGGAGTGCTGGAGGTGAATAAAACAGCTCGATTTCAACAGGTATCAACCTAGTTATAATGCAAAACATTACTTTTTACTTTATCAGCTACTGTCAGACTTTAATATAAGAGGAAAATATTTTTGTCTTTACAACCCCTTTAAGGTCAGAGGCAGCCACAGGGGCTGATCTGTATCAGATATTTTGAACACCGCTAAGAACTTCACAGTCACCAGGATGTACATGTTTGTGCCATCTCTGAGGCCTCGTACACACGACTGAGAATCTCGTTGTGAATGAAACATAGTTTTGCTCGACGAGTTCCTTGTTAGGCTTGTTGAGAATCTTGTCAAGCTTTCATTGCATACACACTGTTAAGACGTACGATGGCACTATAAAGGGGAAGTTCGATTCCACTGGCACAACCCTTGGGGCTGCTTTTGCTAATACTAAATCCTTTGTTGGTAATGACATCTTCAAGACACCCCCTGTATGGAGAAACTAGTCCAATGCGTTGCTCAGGTGTGATTGTGGCCCATTCTTTAACACAAACCGTCTTCAAATAGTGTAGCTTTCGTTGGCCTCTTCTATGAACTCAGATTTTTAGTTCTTTCCATAGATTTTCTATTGGATTCAAATCAGGTGATTGGCTGGGCCATTCCAGCAGCTTTATTTTATTTCTTTTAAACTAATTGAGAGTTTCCTTGGCTTTGTGTTTGGGATCATTGTGTTACTAATATGTCCACCCTTGTTTCATCTTCACCATCAAGGTAGATGGCAGCAGATTTTCTATCAAGAATGTCTTGGTCCATTTTTCCATTCATCCTTCCTTCAATGATATGAAGTTTGCCGGTACCGTATGCTGAAAAACAGCTCCACCCACACCATGATTTTCTCACCTCCAAACCTCACTGTTGGTATGGGGGTGTTTTGGGGTGATGTGCAGTGCCATTTGACCACCAAACATGGTGTGTATTATGGCAAAGACTTTCAATTTTGGTCTCATTTTACCAGACTATATTCTCCCAGCATTTGACAGACTAAATGTAGTACATCGAACTTTAAAAAAACTCCAACATGCTTTTTCTTCAGCAATGGAGTCTTGTGTGGTAAACGTGCATACAGGCCATGGTGGTTGAGTGCATTACTTATTGTTTTCTTTGAAACAATTGTACCTGCTAATTCCAGGTCTTTCTGAAGCTCTGCACAATTGGCTCGTGGACAACTCTTCTAATAATTATTTTCACTCCCCTGTCAGAACTCTAATGAAGAGCACCTGGTCATGGCCATTTTATAATGAAATGATATTCTTTCCACTTCTGGATTATGGCCCCAACAGTGTTCACTGGAACATTCAAGTGGTTGTAAAGCCTCAAGGTTTTTCGCCTTAATGCATTTTTTAAACCTGCATGGTCTAATGATCTTTTTAAAAGTGGAGCTGGACAATCAGCTAAATTTGAGTGCCCTTCATGACTATAGCCTTAAATGCAATGTTCCCTGGCTAGCATTAGTTGTTCTCTGCTTCCATCTCAGTACAATGCCTTGTGCTGCCTTCTACCAGTGTAATATTATTCAGTTTGCAGCTTTCCACAGCTGTTTGTTAATTAGAACCAAAAGGCTATTCAGTATTTATGTTGTTCCAATGTATTTAGTGTAAACATTTTTCAATAATCACATGCAGATCAATGACGAGTTAAGCGATCGTGGGGAAAGTCGATTAAAGCAATTTGGATTTAGATTTTTGCTCGTTTGTCTCTTTATTACTTATTGATTTCTTTTCTCTTTCTCTCACACACTTTTAACTCCGCTGAAGAAAGATGCCGCAGCAGTTCCAAATGACTTTCCTAATTCCTATTAGTCATCTGCCTTACGTTACAAAATGGCATTAAAGCGCCATTGAGAAGTCCATGATAAAGCTTAGCTGAAACAATCATTGTGTCAGTCAAACATCCAACAGAAAGGGAAATAATAGACAGAGATAGGTTGTAATGCTTCTACCAAATAGGAATAGCAGATAAGGTCATTGAGATGGGGTTGTGATTTGAAGGGCAGTTAATATACAATGTGGTTGAGAACATACAACATGCAGTATACTACAATGTATATGCTGTATATATATTTTTATATATCTCTCTCTCTATATATATTAATATATATATATATCTCTCTCTCTCTCTCTATATATATATATATATATATATATATATATATATATATATATATATATATATATATATATATATATATATATATATATATATATATATATATATATATATATATATATATATACACTATAGTGCCAAAGTATCGGGACACCTTCTTTGCGCTTCTGGAAGAATCAGGCACTAATGTTGGACGAGAAGGCCTGGCTTGTAGTCTCCACTCTAATTCATCCTAAAGGTTTTATATCAGGTGTTATATGAGGTCGGGACTATGTGCAGGCTAGTCAAGTTCCACCACCCCAAATGCGCTCATCCATATCTTTATGGAGCTTGCTTTGTACACTGGTCAAAATCATTTGGTGGTAGGGGGATTATGGTGTGGGGGTTGATTTTTGGAGGTTGTGCTTGGCCCCTTAGTTCCTTTTAAGGCGTCAGCATACCAAGACATTTTGGACAATTTCATGCTCATAACTTTATGGGAACAGTTTGGGGACGGCCCCTTCCTGTTCCAAAATTGCTGCGTACCAGTGCACAAAGCATGGTCCATATAGACATGGATGAGCGGGCTTCAGGGTTTGAGGAACTTGACTGACCGGCACAGAATCCTGACCTCAACCCGACAGAACCCCTTTGGGATAAATTAGAGCAGAGACTGTGAGCCAGGCATTCTAGTCTAACATCAGTGTCTGACCTCACAAATGCACCTCACGAAAAATGGTCAAAGATTCCCATAGACACACTCCTAAACCTTGTGGAGAGCCTTCTCAGAAGAGTTGAAGTTGTTATAGCTGCAATGGATGGGCCAACTCAATATTTAACACTACCGACTTAGACTGGAATGCTGTTAAAGTTAATGTGTAAAGACAGGGGTCAGAATACTTTTGGTAATATAGTGTATATAACAATAACTATATATATATATATATATATATATATATACACATCAGCAGTGGAGAGTGCAGTGGCAGCAGTACAGCACTGGTCAGCTGATGCCATGATCAGACACAGGACGACAGTCTGTCACAATGTGGTATTTGCGCAAAAAAATAGGAATACTATAAAAGATTGGGAACAATTAGGAGAAAGGATAGGGTGAACTGTGACATGGAAGAAGTCACCTATGACCTTGTGAGGCACCTTCTGTGTAGGAAAGATGATTAGAATGGTGAGGAGAAGACTTTATGACCACATCTATGACATTCAGATCTTTTATCTTAAACCCTATCATGGTGCGCCATGATGGCAGGATGGGAAATACAGGGAAAATTTACCTAAAAAGGTTACAGATCAGTGGCGGAATTATCAGGGTCGCAACAGTCACCCTTGCGACTGGGTCCTATAGTTCCACCAAGTGCAGGGGGCCCGCCCGTGTGAGGGGCCCACCTGACTGTCCTGGTGCATGCTGTTCCATCCGCCGTGGGGATCTGGTGCTTTCGCCCGCTGAGGGAAGACAGAAGGCAGAGGCAGCACGGACAATGTGGACTGCCCCACCCCGGCTATCCAGAGACACAGAGATTGTAGGGAGGCGGGACGGACACTGAAAAATCAAACGAGAGAAGGTGGCGGGAGCTTTGCCCTCTGCGGCTGTGTGCGTGGAGTACCTACCTGGTGTCTACCTCAGAAGACACAGTGGGTGAAGGTGACCGATCGATCGGGGAATCAATTGATTGACGGTAAGTCAATCAAGTGGCAGAGCGGATGCCAACCTCCACCACCTGTGCCTCTTACTGATCCCAATCACCCACCACTGATCTCACGCGAAAGTGCCGAATGCAATTAGCTCTGCATTTGGCACACATGCCGCTCGCGTATAAACAGAATGGCGGACGGATTAGCAGCAGGAGCCCACGGCGGCACACGTCTCCTAGGAGTAGGAGCGTGTATGCTTTAGCTCCAGGCAGGTGTAGGCAGCAGGCAGGCAGGGTCACTCCAGCTCCAGCCTTAGCACAGCCCGCATCTGGATCCAGATCTCCTCCAGCCTTTCTCCAGCAGACTTTTCTCCCCTCCTTTGAGCACCATCTGACAGGTAAAACCTGCCTGTCCCCCTGGGATCAAGGGCGGCCGTCCTTTTCAGGATAAGCCACAGCTTTTTCGAGCCCGGGAATCAGGCCACCGTCACTTCAGACCACAACCGAGGCATCCCCCCCTCGCTGCCCCTCCCCGCAGCTGGTTCCTGTCTTTTTCGACGGTCCGCGCCAGCCTATGCTAGGTCCGCGGCAGCCGCGGCTTAGGAAAGACTGCGGCTTCAAACGTGGCCTAGCGGCGCACCGCATCAACGCCCTGGATCACCCCCAGATTCGCCCAGCATACCCCCCCTCACCCTTGGAAGACCCCACCCACCTCCGATTCACTCAACAAGCCCATCTCTACTGTTTCCAGCCAGTTGATAGCCCCCCGGCCTGGCCCCTGTGTCAGGCCGGCGGCCATCTTAGTACACCCCCCCCCCCAGCATCAGAAACACCTTTCACCCCATCCTCTCACAACTCATCAGCATTTGATCCAGGGTCTCAACCGATCACCTCTTAGGGATCAGGAAGGAATTTTTTTCCCTGCCCAGCACATTGGCATAGCTCTGCCAGGGTTTTTTTTGCCTTCCTCTGGACCAAAAATAAAGCTGGGAGAGAGGATTCAAGGAATCTTCTCCCCACCACCAACCCCCCCCCCCTCCCTGGTGACGGGCCACTATGGCTAATCGGCAGTATTCTGCTGAAACCATTTGGGGTCTGAGGCAATTTGCCACAATACTACCAGCCGTCACCAAAAAGAATTGAGCAACTTTTGAGGATCGATCGACGATCGACTGTCAAAAAATTCAGTCACCCACCTCAACCCAAGCACATATCATGTGCTTTGATCAATACAAGATCGGCAGTAAGGCACCGATTAGAAATCCATGATTTCATTTTACAACACGATTTAGACTGCCTCTTCATTACAGAAAGCTGGCTTACAGCCGACTGTAACACCATTCTAGGAGAACTGGTGCCAGAAAACTACCGTATTATCACTGAAAACAGAATAGGGCAACGAGGAGGAGGCCTGGCGGTGATCCACAAGATTCACCTTCTGATCTCTAAACCAGCCCTTCAGTACTCGCTTCCATTTATGGAAACCCTTACCCTGCAACTGCAAACAAATCCCCAGGAGACCTTCCACATTCTTCTCTGCTATAGGCCACCTGGGCCAAAATCGCAGTTTTTACCATCATTGACAGAGTTTATCTCCACTTACACCCTTAACACCTTTTTCTGTTCGGGGACTTCAATCTCTGGGCCAACTCCACACAGGATCCCGTCGCCGACGCCTGTATTGACCACCTGGAAGGATTAGGGCTACAGCAACTAGTATGTGGGCCCACACATGCTTCAGGTGACACACTCAATCTTATTTTCAGACAAAATCTGAAAATAAGTATTTTGGAAAATGAACCATTGCCATGGACAGATCACCATGCAATTAAATTCATAATTTCCAAAACTCCCCCATTGATAAAAACACCCAAGCCGGTGACAACACACTGGACTAGATCTCAGAAGTAGGGATGAGTCGAACACCCCCGCTTTCAGTTCGCACCAGAACCGTCGAACAGTCCGATCGTTCGCACGAACATCTAGAACCCCATTGAAGTCTATGGGACTCGAACGTTCGAATTCAAAAACGATCATTTTAAAGACCAAAATTTATTTAAGTTATTGTTGAAAAACGTCTTTCAGAACCCGGCTCTTGCCCCAGGGAACATGTATCAATGGAAAAAAAGTCTTAAAAACTATCGTTTTTTCAGGAGCAGGACTCCTGAAAAAACGACCGTTTTTAAAACTTTTTTTTTCCATTGATAGTAGTATCAATGGAAAAAAAGTTTTAAAAACGGTCATTTCGTTTCACTCGAATTTGCCGCGAACGATCGTTTTAGTTCGAAATTCGACGAACGATCGAACGGATGATGTTCGAGTCGAACATACATTCATTTCGAACGCGAAGCTTATCCCTACTCAGAATTTGGAACTCTTCAAATCTACCTCAGATACACTGGATGCCATAAATGCGGCCCTACTACAGTCAGCCGACTTAGTAGCGCCGAAACGCAAAGCCCTTATCCGGAAAAACAAGGCCGGCTGGTTCAACAACCAGCTGTCACTACTGAAGCAAGAGTGTAGAAGGGCAGAAGCCGCCTGGAAAAGAAGCGCTTCTGAGGAGAACCTCTCCATCTACAAAGTAGCAACAAGAAAATACCACAAAGAAATCTTCAAAGCTAAGAAAAATTATTTTCCCAAGGCTATCAACAGCGTCCTAAACCGCCCCCCTGAACTCTTCAAGTTGGTCACGCAAACCATGAATCCAGGCTGTCTTGAAGCCCCCAATTCAGATACCCAAGAATTTTGCAATGAATTGTCGGATTTCTTCATCAATAAAATTGAGAGAATCCGGGAAAGCATTCAGCAAAACAATACCCCCCTCAACCCCCCCCCCCCCTCGAACAACCACACAACACCCAAAGAAATTTTCTACAGCCAACAAAGTTCGCTCTGGAACCCATCTCCATCGATGCCACAGAAAATATCATCGGCGCTTTGCGTAACAGCTCATCGCCTAATGATATCATCCCCACTAAACTGCTGAAGGAATGTGCCGATATCCTGGCACCTCCCATCACGCAGCTTATAAACCAGTCATTTAAGGAAGGCATAGTGCCCTCCCTACTGAAAGAGGGCACTATCCAGCCCATCTTGAAAAAACCCACCCTGGACCCCAAGGACCCAACTCACCACCGTCCCATAACAACGCTAAACGTTTTCTCCAAGGTAGTGGAGAAAGTAGTGGTACAACAGCTGCAACAGCATCTAGATACCCATAATCTACTTGATCCATACCAATCGGGCTTCCGTCCCGGACACGGGACGGAAACAGCATTGCTCAAAATATGGGACGACGCTCTTGAGGCCGCAGACGAAGGAGAATCTTGTCTCCCGGTTCTGCTGGACCTAAGCGCAGCCTTTGACACGGTAGACCACAAACTTTTACTGACTCGGCTGGCTGAGGTAGCCAGAGTCACAGAAGGTGATTTACTATGGTTTTCCTCCTTTTTGGAAAACCGATCACAAACAGTGAAATTGGGACCTTTCACTTCTGAAAAACGCACAGTGTCATGTGGAGTCCCCCAAGGATCCCCTTTGTCACTGGTGCTCTTTAAGATCTATCTTCACCCTCTGTTTGAAATCATCAGTAGTCAACAACTACTTTATCACTCATACGCAGACGACACACAACTGTATTTTCGCATTTGCAATAAAAAGGATCATCATCTCAGTTTAGAGAACTGTCTCTCTTTGATAGAAAACTGGATGACAAAGAGTTATCTCAAACTCAACAATTCCAAAACAGAACTTCTTCTGTTTCATGCCAGTCGCAAGAGTCAACTGGCAACAACCTGGACACCTCCGCCCATTCTGGGCCAGATCATCACCCATAGCTCCAAAGTCAAAAGTCTTGGGGTCATCTTTGACACCTACATGACAATGGACGCACAAATACTGTCAGTAATCAGCGGATCTCACCATCTGCTGCGCCTACTACGCAGACTTATTCCATTTATTCCCAAAGAAGACGTAGCAGTCGTGGTGGGAACAATTGTGAACTCCAGACTGGACTATGCAAATGCCCTTTACCTCGGACTCCCTAAGTACCAAATCACTTGGCTGCAAGTCGTTCAAAATACGACCGCCAGACTTGTGACTGGGAAAAAACCCTGGGAATCAATCTCACCTTCACTGAGATCCCTTCACTGGTTGCCAGTAAAAGACAGAATTGCTTTTAAAGCTCTCTGTCTGACTCATAAATGCATCCATGGGAAAGCCCCGCAATATCTTTGAGAAAAAATAGAAGCCCACAATCCCAGTCGCGTTCCGCGATCCACCGACCAAAATTTGGTCAAGGTACCCAAAGCCAGATACAAGTCCAAAGAAGAAAGAAGGTTTGCTTTTCAAGGTCCCAGACTATGGAACGCTTTACCAACCAGCATTCGGTTGGAGGAAAACCACCTGACCTTCAGAAGACGGATTAAAACTCTGCTCTTTTGATGTTAAGAGAGACAGGAAAAACGAGCGCCCAGAGGCAATTTAGTTTGCATGTGTTGCGCTATAAAAGTTTTTCATTCATTCATTCATTATTATGCACGCCGTTCTATTATTGTCAGCCGTATCGGCCACGCTACAATCCTGGTACCATCACTTTCACTTTGGACATCAAGCTAGGCTTCAGTTGCACGGACAACTAACCTATACCCTCACAACGTTTAGGCTACTATTGCTGGAGACACCCTGAGAGATCTTTCCTGCTAACACCCTACACTATGGAAACCTTTGCTCCTAACTGCAAGCCCTGCAAAACGGATAAGTACTAATTGATCCATCTATAGTGTCTTAGAAAGATGTGCTACGTATTCGTTGTGTAATACTCTGGCTTATTAAGATACTAACACACTGCTTGGGACTGTGGAACACCTTAATGTAAAATACACTCCTTCAAATTAGCTGAGCTATATATGCCTCTCTTATGGTAAGCTGGTAAGATAGCGCAGGGGGCTAATGCTCCTTTGCAGCAGTCTGTGATTGCCTGTGTCTCAAAGGTTGCAGGTTCAATCCCAGCAGGGTCCACTCAGCCTTCCATCCTCCTGAGGTTGAGTTGGGTAATAATGACAACCATTATGAGCGCTTAGACGCAGCGGCTTCACTGCAATTGCTGCTATATAAGTGTAAACATTATTATTATGCCAATATTAGTTGCTATCACAATTCCGAACTACTACGGCTTGACATAAGTTGTTACTTGATTAAGGGCCAATGCCCTAAGTTACTGAACATGTTCACCCTATCCTTTTTATGCTGAGGGTTGAGGTATATCATACCTGCTCTCTTAGTGGCATAATGTATTTCCTTATGTTTAAATGATATGATGGAGATAACCCCCAAACTCCTGTTCTCTGATTGGAGTGATGCCTGGGGTCCAGTATTGATAATCACTTGCATATAGAAGTGCATTGGAAACTCCATGTGCATCGTAATCTTTAAACGCTAGTGGTTGGATGCATGTTGTAATACGTCCACTGCTAGTAGTTCAACGCATTCCTTTATGTGAGAGAGAGAGATGATGTAGAGAACCCCCAAACTCCTGATCTCTGATTGGAGTGACGCCTGGGGTCTATACTGAATTCTCACATAACATAGAGAAGTGCATTGAATTCCTTCCTAACCGCAGTTGTGGTTCACTCCTGTTTACCAGAGCCGTTACAGGGGGATAGGGATGAGATAAGTGGTGGGGGATGGGATTAGTAAGAGGCACAGGTGGTGGTGAGAGAGGATGACACCACCATTGCCACTGCAGCCACCCCCTTTCAAGTACCACCACTGCCACACACCCCCTCAAGTACCACCACTACCTCTCACCCCCCCTCAAGTACCACCACTACCTCTCACCCCCTCAAGTACCACCTCTACCTACCACCCCCAATATTATAATATAGTGTCTGGGCGTTGGGCCTTTTGGATGAACAAGCTTCTGTCTTGCTTGGCTGTGATGTTTTTTACAGATTCTTCACAATTTTCCAACACTTCAGCCACATTCATTGAGCATGCCTTTTTCCCAATACTCCAGTTACTTATGGGGTGACATACAGTATAGTCTGGAATAACACATGTATATGAGCTGCTGGTGCTGCACACCCCAAAAATGTAAAACTCCCTCACAGGGTTTTTTAGCAGCCAAGAAAAGTATTCAAATTTCTTAATTAAATTATTTTATTTTATCAAAAAGCAATTTACAAATTCATGAAAGTTGTAAAATAAATTGCCAGGATTAGAAGGGTCAAAACACGTAGGGAGATATCATGTGGATGACCACAAATGCCAACAACGTGTTCCATATAAATGTGTGGTTTTACCATGATTGATGGGTAATGTTATATTCATGTGAATGCCAGAGCTCATTTTTTTACAACTTTCATGAATTTGTAAATTGCTTTTTGATAAAATAAAATAATTTTAATTAAGAAACTTGAATACTTTTCTTGGCTGCTAAAAAAAACCCTGTGAGGGTATTTTCCATTTTACATACAGTATACATTTTACATACAGTATAGTCTTCCCATATGTAGCTGGAGTGTTCAACAAACTTTACAAGTGCTGTAATAGCTTCACAGATAACAATGATTTCTGAGATTTGGAGTTCATTTACTTAAGGATTCATTTTGAAAACTTAGTTTTCACTTAGCTTATAGTAAATAAGGTGAAGCTAAGTGTAAATTCTATTGGCAAAAAATACTCAATGACGTTCAAGGAAAAAAAAAAGCATGACTGTGTAGGAATTTGCACATAACTGCATGAATACAAACATTTGCTAAGTAAACAGCCTACAATTATTCATTCAATTAATTCTGGTATGTGATAATTTGTTAAAAAAAATAAAAAATTCTTGGCCCCAGTGCCCCTCTATATTTATGCATACTACATGCAACCTTAGCGTTACCTGAATCTGTAAAAACACTATACCACTAATTAATTTCCATGCCATGTTTTTAGCAAAAAAGAATAGCTTTATTTATAATATTTGATAGACAAATGAACAAGCAACTCAGAACAGTATATTTCATTGGGCCTCTATTCTTTTCCTATGAGCAGTCTAAACTTTTCTGTAGCGGGCCTCACAAATGCTTTGCTATATAAAATTAGCACGGTGTTGTTCATCCATACGTGTGTTGCAGTCTAACAGCCTTATAGAAGCGGAACAGTGCAGTGAAGTGGCACTTACAGAAATAGATATCAAGGATACTGTATACACTGAGGAGGCTTCACCAATCTTCACAGATGGATTAAAGGATCAGACTCGGGATCAGTGTTCTGGGAGTGAAAAGATCTTTCTACCAGGGTTCTTAATGAAAAAATACTCTTAATGACTTCAAAGTAATACCAGAAGCGCAACATATATCAACTCCTTACACAAGACTTGTGCATTATAGAAATACTTGTGGGCTTGTGTATTTTATGACTGTATATTGTCCCTATTGCGTCACAGATGACTTGCAAGGAAAGACTACTAACCTTTTCAAGGGGAACTGCAGATAGTATAAAATTCCTTAAAGTAAACTACAGCCAGTTTAAAAAAAAAAAAAAAAAAAAGATCAATATTGCTTCACACCTCCTCCACCCTACGGATGAGAATGGGTTTGGTTCTAACCTGGAAGGAAGTTGTCATTCTCAGCCACTGGCAGTTAGTCAAATGTGGGGCTGCTGGTGACATAATTGGCCATATTTCGACAATGGCATAGGCCATGTGGCCATATTATATCAATGATGTTATGAGCATCCCTGTTTTCTTGTATACAGACAGCTGTGGGACAGGAAATGGGTGGCAGTGTGTAGGCAAGTGCCATTCCATTGCTGTGATTAATATTTTTCATTCCAGTTACTGTGTGGTAATGTAAGGGTTAACTTGCTGTGGTGTGAATTTCTGTTGAGGTTTCTGTAGCTGGGATATTTAATTGGGAAGGGGTTGAGCCTGTGAGGGGTTTGGTCTGCGGAGAGTTAGAAACTGGAGTTTGGTCATAGGATGGAGAAGGGCCATATATAGAGAGATGTCCCAGATAGCAAGTAATTGAGCTGCAAGTTTTAAAATGTAATTCTAAGCTATTGCTAGACTTGCTAGGCTTCACAAATGTGTTGCACAATTGCAGCAAGTCCATATTGCATGACTCCAGATCAACTGTCTTTGCAAACATTCTGAAAGTCTGCTGCAAGTATTGGTTCAGTTATGTTGTGCAATAGTCATCCCACCACAGGGGTCACTGTGGCAACATTGTTATGCTGTACACTTGCAGAGCTCTTACTGTAGATTCACCAGTGCAACTTTGCTATTGCTAGAGACTTGCCATGCAAATTTTCTACACATTGTAAAGGTGTCAAGTAGAACTTGTGCCTCAAGTGCTCTGCAAGTGTACAATTTGCCAGTGAAAATGTGCAGCAAGTTAACAAGACTTACAATTCAACACTGCCACAAATTTGTGGCAAGTTATCTTTGCTATCTGGGGTAATACTGCATTAGGATAGGGTTACCCTTTGGCAGGACCGTGAAGCTGGACTGTTAGCAAGCCATATATCATTATTTGAGAACTGTTACAAGCTAAAGGTATTACGAGACCACAACATAGCCCAACAAAATCCTATAAATGTTAAAGATAATGCTATTGCCTTCAGACTTGTTGCTTTGCCATGTACCGTATTTATCGGCATATAACACAAACTTTCATTTTAAGAATGACGTTTTAGGGAAAAAAAAATAATGTTGAATAAAGAACTTTGATGAAAAATAAGGGTCAGTGCCCATCAATGCAGCTTAATCAATGCCAATCTGTAGCTTCACAATTGTCCATCAATGCAGCTTGATTAATGCCCATCAATTATTATGAAGGGAGTAAAGTTGATGGTCATCTTGCTGCCCTCAACATCCATGGGTGTGGGTGCAACAACCAGTCCATCTGGTACTGTATCATTGTTGGAAGGAGAGCTGTAGCAGAAATTGACCCGGCAGCTTGTATGACTTTTTACTGGATAGGAGTGATGTGTTCAAAACCTGGAGGAGGAACATCCCAATGTTTGTGATTTTTTTATTTTTGTGTAAAGTGGAAATACACTTTAATTTGGGCAGGAAGTGAAGGAAACAGCACCCGGAGGTCACAGAGAGTAAGAAGAAAAAACTCACAGAAAATTTAAATTTTTCTCCACGCCATAAAAAAATTGAAAAATAATTTATCTTTTGGGTGGACTTAAGCTCTTAACTGTGGGTTCCTCATAAAAAAAATCATATCATTACACTTACCTCTCAAATGTACAAGCCCCTAGATGCTCTAATGCTTCCATAAAACAAACTCAGTTGGAATTAGATCTGTTCTCTATACCGTAGTTCATCATATATTAGTTTCAATAAAGATGGTTTTGTGCAGCTCGTCAAAATCCACCATGAAAATCTATAGTTTTTAAAAGATGAATAGATATTATTTGCCATCTAAAAGTTAGGACATGCTGTGACTAGTCTTAATACTCTAATGGCCATGTTTATTACCTCTTTTGTGTCTTCATCCAAAGCTGATTCATGTGACAAATCATATGCTGCCAAAAACATAATGGCATGATATGTAAGTATATTCTTGAATTTAAAATAGTGATTATTAAAACAGAAGCTTAAATTATAACTAAAGCCAAAACTTTTTTTTTTTTCTGGATGGAGTAGCAAAGGATTAGAGCACCTGTCAGGCTTTAATTGCTGAGATTCAACATGCACACAGCCCAATGAGTGTACTAAATGTACAAAATAAAAAAAAAATGCAGGGAACACAGTTTTGGTTTTATAGTATCATGCTATGTTGGTTTTTGTTTTTATATGTCCATGCCTAACTATTGAACAGAAGGCGTGACAAGCATTGAAAGGAAAAGGAGAGAGTGATGCTGGATTGTTGTTGAGCACAATTGTGATTTGACCCATTTTACAAGAGAGGTTTGACTATCTGATGATCATTTAAGATATTGGTGACAAGATAACTTAAAGATGATTGGTCATTAAGGAACTTTGCACATGGGGAAGTTCAAGCACTGGAAATAAGACTATCACATTTTTAGTAAAATAAATACTTTTTTTTTTAAATAAAGTTACATCCAAGCACTTTAAGCATGCTCCAACAAAGCCCACCCCCATGTGCAGGCACACATGAACCTAATAAAACAAGAAAAGCTGCTCCAGGTGAGTGAGTCTCTGGTTAATCCCCACACACACTAGTCAGGTGCTAGCCCAGTTTGCATGCTGTGCAACGTGAATAAATAATTCCGGACGTAATGATTAAGCACTGATATTTCCATCACCTAGGGAAAATATTGGATACCACAGTTATTGTGTGACATAAAAACATTGGAACTACCACTATTATGTATTGTTCAGGGACTCTGCTTTCAGAAAATATATAACGTTTGTAGGGTTTCTTCAGCCCTGTTAAGAGATGCTGCTCACCACTGACAGAATTCAAAGGAGGAAGTGTCCTGTAACAGGTCAGGGAATTGTCTGGATGATTGGACAGGGCAGTTTTAACTTGAACTTAACTTATGAGGCGCAAAGTAGAATTAACAATGCATGCAGGTTCAAAATGGCAAAGAGGTGTGCAGATTATGAAGCGTGAAAAATCATAGCTCATAAGAGCTATATCTCTGTGATACTAGAAAAACAAACAATTTTCCTGTAGACTGTACATAAACACTTACTTGTGCTTTACCTCTGCAGCAGGGTATCTCACAGTGAAGTCCAGGGTAGGTTTGGGTACACAGGGGGATCGCTGCAGGGATCTCAAGACTGGCACCACAGGCAAGTGGCTGGAGGAGTCCCAGGGCTGCTAACATGGGAAAGCAGCTGGAGATGCATTGTCAACTCATTTGAAGCGCAGTACTCTGGAGGCATAAGGATCAGTGCTTCCCACAGTGGCTTGGCCTTTCATAGACGTTGTGAGCTACTGAGCTCCAGGACTAAGGCCTCGTACACACGACCGAGAATCCTGTCGTAAAAAAACACGTAGGTTTTCTCGATGAGATTCTTGTCAAGCTTGACTAGATTCTTGTCAAGCTTTCCTTGCATACACACTGTCGAGACAAAATCTCATTGTTCTCAAACGGGGAAGTTCGATTCCACTGGCGCCACCCTTGGGGCTGCTTTTGCTAATCTCGTGTTACCATGTGTTAGTAAAAGTTTGGTGAGAGACGACTCGCGATTTTCAGTGTTCATGCTATTCAGTCTGTTACAGCATGATAAATGTGCTATCTCCATTACGAACACTCATTTTACCGAAGGTGCTCTCCCATCTCCTACTTTATTCTGAGCATGCGCAGGTTTTTAAGCATACACACAAACGTTTTTCTCGTCGTAAACCAGCCCGATGAGAATCACAATGAGAAAATTGAGCCTCCAAACAAGAAAATAGAGACCAGGTTCTCTTTTTTTCTCGTCGAGATTCACAACAGTTTTCTTGACCTGGCTGAAAAAATCATATACTCAGCCACCTCTGCCTCTATGCCATCTATCTGATTTTTTGTCCAGGAGCCCGGAATGCAAGAGAATTGTAAGAACCTGAAAAATTGTGCGAAATAGGAGCTGCCAGAGCCTGGATTTTAACCTGGAACCTCTGCTGTGTTAGGCAATGTCTCTTAGATGGCTACCTGGAATGCCAAACAGTTCACACGAAAATTCCTTGAATGATCTTGTCTTGAACCTTGTTTGTATGAACCCTGAACTCTTTGATTGTTTGTCGTGAACTTCCTGATTTAAGCCATGTTTCTGACCGATTATTGTGCTCTCTCCAGCCAGTTTCTCGCTCCTGTCTTCCCTGCTGACATTCATACTTTTCTACCACTCGTTACTGAGCTTTTGGCTTGTATACTGACTATGCTTCTGTTTAATCCCTACCTGATTATCCGCTACTGAACCCCGGCTTGATCAGCTCTTGGTTGGGCTATTCTAAAGGACCGCAACCTGGTAGTAATATGCAGCAAAATCCATCTCCACCATCAGGAGCTCTGGTGAACACTGGTTTGTACTCCACACCTTAGGCCGCGTACACACGATCAGACCGGTCCAATGAAACTGGTCTTAAGACCAGTTTCATCGGACAAATTCGATGGTGTGTACGGCCCATCAGACAGTTGTCCGTCGGACCAAAGTTTTAAAACTTGCTTTAAAATCGGTGCGACGGACACCTGTCCGTCGGACAAAAACGATGGTTAGTACACAAAAGCATCGGACCAAAAACCTGTGCATGCTCAGAATCAAGTCAACGCATGCTTGGAAGCATTGAACTTCGTTTTTTAGCACGTCGTTGTGTTCTACGTCACCGCATTCTGGTCTGATCGGATTTTTGGCCCGATGGTGTGTACGCACATCAGACCATTAGACCACTTCAGCGTGGTCCGATGAAAATGGTCCGTCGGACCAGTTTCATCGGACCGGTCTGATCGTTTGTACGTGGCCTTAGGGGAGCCTGCGTTATGCACCAGAATGACTGCCTGTGTACCCATTATGCTATAGCAACTAGTCTTTGAGCTTGATTCCTGATCGCGACAGGAGCCCACACCTGCATCTGAGCATGGTCAGTCAAGGGGCACTCCACAACAGTACCCTTTTTCTATATTGAAAAAGTATGCACTATTTTTAATCCACTAAACTGCCTCAATCTGAGTCTTTGCTATCATTGCAAAATCCAGAGAAGCCAAGACTAAAGAGGCTATTTTCAACTCACAATTCCGGTATCTCTTCTAGCTCTGATTACCCAGAATTCACAAACTGCAGAGATCCTGCAGCAGAGCGTTAAAAAGAATGTAGTAAATTAACACATTTCTTGGTAATTTTAGCTATTTAATTTCTCTTTTTTATTTTTTCTCTATTTAAAAAAAAAACGTGACTTTGAAATGAGACCTCTTCTTAACTAATTTATTTGAATCTGTGATGAAGACATTAGCATTTTAACAAAATGAGGATCAAACTTTGAGCAGATTAATGGCATTGCCTGTAAGTGGAGAAAAAGAACATTTTATCTCTTGTAAATACAATGAATTCATCATGCACGGTTGAAGTACTCAGAAGTATCTAGTGTTTTTGCTGCTTAATACATATTCTGCGGCTAACAGTGACATTAATTGACATAGCCCATTATGTGGAACAAAGACGTTTTTCACTACTGTGACTCTTTATTCCAATTCCACACTTGCTTAGGGGAAAATCCAGTTGTTTTGGACTTGTGTGAAGACAATGCAAGATTTATTTCATGTTTGTAAGATGGACGCTTTGGGGAATCTGCTGGAAGTTGCACTGATCACTGGTCAGTCATCCATTGAGAAAAGATGAGCACCATCATATGGACTTCTGACCACTAAAGCAAAATGTTTTCACTTTGATACTTTGTGGTCACTTTGTTTTGTGAGCTGCAAGCAAGCTGGAATGGTGGGTAAGTATCCCCTTTTATGAATCAATGTAGTGACATTGCTATAAAGACAAATGAACAAAACATATGCTTCTATGATGTGTACTTGCCTCAGTCCAAAGCACCTAGTGTGGATCCTCTCTGATCTCTTCCTCCTATGCTATCTGCACGATTCACTGACAGTATAACAACACACCAAGCAATCCCGGGAGACTGTCCTGCTCCCCTTCCAGCACACAGCAGGTGATTGACAGCCTCAGCTGTGCGTGTTTCTCTATGAGACTCTGTGTGTGTCTGTGTATGTGTGAGGGTCCCTTTCCTCCATTCAGGTCTCATATTACACTGAGCTCTCCTCTCTATGCCATGCAGTGTGTAACATCAGACTCCCCACCTTCTGGAGCTGAGAAAGAGGGGGCTGTAGATAAGGCCTCCTACATAAGTTGTATCTAGGAGGATTTATGTCACGGAATTCCTGTGAGCAGGCTAGCTTGGAGACATGCGCATACTCCTAGTACTGCTCAGAGGACTGTGATTAGAGGCATGCATGTGTGAAGGAGGAAAGGGTCAGTTCATTCTGGAATAGGGTTGTTACCTGTCCGGGATTCATTTGGACAGTCCAGGTCTTGAATCATATGTCCGGTTTTCATTCCACCACATTATTCAGACCAGACTGTGGCTCCCTAAGATAACTGGAGAGAGAATTAGATGTTATCCTCCCTTCAGCCTGCAGGAGGCGAACTAAGCTTAGTCTCAGTGGCATTGCCAAGGAATAAAGAGTGCCTGGAGACTGGAGATAGGAGCTTCTTTGCAGTTTGTGATCTGTGAGTACAGGGGGACTCTGATAGTTGGAGAGACATCTCATGTACAGTAAGTGGGGACTGTGATTTGTGGATGGACTCTGATGCAAGGGGGGACCCTGGTGAGGACACAGATTTAAGTGGGGCTCTGGTGGGGGCACCTGATGTAAGGGGGTGCTAATAGGGGCACCTGATGTAAGGGAGGACTCTCATGGGGACACCAATGTAAGGGGGGCTCTGGTGGGGGCACCTGATGTAAGGAGGGACTCTACTGGGGACACTTTAAGTTAGGGGGATGCTAATAGGGGCACCTGATGTAAGGGGGGACTCTGATGGGGGCACCTGCTGTAATTGGGACTCTGATGGGTGCACCTGATATAAGGGGGACTCTTATAGGGACACCTGATGTAATGGGGATTTTGATGGAGGCACCTGATCTAAGGGGGGACTCTGATGGGGATGCCTGATGTAAGGGGAAACTCTGATGGGAACACCCAATGTAAGTGGGCACTCTGATGGGACCACTTGATGGAAGAGAGCAATCTGATAGGGACACCTGATGTAAGGGGGCACTCTGATGGGGACTCCAGATGTCAAGGGGCACTCTGATGGGGACACCTGATTTAAGCACTCTGATGGATGGATTTATTTTCTTTTACTTATAATATGAATGTGATTGGCCTACTTTTATTACATATTAAAGAGCAACTAGGACCTCGTCTGGAAGAAAATGTTATATAGACATTTGTGCATTGCAAGAACGTGCACAATACTGTATCTATTCCTGCAATGCACAAAAACATACACAGTGCTTCTGCAGGTGTGCAGTGGTTCCATTAAGTCTTACAACCACACACCTTTTTGCACTCATTCACCTTCAGGCAAAACGTATGGTAACAAAATATACCATGCATTTTAGCGCCACACAATTCTTAAAAAAAGGTTATACAGGGTTTACATCTATTTGTGCTACATTTTGCTTTTCATTTATTCTGTATACTACAAAAGAAAATGCCACGCACTGCTAAAGTGTTCGGATTTGGTTGAGGAAAAGGTGGCAACCCTATGCTCAAAGTCCTCCAGCCAGGAAATGGGGAGGGCTTCATCTGACAACTGTACAAAACCGAAGGCTGGAATCCTTTTCCAATTAGTGGTCCATAGCACAGATCACTACGATGTAAAATAAAAATATCTACAAAGCAATCTTCTGGTTCTAGTTACTCTATAGTCCTATTTTGTTGCCCCATCTTTCTTTGTGCCTTATTACAGCTTAAACCACGGAGAATTATTATATTTGTGTTCATATGTTACCATCATTTGGTATAAATTAAGTGCTTATCAATACAACGGTCTATCAATAAGTATAATTTTAGCTTCCTAACAATACATATCACCAATATTGACCCTCTGTCAGTTTTAAATGCTTGGTTTCTGGTCCATCCAATAATTCTACTTATACCAAATGCAACGTACAACGTGTGATCACAGGCAGATTCATCTTTAAGCAGCATCGACTGACATTTTAAGACATTTGCCAGAGGCAGTAATTAATTAATATTTTTTTTTACCATCTTCTCAGCAATTATTTAATAGTAGAGTTGTAAGGCTATCAATTCATTTCATTATGAAACATCAAACACTGAAGAATCAATACTGGGTATAGTATGTGATCCACTGAAAAGGAATATTCTAACATCAAGAGAGACGGTATTGGTAATGATGGTGGTAAAATGATAATATTAATAATTATTACGGATGCACCAATACCACTTTTTTAAACCGAATACGAGTACTGATACTTTTTCTCCTACTCGCCCATACCAATTTGCGATACCTATATTTAGTGTCATGTGATAGTTTTTTTTAGGTTATGAAAAATAATTACTTATAATAATTCTTTATAAATTATGAAGAACTGTAACTGTAAAACTAAATTCACATATGTACGGTCCAGTTTTGACATCAGGATTTCAGCCCCCTCCTGTGCAGCTTTGTTCAGGGGTTCAGGTGCAAATTGTCGAAGTGTATGACAATGGAAATCACACCAACTGTACCAAGCTGAAGATTGTACTGGACTCTATTTGACTACCAAATGTATTGGGACGCATTCCTATACACATGCATGAACTTTAATGGCATCCCGGTCTAAGGCCACGTACACACAATCAGACTGGTCCGATGGACCGTTTTCATCGGACCACGCTGAAGTGGTCTGATGGTCTGATGTGCATACACACCATCAGTCCAAAATCCCATCGGGCCAGAACGCAGTGACGTAGAACACAACGACGTGCTGAAAAAACGAAGTTCAATGCTTCCAAGCATGCGTCGACTTGATTCTGAGCATGCGCGGATTTTTGGTCTGATGCTTTTGTGTACTAACCATCGTTTTGGTCCGACCAACAGGTGTCCATCGGACATGTTTTAAAACTTTGGTCTGACGGACAACGGTCCGATGGGCCGTACACACGATCAATTTGGTCCGATGAAACTGGTCTTCAGACCAGTTTCATCGGACCGGTCTGATCGTGTGTACGCGGTCTTAGTCTGTAGGGTTCAATATTGAGTTTTCCCTCCCTTTGCAGCTATAACAGCTTCAACTCTTTTGGGAAGCCCGTCCACAAGGATTAGGAGTGTGTCTATGGAAATTTTTGAACAATTCTTCCAGAATTGGGTACTGATGTTGAAAGAGAAGGACTAGTTCACAGACTCTGCTCTAATTCATCCCAAAGGTGTTCTATCGGGTTGAGGGGCAGACCAGTCAAGTTCCTGCACCCCAAATTCGCTCTTCCATGTCTTTATGGACCTTGCTTGGTGCACTGGTGCGCAGTCATTTTGGAACAGGAAGGGGCCACCCCCAAACTGTTCCAACAAAGTTGGGAGCATGACATTTCTTGGTATGCTAAAACCTTAAGATTTACCTTCACTGGAACTAAGAAGCCAAATCATTTGGTGGAGGGGGGATTATGGTGTAGGGTTGTTTTTCAGAGGTTGGGCTTGGCCCCTTAGTTCCAGTGAAGGGAAACTCTTAAAGTGATACTAAATGTTCATGTTTTTAAATAACAAACATATCATACTTACCTCCACTGTGCAGTTTGTTTTTCACAGAGTGGCCCCAAGCATCCTCTTCTGGGGTCCCTCGGTGGCTCTCACGGCTCTTTCCCGCATTGGATGACCCCCTCTGGGAAGCGTTCTCCCGAAGGGGTTACCTTGCGGGCGTGCTCTTAAGTCATACACTCAGCGTCCAGAGACATTATTATCCCCCTGTATATCAATATGAAGATGAATGAGGGTAGGAAGATCCTGAGATTGAAACCTTGCTGAAACTTAGTCACTGTGAGTTGGCCCTCAAAAACGATATAGAGGGTTCTAGTCCAGTGGCCATTTTTCTCCAAATATCTTCCCCCTGTCTCCCCTGATGGGGGCTCCAAACTCTCAATTATAGCATTAAATTTGTTCGAGTAGGAAAAGAAGAAAGGAGGATAAAAAAGGGAGGGGGAAAAGCAGATAGAACATGACTCCTAGATTGGTTAGGATCAGAGGAACACTAGAAATGGTAAAGAAAGAAAGAGGGAAGAAGTGAGTCCATCCGGGGATCCTATAGCCTCTATTGGCATCAGGCTCCTGGGACCTGCAAATAGTTTAGCCAAGGAAACCAAACTTTTTCAAAGGTTGCTTGCTTATTTTGTAAGATGCTTGCTATCTTTTTGTTCAGCATGATCCACGTGAGTTTCCAATCATTTTTAGGACCAATTGTGTTCATTATAAATTGGAACAATTTATTATATATTCATGCATTTATTACCATTATATTGTGAATCAATGTTGTTACTGTATACACTTATCGTTAAAGAGTTATCAATGGCTACAATTCTACAATTTTATCCAATTATGTATATGTGTTTTGGAATCAATACTTAAGCCCCGTACACACGACAGGGAACCTCGAAGGGCGGAACACATCGTTCCGCCCGTCAAGGTTCTCTGCCGGCCGTCAGAATCTGCGACCCGCCCGTCGGTAATGGCAACCAGCCATTCATCCCGACGGGCCGTCGAGCAAATAGAGAACCTGTTCTCTATTTGCTCGACGGGTTTCCCGACGGGCGGGGTGAGCAGAGAGCGTACACACGGCCGAGGTTCTCGCTGGAATGCAGCTCCCAGCGAGGTTCTCGCTGGTTTCTGGCGAGAACCTCGGCCGTGTGTACGCCGCCTTACCTTCTTAGCTGTGCTTCATACAAAGTCCCAACCATCCCCCTCTTTTAATATTTTAAAAGGTTCTGGCTGGTTAATGGCAGGGTCATTAGAGAAGTGAAGGTTTCATGAATGCACAAAGGAGAAAGGAATTTAGAAGCAAAAAACAAGTAAATAATAAAAAATAAAAAAATAATAATAATGAAATGTAATAACAGCTTACAAAAAAAGGAAGAATACAGCTGACCTTTTATTTTAACGCATCAGACTCTCTTTTGTGTAGTTGGGAGATTCTTTGGTATTATGTTTTGTATTGCCAGTGCTTTGTAGTGTATAGATAAGCATAATTTTTAGTGCAAGGGAAAAAGCCTGTATGTTTTTGACAAGGTGTCAATTCAGTGATGAAAGGTACTGTATGTTTTTTAGTGCTGCAGAAAGGATTAAGGCAAAAAGTTATGTGTTTAATACAGTTAGTGTTGGGGTCAAGTGTAAAGCTAGTTGACCCCTTCACTCCTACAGTAAGTATATAACAAATCTTAATGCCTAAGCACTTTTTGCATTCATATTTGTCTGAATGCATTTTCATCGGAATTTTGGGGATTTTCGCGTTCGTTTTAACGAACGTGCAGAATCTGAAATCCGAAAGATCTGACATAAAAAATGCTTTATTTTCGTTTCGTTGCGACAACAGTTCTATACAGTAAAGCCGCGTACACACGATCAAATTTATTTGCTGGAAACGGTCCGACGGACCGTTTCAGCAGACAAATTTGATCGTGTGTACGGGCGGACAGACAGGTTTTTCCAGCAGACAAATTTTAAAGCATGCTTTAAAATCTGTCTGCAGGGAACCCGTCCGTCCGACATGTCTGCTGGTTAGTACACTAACCAGCGGACATATCTGCCCGCACATGCGTCAAATGGATTCGACGCATGCGTGTAAGTTTTTTACTTCCTGGTGCGGTAATGTGGCGGCGTCAACGTCACCGCCACGTCACCGCGCTGTCTGCCGGTGGGGATTTTGGTTTGATCGTGTGTACACGATCAAACCAATATATCCCAGCAGACAAATCCGATCAAATCGGTCTGTCAGACCGATTTGATCGGATTTATTTAGTCGTGTGTATGCGGCCATAGAAGATTCAACATGACAGTGACAATAGCGATCTGTGTCCATTGAGCCTGTGGTTGAATGTGCTTAACCTAACCTAATTAGTCCAAGATTATTCGACTTAGAGAAAAGATTCGACATAGAGAGAAAAAATTCAACATTATAGAGACATGAAGATTCGACGAAGCAGCTAAAAACATAGGATTGCCGAGAAGGGACATTTATGGTCAAATGCTCATACCCAGAAACCCCAACAACCCCAACAACAACTCTTGATTGCACACGGGGCTCACCTGGAGCGGTGAGAAATTTTGTCAAGGTTTGATCTAGGTCAGTGCCAGGGTTATATATATATATTTATTGTATCAGGCTGCATTCAAACTACTGCCTTTTGAATCGCCGGACAAATGTGACCCAAAAGTGGCTCTTGAACTATTTTTGAGCGGCATGCGTCCCGCAATGCAGGTTGACAGGATATCAGCAGGTTTTTTTGTGTGACAATCGCGGCAGACCCGCAAGTCCCGCGTTTTATCATTCACGCCTCGGCACTGTCAAATCGCGAGCAGATCTGTGGCACATCTGCCAGTGATTCAAAATGCTGTAGTGTGAATGCAGTCTCAGTGTCAGTGTAGGTAGGATAAAAAAGCTGCACAGTGCATTTTTTGCCCTGATTGGGAAAAGCTTTTCCCAATCAGGGCATAATAAAAGCTGGTTGTTAAGCGGGCCTGTGGCATCCTCAACAACTGATGAGTCACCAGCCCTCAATGGGCTTCCCCCCTAAAAACTTAGAAAAAGAAAGGGGGGACAAGCAAGCGCCCTGCCCTCATGAACCATACCAGGCCACATGCAACATGGGGGGGGTGGGTGCTTTGGGGCAGGGGGGCCCTGCCACCTTCATGCTGGGTCAGTAACATCAGAAGGGGCAGTGCCATCAGGTGACGTAGTCAGGTGGCCCTGCCCCTTACCTATATAAGAACTGTCAAATGGCTTATCCTGCAAAAGGTGGCCAGCCTTCATGGGTGACAGGAGCGGGGTTTTTTCTTGTTCGTGTGTGGCGAGCGGCGCAATTGATGATGGATTTAGGGTAGGCCATGCTCATTCTCATAGGGTGGTGGGATCTGTGGGTTTCCAGATTCCGATAAGCCCCCTGCCCGTTGACTCCCACAACCAACTGCCACCACCCAAAAACACCCACCCCTCTGTTAAGGGCATGAGGCCTGGTATGGCCCGGGGGGGGGGGTGCTCACTCCCCCTTTTCTGACCTGCCATGCTGCCTGCTCGAGTAAGGTTCTGGTATAGATTTTGGGGGGAACCCCACGCCGTTTTAGAAAAATATTTTTCCGTTTTTTTCTCTTTGTTTTTTTCAATAGTGAGATACCTGCAATTGGGACTGCAAGTCATTTTAAATGTGATTTGACTTGTTATTATTTCTTTATAAATGTCATGTACTATGCATGCTACGGATGCACCATAATAAAGTAAAATCAGGAGATGTCCATTACCATTTACCACCAAAAGAAAGCCCAATTTGTCCTGAAAAAAGTGGTTTAATCCACCTGGATGCACAAAGTAGTTGTGAGTATATGTACCGTTTTACTAACACTTGTCAAAGTTTCAAAATTGCGCTTAGGCATTTAGATTTGTTTTACCCTTAAGTAGGGTTGTCCCGATACCAGTATCAGTATCGGGACCGATACTGAGCATTCGCAGGAGTACTTGTACTCCCGGAAATGCCCCCAATGGCAGATCCGATACTAGCCCCCCCCCCGCCGCCGCAATGCTGCCGCATACCGCAACGCCGCCACCGCCACCGCCGCCGCCTAGTTAATCAGCGTGCGGGAACATTACAGCTTTCATTTGAATAGCTGTGTGTTCCCCGCCGCGCCGCGTATAGACACTCCCTCTTGCTCGGGATTGGACGGGTGATCTGTCTATCAAAGTGCCCGAGCAAGGGGGAGTGTCTATGCATGGCGGGGAACACACAACTATTCAAATGAAAGCTGTAATGTTCCCCGAACGCTGATTAACTAGGCGGCGGCATCTGCATCTAGGTATGGGGAGACATGGCTGCATATGTGGGGGGATATGGCTGCATATGAGGGGGACATGGCTGCATATGTGGGGGACATGGCTGCATATGTGGGGGGATATGGCTGCATATGAGGGGGACATGGCTGCATATGTGGGGGACATGGCTGCATATGTGGGGGACATGGATGCACATATGGGGGACATGGCTGCATCTGTTGGGGACATGGGTGCATATGTGGGGGACATGGCTGCATATGTGGGGGACATGGCTGCATATGTGGGGGACATGGCTGCATATATGGGGGGCATGGCTGCATATGTGGGGGACATGGCTGCATCTGTGGGGGGACATGGCTGCATCTGTGGGGGGACATGGCTGCATCTGTGGGGGGACATGGCTGCATTTGTGGGGGACATGGCTGCATTTGGGGACACATTTAAAAAAAAGTATCGGTATCGGCGAGTACTTGAAAAAAAGTATTGGTACTTGTACTCGGTCCTAAAAAAGTGGTATCGGGACAACCCTACCCTTAAGTGAGAAGGGGTTAAAGTCAAATTCCAGGCATTTGCTGCTACCATTTATTTTAAAGGTTTTTTCACACCTTATGTGATGTTGGAGAGGACGCTTTTCTGAGTACAAAACTGAGACAAATAACAATTTCCTCACTTAGCAGTCAGTTTGATTAAGTTGTTGTGCAAGCCAATATCTTCAGAACTGAAAAAGGTAAAAGTCTGATAAAAATATAGCAATGTGTATAGCTGATTGTTTTGTTATTACATTACTTACTTACTTACATACTTACTTTAAGTGCTGATTCAGAGCTCATATAGACACAGGATGGTTTTCGGCACCTAGCTTCACCCTTCTCTTGCTCTTTTCTAAACGCACTGGAAGCCCAGTAAATTGTATTACATGATCCCATCTGCCATCTGACCCCACCATGATTAGGGTGAAGGACCTTCATTTACTCTGATGATTCTGACTCGTGTCCCTTAGTACCAGGACTCCCTAGTTACATTCTGAAAAGTGTAATTCTACAACTGTAACAATTGGATAGATGTTATGGCCACATTGTTTTTCTTAAAGGAGGGCACTGTATACATTTTTGACCAGTTTATTTACTTAACTTACTTTCCAAACCTATTTGATCTATCCGCTGCTATTGATATGGCTGGTCAACATTTTTGATCTAGTTGACACCTCCTTTGTATGGTTCAAGGGCTGCACATTTTTTTGCTCCTTCTCTTTTTTTCTCAGTTGCTCTAGGCCTTATGTAGCGCCCCCTTACTTTCAGAATGAGCGCTATTTGTAAATTTAGTTGGGTGAGAGACTTATTTGCTCTCACCCAGGTTGATTTGTGTTAAATTGGGCTGTTGTCAGCCCTGAATTATCCTTTGGGTTATTCTGAGCTCCAGGCATGTAATTCCATCTCTGGGCGGCAGGTGGCACCAGAGGGATTCAGGCAGAGCCATTTTTCCACAGCAGCCAATTGGAGGAGTGTTTGCCTCGCGGGGCATGCTGGGGGAGGGTATATCTGAGACAGATGCCGTTTTTTCGGGGTTCTTCGCGGGTTCCTGTTGCCGGACCCACCTTCAGGGTGTGCGCACATCACGGGCCCCACCACTATGGCCTACCTGGCCGGGGCCGTGCTACGCAGATTTCCCTACTCTGGGCTCTCATAGCTCAGAGCAACTGAGTTACCGAGGGGCCCCAGTGACTTACTGAGTCCCCCTACTTCAAAAGGACTTAACTGAAAGGATACGCTCTATTGCTCTCAAGTATCAGACCTGTGGCAGAGGCCTTTACTAATTTACTAGAGCCAAGTCGGTGACAGAGACTTGTTCTTTCTCAGCATTCTCAGTGACACTCTGGCTGCCAGGTCTGTGGGAGAGGCCTGTCCAGATGCACTGCACCCACTCTGGCGGGAGTGGCGACGGGAGAAAAGAATATACTCTTGAAGCAGGGCTGCTTCTGTTCGTTATCCATAACATGACTCTGCAAAGTTATTCTCTTCACCAACCTATCCTGTTTACCTCAAGTTGATTGTTGGTCGATGTTTGACCGAAAATAAAGCACTTAGAAAACGTCAACTCTTGGCTTGGACATTCTGTTACTGCTCTCACAGGTTGCTACCATCAATTTCCCTAGACACATCAAAGGTAACTTAACTTATGCCGATCCCACATCTAACCAGCGGCTCCTGAGGGGGTAGCGCTTCACTTACTTTCCATCGGCCACAAGAAGTCTAGGTTAGAAGAACGCGCTACAATCAACCCTCAATGCTGTACAGTGAAAAAAGATGAAGTATAAATTATATTCATGGACCTAAATCTTGGTACTGAGTGAGCTGTAAAAACCTGCCAAGAAGTGCATAAATAAGTGCCAATGTGATAAAAGCAACAATATGCAAATCATAGTCCAATCATCTGAACTAGGTGAAATGATGGTGATCTCTGTCATACTGTCTTCCTTCCACCCTGCTTCACCCGACCACTTACATATTATTTCTCTATTTGGCGCTACATATTGCGCAATGAAGTCTTGTTTTGTCACCTGTTTTTTCATATGAGCATCGTTTTGGATAAGGAAGTGTCTGTGGTATGTAAGTGGTCGAGTGAAGCAGGGTGGAAGGAAGACAACATATGCCCAGGGCATTGCTTATGAAAGTGCTTATGAGACAAAACCAGCCCTTTTCACCGATCACAAGCCAGCCAACGTCCTCCTTAATTCCATGAGATCAGCCAAGGGGCAAAGCATTAGAGTCCACTCTTTCTCCACTGCAATCCACTCTCTAATTATCGGGCAGCACACCGAAGACCTTCAACTCCAGTCAAGGTTTATTGCAATGATAGAACACCCCCACCCAAAGCCTACAACATGGTTCACCAAAGCATGGCTTAATCGTGGGGATCCCGTTGCCTGTGGTTAGACACCAACTGCTATATATATAGTCTACTGCATATACACCAACTCTAATGGTGCCAATTCATGCTAATCAGCTCATTACAACTAAACACTCTTCACTCTGTGCTCAACAAGTTGTATATCCACTCCACTAGCTAAAAGAATGGCAGTCCTGTGACCCAAACTCTTCAAATGATGAGCTTATTATGAAAGTCAATAAATTCTGTATTAGTTTGGTAGGTGCTCCTCTTAAAAAAAGGCCAGACATACTCCAAGCAATATCAAACAGAAAACAGAAGAGAGAATACTTCACAGTGTAGATGTAACTTTTATTAAAATGATGTAAGTAAATAAAAAACTCACATGTTAAAAGGGTTACCCCAGCAATACAGGGCCCATAGCTTGTTCACAGTTGGAGACATGCACCACAAATTGATTTCCAGTGCGCATGCCAGCACTCTGGCAACATGATGATGTCACTGTACTCCCGACCCTGTCCTATGCATTTCTCATAGACATTTTTGTGTCACCATTTAGCTTGAAGTCACCTAGAACAGCACACCATTTCCAAAGGGAAAAATCAACTTTATTGTTCATCATATGGACAAGCACAGATGCACCACCCAGGATTCTTCCTTTAACATGTTTTACCCCCTTACTGGGGCTTTGTCATAATTAAGACTGAAGTAGCAGGCGAGGAAGTAGCTAAAGAACACTCTTCAATCTGCTCATGTCACACTCCAGCTTACTGTATATAGGCTGTCGGGTGCCAATACCAGTCCTGAGCAATAAAGTGTGCCTGTGCACATGCTGCTTAGTACACATTCTTATACGCCCATGCTAATATAAGCCTAATAGTGACCTTGTGCCCCAAAAAAAAGAGCATGCATAGGCATTGGAACACTTTTCTTCTTGTACTGGACTACATTAGCCCTTTCTTAGAGGATCCCTGAATTATTTGTAGAGGTAACCAGTGAAAAACCAAACTATGTATTGTAAATGTTGTCCTGGGGAAGGAGACGGCCTTCAGCATTTGAAAAAGTGACAAAGGAACTGGTCGCACTCCAATCATATCATCATCAATGCTTGACAACTTTATTGATGGACAGCACACACTCCAGCTTCCACTCTAAAGCCTTGTACACACGATCAGTCCATCCGATGAGAATGGTCTGAAGGACCTTTGGCATAGGTTAACCGATGAAGCTGACTGATGGTCTGATGTGCCTACACACCATCAGTTAAAAAGACGATTGTATCAGAACGCGGTGATGTAAAACACAACAACGTGCTGAGAAAAATTAAGTTCAATGCTTCCAAGCATGCGTCAACTTTATTCAGAGCATGCATGGATTTTTAACCGATGGTCGTGCCTAGTAACGATCGGTTTTGACCTAACGGTTAGGAATCCATAGGTTAATTTTAAAGCAAGTTGGCTTTTTTTAACCTAAGGTAAATAACCTATGGGTCCCACACACGATCGGTTTTGACCGATGAAAACGGTCCATCAGACCGTTGTCCTCTGGCTATCCTATCGTGTGTACGAGGCCTAAGTCTACCCATTTAATAGAAGAGAAAACCTAGAATGGAAGGTGCAGTGTGCGGATCCTTTCTTTGTTGTAGTGTGTTCCCAGTCAATGGGCCCCCTGGGCTGTGGCACTCGGCTGCTGGTGGAGTGGAATTTGATTGTGCAATTAAATAAGGTGAACATTCTGCTTGTCCTTCAAGTTATTCAAGCAAGTTGTGGCAGTTGTAGTTGTAGGGTTTGAACCCAATACAGCTGTGCAGTACCCTGCAATTCTGTCACGGTGTTCTATTCCTTGGCACAAGAGGGTTGCTTACCAAACGTCCAATTCCTTTGGAGGAGGTGAAGGCTCATTATATCAATGAAGTACTATATGCTTGCTTATGGGAGAAGGTGTAGAACTTGAGTTTACTTTCGCTTTAAGGTCTGACAATTTTAGGAGTTATAGCTAAGGCATTTTTCTTTAGTACGCACAAGGGTCGACTTGTCAAAACCATCTTCCAATGTTTTTTTTTTTTTTTTTGTGACTTGCTAGGAAAGACAGTAAAGAAAAAAATACAATTTGAAAATCAAATTTCTCTGGATTTACATTTTACCATTGTGCAGGCAAACTGCTCCTTGGCACGATAATGATGCACTTATATAAGCCGCGCTGTCTTTGTATCAGTGTGCTGGCTCCATGTTTTCACTCTCTGCATGGCAATCATTTCACCTCCAGTCTTTTCTATCGCTTTCCCATTTTATAATGTAACAGAAGATGAACACGGCACACGCATAAACAGATGCAGAAAAACTCTATTAATATGTCATGAGCTTCATTACCATTCTGCAATTAATACTTTGTTGCCAAGCTGTTTCCTCTACCCGCTAACCTGCAATACTAATTAATGAGAAGGGCTGCAGATAATTTGTTTGGATGATATTGATAGTTAGGTAAATGAAGCTAAACGTGTATGTTCCAGTAGGAGCTAAAAGCGATATAAATAATTACACCTAGACTTTATAAGATACAGGCTAAAAAAATAATTGGAATTGCTAAAATTGCCAGACTGAGGCTAGCAATAGAGGCACAGGCACTGAAGAGGGCTTAAAGGGGAACTTCACTGAAAAACAGAGGTTCTACTCTTCCGCCTCCTCCCCATTCCTCTTTTACTTCTGGTCCTACCTGTGGCCCACCAACAAACTAGAGGTCCATGTTTTGATAAGCCAACAGAAGACCTCTCTTATACTTCAAAGCCATAGATATTTGTCTTTCTTCTTATGTATTTCTCACTCATTCTGGGTTTTTTTCTTTCTTTGTTCTGGAAAAGGTTGATGCTCGTCTCATTGTATTCATTCTCAGACTGTTTGGTAATGGAGTCTGAGAGGTCATAGCATTAAGCTGGACCAACATGGGCTGGCGCAAAGGGAGAGCTGGCAGCCTTTTCCCTGTTTTTGTTTTATTTCGCAGGTACAGTTTAGCTGCGCAGCAACAGCCAGGGGGTTGGTGTTTGTAGCCCAGCAGCTGATTGGTCGTTTGAAATGGGCAGTTAGCCCATGCGGACGAAGCTGATAAAGGAGCCAAATGCGGTGGTGCCCTCAGACCGTTTCCTGATGGACAGCGCTGCCCACCCTCCCTCCCTATCATCAAAGTCACGTGGTTGTCCAATAGGGGAGTAGTCGTCCAGCTTTGGCTGGATGGACACCATTTAATTATTTGTTAAATATATTTTAGCCAGGGTGGCTTATTTATTTTATTTAAATAATTCATGTTAACCCCTTATGGATAACACCGTGGCCATGTTAAATCCAAGATGAATAAATATGCGTTGTATTATAATATTGTTTGCCTCTTTGTTTGAAGTACCTTTGTGCTAGCCCATGCCTTTTTGTACTTGCATGAAAAAAGAAAACCAATGCAGCCTTCCAATCTACAGTAAAAGCTTCTATGCTTTTTATTATTTGTTTGTTCTTGGGCTATTGACTTTAAAGTGATAAATATATATATATATATATATATTTTTTTTAAAGGGGTTGTAAAGGTATATATATATATATATATATATATATATATATATATATATATATATATATATATACATATATATATATATATATATTTATATATATATATACATATTATTATTTTTTTTAAATTACAAACATGTCATACTTACCTCCACTGTGTAGTTAGTTTTGCACAGAGTGGCCCCAATCCTGGTCTTCTGGGGTCCCTCAGCTACTGTCCCGGCTTCTCCCTGCAAGAGCTAACCCCCTTGGGAGAGCGCATCTCAAGAAGGGGGTCAGCTCTTGCGGGGAGGAGCTCTTGCTCCCGTGCTCCCGTGCTACAGCCGGCAGCTATCCACCGACTATCACTCGGCCCCACCCCGGAATGCTGCGCCATTGATTTGATTGACAGCAGCGGGAGCCAATGGCTGCGCCGCTATCAATCTCCAATGACGAGCCGCCTCAAGCTGGGGGAAAACATCGCTGGAACAAGCCCACATAGTTTTGTGGCTTAATTAAGTAAAACGGGGGACTGGGGGGCCCGAGAGTGCAAGATGTTTTTTCAGCTTAATACATCGGATGCATTTAAGTAGTAAAACATAAAGCTTTACAATCCCTTTAAATAACAAACAAGGGTGGAGCCTTGTGTCATCAGATCCGGTGGTGTTTTATGGAAGTGCGGTGAGGAGGCGAGTGTGTCACTCCTCACATTGCTTTTTACTGCGGATTTACCCTTAGTATCAGTTTCTTTTACTAAATAAATGTACTTTTCATTTGGCAATATTGCACTATGGCTGTTCTTTGTTTCCTTTGAGTGCTATTTATACAAGAAGTGTCATTTCTTGGAGCGAGCTGTTTCCTCTATATATGGAATTATGCAAGAGGTTTTGATGACAAGTTTTGGACGTAGTTCTTCGTCTTCCTGGAACCTGGATGCCTATACAGATCCATCAGCAGGATTCCTTATCTGACTTATCTGATGAGCCTTGTTTGACCCTTGGGTCATCGTTGGAGGTGAGCGGCCAATTCATAAGTTTAACACTATGCCTAAAAACAAATGTCCTGACCATAATTATAATAAGACCTCGCCTACAGACAAAAATGTGTCCCTATTAATTTTTGGACAATGTTGGTAAGCATGCAATTCTAGCTGTGTATGGCTAGGATAACTATCTTTATGTTCCACAATAAGACATTTCAAGGACTCAGAGAACAAAAGTGTTTACAATAAAAATATTTCTGCAAAATCATTCCAGCGAACAAACTTGTTATTATAGAAAAAAACGAACATTTGCACATAGGCACTTAATAATGTAATTTAAAAAATGATATTTCTTTATTGGTAGTGTTTGAAGACATTCTGTCCTTTTGACAAGGTAATACTTGTACTTGCTTTGCTAGCTTTAAAAGCACTTACATTCAGCATTATCCCTACCGCTGCGTCTTGTGCACAGTATACAATAAAGGGTCTTATAAGTCACCGTTATGGAATTTAGGTGTCTGCATTAGCAGCGTGTGCCCCATCCGTACAGTCCGTTGGCATGATTTGCGGCCTTCTTAATTAATAACCCAAACTGCTTAGCTGTTACCTGGTCCGGTCAAACGCGCTGAATTTATTCAATGAGATTTATTAATCCGTGCAGTAATATGCGGGCAGGCAGATTCTGCAAGACATTCAATTACAGAAGCAATAAGCCCTGGAATCAATTATGCCGAGAAAAGCCCCGTTCGACGTACAAAAAGGAAAGTAGAATCATAAAAAATTAACAAACCAACGCAATTAAAAAATCGTTCATTAGCGCTCGAGTCGTCAATTAGTCACTGCCTTGCATTGCTTTAAATAATGCATACGTTTATCTTTTCACACCCTTCCATTTGTTAACTGAGAGAAAGTAACAAAGTTATTTGCAATTATCACATTTATTGGCGTATAACACGCACTTTTTTCCCCTTAAAATCAGGGGAAAGTTGTGGGTGCGTGTTATACGCCAAACCCCACTGTCTCTGAGGGCGAAAGGAGCGCCGCCGACATAGACCGAGCTGAGGCAAGTGTACTGTGTACTCGGCTAGGCTTGGCTCCACTCGCAGTCACGCCCTGTCCCGTTTTCTAGCCTTTATGTCCCACCATTGGACCGCTCTTGTGTCCGTCATAGGAGCCGGGCCAAGGGGCGGGACTGGGCAGGACTGTAAGAGAAGTTGAGAGGAGCCGAATACACAGGAAATCAGGCTTTTTGTATCTCGGCAGGGCTAAATGTAAAAATACATAATGCTGTAATTTTGGGTAAGGTGCAGATGGACACTTATAAGGCTGCAGATGGACACTTTTAAGGCTGCAGATGGACACTTATAAGGCTGCAGATGGACTCTGTGCAAGTCTGCAGATGGATCCGGGACAAGGCTGCAAATGGACACTGATAAGGCTCCATTGATGGGTATTTAAAATTTAATTTTTTTTCCCTTAAACTTCCCTCCTAAACATTTTTTTCCTTAAACTTCCCTTCTAAGCTTGGGGTGCGTGTTATACGCCGACATGTGTTATACGCCGATAAATACGGTAGTTGTATGCTTCAAAGGTATTCAGACATTGATTGTTCTCTACCGAGAAGATATAATGAAGGGGTTTAAAAATGCGTTTAGTGGTTGGCTGCTTTTGAGTTGCTTGTGTAGCACCCCCAGCTATTGTAGCACACCCCACGTAGGAGCTGCAGATCAACAGGGATCCTCCACTCCTGCACATCCAGGAAGAAGATTTAGTCTGGTATCACTGGAGAAAGGTGTTTCTTGGAAGTCAGAAGGAGGCAATCAAATTTCCCTGGACATCTTGTTAGTACAGACTGTTGTGAGAGATCAGAGACTTTTGGACTGCTGCCACCCCTCTTGTGCTAAAAAGTCAACTATGTGTTTTTTTAAAGGAAACATTAACCGGTGTCCTAAAGAGCTCAGTCTATCTGATTCTTTGTGAAGGGACTCTGTCTGCTCTTGTTGCTCTAAATTTGGATGTCTGTATTTAACTGTTTCCACTACAAAGCCAAGTTCACAGACTTCTGCTTCAGCTTTTTAGAAAGGAGTTTATTGTCTTTAATCTATAAATAGTTTTGTTCTTGGAGTATCTCACGCAATTGCCCCATCCCTATCCCAGTTACTCCAAAAAGAAAAAACACACAAAAAGAACACCCCTAGTTTTGTTTAGGAAAATAATAACTGTGATTGTGTGCCTGGCTGCAGGCCAATCCACTGGGAAAGAACCTGGATCAGAAGAGGCCATCTGGGTGCAAGCTGCAGCATCCAATCATGTGCAAGCAAAAATGTATTTTTATTTTTTCCTTGCAAGTGATTGGGTACTCTTTGCAAAGTGAAGCCTTACTGTACCTCATTTACTAAGCTCTGGACCAACTGCACTTGCAGATGGACACTGCAATTTACAAAGTGCATAGTCTATTAGTAAATCAAGCCCAATATCTCTTGAAGCATGACCCCAATCTCCAACAACTGCTATAGAATGTTTACAATCTCTTATCATCTCCTATAGAATGTCTGCAGTCTTTGACTATCTCTTGTAGCATGCTGGTAGTCCCTGACCATTCCCTGTTGTATGACTTCCATCTGTGGAAGCGTCATATGATATTACATTTACTGAATAGTATGTGTGCCTCTTTAACAATTGTTCCTGCACCTGAAGCCCTCTGTATGACCACCACTGGTATAGAACATTAGGTTGTGAATGGATGGCAATGACGGAGCGAGTCTGGTACAGTCCTAAAAACTTTTCAGTAAGATAGGGCTCATTTTGACGGGCTCCATTTGTCTACCCAAAGCCAAAACTTTTTTTTTTTAATTTTTGATATAGTATGGATTGGTTAAAGCCCTCTCAGTTTTTTTTTTCTCTTTTTGGCATCTATTGAGGAGATTTCCCTTAATTTCCCCTCATGTGGACACAATAGGAAATGAGTGAACACCTCTCATAGACAGTTGCCACCTAAACAATTGTCTCCACTGAAAGTGCAGTGCAGCACAAATTAACTACTTTATTTAACCACCTCCTGTTTTGTAAAAGAAAGTCAGGAAGGTGGACAAAAGTGCAAAATCTGGTGCAGCTCTGCATAGAAACCAATCACATTCATTTGTAAGAGTGGTCTAGCAGAAGTGAATAAATGTGTCACGCTGTTGTGAAAAATAGGCATTGGGGAGATGGAGAATGGGGATTAATGGCCTTGGGGGGGTGGAGAAAATGGGGGTTGCAGAGTTGGGGGATGGAGAAGAGGGGGGGTGAGCAGAGTTGCGGTAGTGGTGAAGAGGGGTGTAAATAGGGTTGGTGAAAGTGGGGGGGTTATGATCAGAGCTGGGCTGTTCTGGGCAGTCAGGATATGTGTATTGGGGGTCAAAGCAGAGGCTGCTGAGAGGGAAGACACTGGGACAGGATGGTGGGGGGGGGGGGGGGAAGGAACACTGAGTACATGTCAGTGACACTTAGGAGTCAGGCTTGGCACAGGATAGTCAGCAGACAGCTTTTTTATAGGTGGACTCCTGGCTTGGGTGTCTCTTCCTGTTCACCACAATGCTGCCCTTATATTCAATAACCCAGAGATAAGCTGTGTGGAAGAAGGCGGTCCTGTGGCTTCATGTGGCACAGCAGACACCTAGCCCCTCCTCGGCCGATCCCATCAATCACAAGCTGAGCTCGGACCAGACTGAAAATTAAAAGGAGCCATATGGTGGGCGTGAGTCAGTGTGATGGGGGGGCCACACAGGACCACTGTGGCTACGTTTTTGGCTGTGATAACTGTGACCCGCTTTCAGTGACAGACCCTAATATTGTGGATTCTGCTCAGGACAGGCTCAGACTGGTACACCGGTCTGATTTCCATGAATGTCCCGGGCACTATTGGCAACTATGGTTTTGCTGTGTGTTAGCACCAGGTCGTGGTCCTTCAGATCGCCCCACCAGAAGGTGATCAAAGTGGGGTCCAGTTGCAGATATAACAGATATAGATAAAAAGTGGTTATAGCTTGAAGTATAGTCAAGGAACGAGCCAAAGGTCAGTAACAAGTGGTAGCGAAGATAAGGATGGCTGCAAGAGTGACAATAGCGACATATTAGCTGAAGAGAGCACAATAATCTGGCAAAAAGAAGTGCAGAGGCATAGCATAAGTAGGAAGTTCCTTTTGAGGAGCAAAGGGTTCAGATTCAAGAGAAGCTAGGTTCAAGGTGGTGTCATTTAAAAAATTGTCCAGGGGACTGTCCAACATCCCAGGTGCCTCAGCAAGAAGAGACATTGCCGGACACAGCAGAGATTGCAGGTTCAGACCTGGGTTCTGACAGTAGGTCAGGGCTAGAAAAAACTAGGCGCCAGGTAGCCAATGCATCTTAAAGAGATTGTAAGAGCAGATGCATTAGGATGAATACCCTTCTGTCTCAGCTACCGGGACTCCCCTCGGCGGTTGGCTCCTGCTGCTGTCAATTAAAATCAGATAGCCAATCAGAAGAGAAAAGGGGTTGGGCGGGGTTGGCGGCTCTGTGTCTAAATGGACACAGGGAGCTGTGACTCTGCTCTGGTGCCCCCACAGCAAGCTGCTCACTGTGGGGGCACTCAACAGGAGGGGGCAGGGCAGGAGTACAGAAGAGGAACTCGAGAAGAGGAGGATCCGGGCCTATTTGTGCTAAACCACTGCAGAGAGCAGGTAAGTTTTACATGTTTTTTTTTTTTAAATAAACAAGACTTTACAATCACTTCAAATTTTGAGATCTTCTCTGGGTGTTATCAGAGGAACTGGCTCTCTAAAATAAATCCTGCTGGCTCCTGTATTGAATGGATTTTCTCCTAAAATACAAATGAATTAGTCCATTCCTGGTATACTGTAGGTGCCCAATGGTATCAGCAAATCCACAAGGCTTGAGAGCAGTCACTTTGTCTATGCAGCCAATATGAAGAATTTCGTATTCTAGAGTTACTAAGAGTCACCCTTCACTTTAAGACACTGCAGAAAATATCAACTGACTTCTTTCCTTTATTATGAAGTGTGTGCCCTTTCTTTACAAGTCATAATGTTCTGGATTAAAAACTTCCTTCAGTTTCTGCCTTCCTAAAAATGAAAAATAGGCTCTGGACTCTGGTGTATGGAATGACAGTAAAAGCGGTTTTAGTGGCTGCGCCAGCGATACACATCTGGGGTGAGCTGTGCAATCATTTTCCATTTTATTACCACTATGACTTCTTCTAACGGCAAATAGACTTACCGGACATGTACAGATAAGCATATTGCACATTATGTTGTTGTGTTGTTTTGACATTTATTTGCTGCCAGGCTGAGATTGTACACCTGTTTTGTTATATTTTTTTCATGCATTAGATGGAAACTTGCAATATCAATCCTCAAAAAATAAATATAACAGCATGTTTATTTCTTAGGAGCAATGAATATGTGTAAATTTCCACACAAACTATTTTTCGAAGATGGTCTCAAAAGTTTCAGTATCACTTAAACTTAAAGAGCTACTCAACTTTAAAGGACAGTTCACCTTCGGTCTCCTTTTATAAATCCCTTTGCCCTCTTGAGTTTAGCCCACCTTGTAAAACACTTTTTCAAGTAATCCAATGATCTTTCCTCTAGAAAATACCTACCGTATTTGCCGGCGTATAAGACAACTGGGCATATAAGTCGACCCCCTATTCTTCCAGGAAAAATTTTTTGTTTTGGGATATACTCGCCGTATAAGACGACCCCCTTCCAACTAGTCTGTCTGGAAGCTGAGGGGTAGCCAGAACAACCACTGACAGAAACAGGCTTTTTTCAAATCTCACTATGCGTTACATTACATGCATCCACTGTGCCATTACATTACATGCCTCCACTGTGCCATTACATCACATGCCTCCACTGTTCCCATACATGCCTCCACTGTGCCATTACATGCCTCCACTGTGCCATCACATGCCTCCACTGTGCCATCACATGCCTCAACTGTGCCATTACATGCCTCCACTGTGCCATTACATGCCTCCACTGTGCCATCACATGCCTCCACTCTGCCATCACATGCCTCCACTGTGTCATCACATGCCTCCACTGTGCCATTACATGCTTCCACTGTGCCATTACATGCTTCCACTGTGCCATTACATGCCGCTGTGCCATTACATGCCTCCAATGTGCCATCACATGCCTCCACTGTGCCATCACATGCCTCCACTGTGCCATCACATGCCTCCACCGTGTCATCACATGCCTCCACCGTGCCATCACATGCCTCTACTGTGCCATTACATGCCTCCACTGTGCCATTACATGCCTCCACGGTGCCATCACATGCCTCCACCGTGCCATTACATGCCTCCACCGTGCCATCACGTGCCTCCACTGTGTCATCACATGCCTCCACTGTGCCATCACATGCCTCCACTGTGCCATTGCCTACCTCACTGTACCGGCCAAAATGATCTCCCTACCTTATTTTGTTTTCAGATTGTGGGTTTCAGGCTGCGGGCATCCATGATTCAAAAGCCACTCTTCCTCCGCACACTGTTCTGTGATAGGCGGAACACAAATTTTCCCAGCATAGGGTTCAGTGTTCCGCCTATCACGAATGTCCTCTCATCCAAGGATGAGAAGGCACCTGTGATAGGTGGAACACTGAACAGAGGCCCTGCTGGGAAAATGAGTGTTCTGTCTATCACGGAACAGTCTGAGGAGGAGGCGCAGCTTTTGAATCATGGATGCCCGCAGCCTGACTGAGACAGGTATCGGCGTATAAGACGACCCCCGACTTTTGAGGCATTTTTTTGCATCCAAAAGGACGTCTTATACGCGGTAAAATACGTGCCCAGATTCACAGAGCGATTACGCCTGCGCAACAAGAGATGCGCGGCGTAAGTCGAAATGTGCGCATGCGTTTCGATGCACGGCATCCCCAGAACGAGATACGCAAAAAATCTACTTTTTTTTGTCCCGCGTAATTTCGTAAGTTTGGCGCATCCGTTCGCGCAAAAGTGCAAAATTAGAGCATATAAAAGCTGGTCTAAAAAGAGAAAAAAAGTCTACTTGTTAGATAAAGCAACACTGTTAGTGAGGAGCTCAGCAGTCACACGTGTTGCACAACAATCTGTATGCCAACATGCCAGGGGCATCGTCGCACATAGCTATACTACTGACTTTAGATGAACAAAGAAGGATGAGGGCACGGAGGATGGCACGGAGGAGGGCACGGGAGAGGATATACCGCACCCGCATAGACCTGTTTGGCATGAGTGATTCTGAGGTGTTTAGCATCTTCAGATTCACCCCTCATGTCATCCTGGAATTAACCACAACCCTGCAGGAGGACATCACCAGCCGAACACAACGCTCACATGCAGTGCAGCCACTGGTCAAGGTCCTGGCAACACTCCATTTCCTTGCCAGTGGCTCTTTTCAGCGTACAAGTGGAGTGGTGGCTGGGATGTCACAATCCTCCATGAGCAGATGTGTGCACCAGGTTGTCCCTGCAATCCTCAGACGCATGGCCAACCAAATCATCAAACCCACCACTGAGGACCTGCGGCTGAAGGCAATGACAGATTTCTACAGAATTGCCAGATTCCCACGCACTGTGGGGGCCATTGATTGCACACATGTGGCACTCCAGCCCCCCCATGAGACAGAGCACATGTACCGCAATCGGAAGCATTGGCATTCTATCTAAGTACAGGTGATAGTCGATGCCCAAGGCCTCATATGGCACGTCCGTGCCAAACACCCAGGGTCCAGCCATGACAGCTACATATACAATCAAAGCCACATCCAAATGGAATTCGATCAGAACGTGTATGGGGACACCTGGCTGGTTGGTGAGTGACATGGGTGGCAGGCATGACTATCCCCTCCCATGATGCACACATAACAAGGGGCACATGCATGACTAACATCCTCCTGTCTTTTCCCTTACAGGTGACTCTGCATATCCACAGGGACCCCATCTCATGACTCCTATCCGGAACCCCCAAACCCCAGGAGAGGAAAGATACAATCAAGCACATGCCCAAACACGAGCAGTGGTGGAGCGCACCTTTGGCCTCCTAAAGTCACGTTTCCCAAGCCTGGATAATTTTGGGGGTACCCTCTTGTATTCCCCAAACTTCGTGTGCCAGATCATCGGTGCATGTTGCATGCTGCACAACTTCGCAGAAAGAAAGGGCCTGCAGATTGACCTACTTGATGACCTGACCCCTGAACCAGACAATCCCCCCCTAACCGAGGGTCCCCTGTCTTATGAGGGAAGAGCAGCCAGGAGACAGCTCACATTGGGCATCTTTGCACGTTAAACACACACATTAATCATGGCACAATGAGAATGCATGCATGCACACCACTGTGGTCCCTAGCACACACACCCCACATCCACATCAAATTGGATTGGCACCAGTCCACCATGCTGGACTTGTGAGCAGCAACGCCACGCCAAGGCTCCAATTATGTCACTGTACATTCATACACCATTCACACGGACCTGGGGATCACTTCTCCCTGGTCCTGGGGAACCCTTCTCCACCAAAATTGAGGGTGACACCCCTTTTCCGGCAGGAATGTCACCCCCACATTCAAAAAGCATTCACAACCCAAAAAAACAAAAAAAAAACAAAAAAAAATACCCAGCAAAATCAAAACATTTCCAGCAAAAAAAAAAAAAGAGGGGAAAAAAAATGATTGCCCTTTACGTGAGCCACGCCTGGGGCGCCCCCCGGCCACGGCCCCGGCTCCTCAGGGGAGACTCATGGGGGAGGGGGAAAACCGGGGAAGGAGGAGCAGCCCCTGATCTCTGCCCACCTGGCGGCCTGCCCTCCAAGGCCACGGCTATTCTGTCCAGGGCAGCACCAAGTGTTGCCGTGTTGGCCTGGATAGCCTGGGTAAGGGCCCTCACATCCTGCCCAACGCCTGCTGATGTCGTCTGCAGTTCATTTAGGCAGGTTGTGAAAGCCCGGGAGTGGGAGTCCAGGTTCCCCAGCGTATCCTTGATGGAGGACAGGCCCTCCTCCATCCGCACCAATGTCTGGCTGACCTGTCCCAGATGGCGGGTCTGGAGGAACTGGTCCCTTCTCAGAGTGGCGGGCAGGAGATCGGCCAACCCCCTGGTGTTCTGGGATGAAATCCTGCCTCCAGCTGATGCTTGTGGCCGGGGAGAAGGGGAGGCCCTTGGGAGGGGAGCCATGTTGGGGGAGGAGGGGGGGGGGCTCCCCCTTAGGGAGGGCTGAGTGGTGCCAGCCAGAGGGGAAGAGTCCTCAAAAACCAAACGTCCAGTGCCTGACATGGACTCCTCCTCCTCATGATTCTCCTCCTCCTCTTGAACCTCCTCCTCCTCTTGAACCTCCTCCGCGGACTCCGGCCTTGTTGGGGGGGACTCATTAAGCTGCTGTCCTGGGGATGGTGCGGTCAGGCCAGATGGCCCTGCACCCTCCTGCACATCTGTGGATGACACAAAACATTCACAGGTTGGAGGATCCACACACTTGCCACATATTCCCTTTCACCCCCTCCCCCACACATGCTACACACCTGATATTAAAAAAAAAACTTACCTGGCACCACAGGCTCCGGACTTGAGTCAAAGCCGGGCAGGCCCTCAACTTCATGCCGATGAAAGGTCAGGGCCACCGCACGCTCCTCCGCTGTCAGCCTAATAAGGCATGGTGGGCCCCCTCCTGTGCCCCTGGCATGGGCATGCATTCTGGCCAGCTTCTGTTTGACCAGACGCCGGAGGTCATTGATTTTTTTGTCAATCCCAGACCGGGTCCGTGTCTCCCCCTCCCCCGCTGAATTGACCTGCTCAGTGATCATATCCAAAATCTCCCTCCTCCTGGCCGGGTTGGTGTTGGCACTGTCTGGGCCGTGGAGGAAACGCCCATAATCGCTAATGGCCCGGGCAAGAATTCTTTTTTCCCCCACAGTAAAATTGAGCTTTCTCTTTCTCTCTGTCATACTTCCCAAAAAACTCACTCCCAGTCAGCAAAAATCACTCACAAAAACAAGCACAACCAATCAAGCAAGAACACACACAAATCTAACACCCAAAAAATCACACTAGCACTCAGCAAGAAACAGTCACAAAAACAAACAGCAAAAAAACAGCAAGAAAACAAACGAAATGAAATATATCAAACAAACAGTCACTCAAACACTTATCAAAAAACACTTTCAAAGATCTACTAACAAACACTTGATCACGCAGAACACTAATCTGACAACTACAAAACACAACGAACAACAGGACAAAAGCACTTGGTTAAATGGGAAGGGACAAAGGGATGTACTTTTGCATTGCAAGTGCGTTTGTCTCTGTCTATTTATGCTGTTTGCGTAGTTCACAACGTTGCCCTAGTCCATTTCCAATTTCACTGATTGCGCCGCTCCCGAGTTGTGAGGATGCGCACAGCGGAGCTGACCATGGTCTCTTTCAAGCGCGCATGCGCGAGCCGGCCGGCCCTTCATTTGCATGGGGTCACGGCTCATTTCAATGTAACACGCCCACGTCCTTCCCAATTTGTCTTACTCCGCCTTACGCCTATGAAAAAACCTTACGCATGCACAATTTTCTGCGCAAAAGCTACGAGAATAGGGTGATTACGCGGCAAAATTGCGCAAGTCTAACGTAAAGGCGGTGCGCTACGCCGGTCCAATAATGCGCAGATGTACCTGAATCTGGGCCACGGTATCTGGCTCCTCTTTATACTAGGCATGTGCCCTGTGGTCCTATTCATTCCTATAGGCACTGGCAGGCCAAACTCCGGGGGAACCTCTAGGGGCCACCAGGAGCACATACTACCTATAGGAATAAACGGTGGTGCTTCACAAGTATGAAGAGAAGCTGGCCAACAGAAAGGAAGGTAAGTATTATCCCAGGTGGGCTGCAGTTAGGAATGTTAATAAAGGGAAAGTCCTGCTTAATAAATTACTTTAAAAACCTGTGTAGTGTGTTTTACTTTTTTTCCGGGTGAATGGGTAGGGGTAAAATGTAGTGTGGGTGGCCAGGATCTGGGGGCCCTCTTATTAAAGCGGAGCTCCACCCTAAAGTGGAAATTCTGCTCATCAGAACCCTCCCCTCCTCTGGTGTCACATTTGGCACCTTTCAGGGGGAGGGGGTGCAGATACCTGTCTAAGACAGGTATTTGCACCCACTTCCGGGAACACACTGCAGGGACCTGCGGGTAGTGCGTCACTTACCGTCCCCGTCCCCCTGTTGTGTTCTGGGAAAGACATGGCTCCCAGAACACAGCAGGGAACCAGTGAGGACGGCGCAGCACGTCCCGCGCATGCGCAGTAGAGAATCGGCAGTGAAGCCGCAACGCTTCACTTCCTGATTCCCTCACTGAGGATGGCGGTGGAGCAAGCAGAGAGACGAGCGATAGTTCATCTTCTGCTGCCGGCATCGCTGGACTCCAGGACAGGTAAGTGTCCATTTATTAAAAGTCAGCAGCCGCAGTATTTGTAGCTGCTGGCTTTTAATATATGTTTTTTACAGCGGAGCTCTGCTTTAAAGGGGGCTCCCAGATTCCGATAAGCCACACGCCCACAGACCCTGATAACCAACGACCAGATTTGTCGGAAAGAGGCCTCATCAACTTGGGGACAAGGTGCTTTGGGGTGGGGGGCACAGGGCCCCCCTGCCCCAAAGCATCCACCCCCTATGTTGAGGGCATGTGGTTTGGTACTTTTCAGGAGGGGGTGCTCGCTCCTCTCCATCCCCTTTCCTGACAGGCTGGGCTGCGTGATTGGATAAGGGTCTGGTCTGGACTTTGGAGGGACCGCACACAATATTTTCGGCGTAGGGGTTCTCCTTAAAATCCATACCAGACCGAAGGGCCTGGTATGCTCTTAGAGGGGGAACCCATGCCACTTTTTTTTTTAATTTGGAGTTCTCCTTCAAGATCATCAGAGCACAAGTCCCATGCCAAAGTCAGATCAGTCAAGATGGCGATCCAACTTTGATCCGACTTAGGTGATATTCAATGGGCTGAAGTAGGATCAAAGTCTGACCAAAGTGGTGCAGGGAGCATTTTTAAAGTCAAACTGACTTGTGTCGGACCAGTTAAGACGGCTTACATAGGGAAACATTGATTTTCACACGTCATGCGACATTAGCTCCCAATGTAGGAGCGTTTGTTGTACCAGTGTGAACCCGGCCCGAGTTAAGACTATCCAGGTGATGCTAATTTCCAGCAGATGAAAGAAGTTGCTATATGATTAATGTGATCAGAACCTGATTTTCATGTTTGCTATACCAGATGAATCTTGATAAATCCGAAATGTTGTGATTTTTTGATTTCTCTGTGATTAGTATTTTACTCTCTTAATAAATTTACTAGGTGCTGCAGATTGGACTTTTTCTTATTTTTATATATACTGGAGTCTGGGTGATCTCCATTGCCTGCTCTGCGCCTTAAGGATCAAGTTATATTTCGGGTGTGTGCAGTCCTGACCTGTCTGGGAAGTTGACGGTGTGGGAAAACCATGCACATTAGCTGGAGCGCATGGTGGAGCGTGGGGCAATTCTGGCGTGGTGGAACGTGGAGCAAGTCTATAGTATGCATGTAAAGTAGCGCATGTTTCCCGTGTTTAGAACTGTCCCTGCACAAAATGACATTGCTAAAGGAAAAAAGTCAGCCCTTCAGGTCTGGTATGGATTTTAAGGAGAACCCCGCACCAAAATAAAAAAAATGGCAAGCTGTTCCCCCCAAAAATTCATACCAGACCCTTATCCGAGCATGCAACCTGGCAGGCCGCAGGAAAAGAAGGGGGATGAGAGAGTGCCCCCCCTGAACCGTACCAGGCCACATGGTATGGAAGGGGGATGAGAGAGCGCCCCCCCTGAACCGTACCAGGCCACATGCCCTCAACATGGTGAGGATGTCCCCATGCTGATGGGGACAAGGGCCTCATCCCCAAAACCCTTGCCCAGTGGTTGTGGGGGTCTGCGGGTGAGGGGCTTATCGGAATCTGGAATCCTCAGCGGTGCGTTAGGGCCCTTTCATCACAGATCCATCCAGTGAACCTCCGCTTGTCAGCAGGGATCGCTCCGCTGATCACCGCTGTGTGAGCGGATGACAGGGCATTCCCCCCACACTGTGCAGGGACCGCCTTGTTACAGGAAATATTTGCTACTTTACAGGCATACTTTAGACACCCTCCAGGTACGAAGTTTGAACAAATATTTCACTTTTTATTGTTTCACTTTAAGCATTATTAAAATCACTGCTCCCGAAAAAACTGATGTTTTTAAAACTTTTTTTGCATTGATACATGTCCCCTGAGGCAGGACCCAGGTCCCCAAACACTTTTTATGACAATAACTTGCATATTAACCTTTAAAATTAGCACTTTTGATTTCTCCCATAGACTTTTAAAGGGTGCTTGCTATTCGGCGAACAGGCGAACCCCGATGTTCGAGTCAAACTTGCGTTCGACTCGAACACTGGGCTTATCCCTACCTCTCAATAATGGTTGAGTTGGATTCTTGTTCACTTTTATTTTTATATCTTCGCTTTTAGCCCCGGCATCACATTATTGTAGGGAGTATAGTGGCGGGTGCAGCAGTCCACCTGGAACCATAAATGGGGCTTTCACTTCTGGTTCTGGGCTGGCTACACTGGTCCTCATTACACATGCCAATTGGGTGACCAGTAGACATGTGCAATTAGTTTAGTTTCTTATTCTTGTTTAATGAAAATTCGGAAATTTGTTAATTACGAATTTTCGTATTTCCGATTTTTTTATTTTCGGACTTACGAAAATTTTGAACTCACGAATTTACGAATTTTCGAATTTACGAAAATTTGAATTTACGAATTTTCTTATTTTCGAATTTTTTATTTCAGAGTTTTCGTATTTCCATTTTTTTTTATTTCAGAATTTTCGCATTTCCGAATTTTTAATATTTCCGAATTTCGAAAATTCGGATTTTCGAAAATTTGGAGATACGAACATTTTTCAAATTTTAGATTTTCTAATTTTCGAAATTCCAAATTTTCAAATTTTTCAAATTTCAAATTTTCCAATTTCCAATTTTCCAATTTCGAATTTTCAAATTTCGAATTTTCAAATTTCGAATTTTCAAATTTCGAATTTTCACATTTCGAATTTTCAAATTTCAAATTTTTGAATTTTTGTATTTCCGAATTTCGGCATTTCGAAAATTGAAAAATGTGAAAAATCGAAATTTTGAAAATTAAAAAAAATTGAAATTTTAAAAATTAAAAAATTGAAATTTTGAAAATTGAAAAAATCGAAATTCGAAATTTCAATTTCCGAATTTAGAATTTTCGAAATTTCAAATTTTTAAATTCTCGAATTTTTCATTTTCGAATTTCGAATTTTTCAATTTGCGAAATTTTGAACTTACGAATTTGCGAATTTCCGAATTTTCGAAATTCGAAAATTTCCGAAAATTAATTTTTTGTTTTCTTTTCATCCGTTTGTTTTGTTTTTTCCGGAAAATTCGCTTTTTCTGTTTTTATAAATTTTTTGCTTTTTCGGAAATAAAAAAATTCGGAATTTCGAATTTTAAGAATTTCCGAATTCCGGAAAAAGCAAAAAAACGGAAACAAAAAAAAAAATATTCAAATTTCCCGAATTTACAAAAAAAAATAAACGAAAATAACATAAACGAAAAAAACGATTTTTTTGGCAGTGCACATGTCTTGTGACCAGCTAGCTGCACATCCAACCAAGTAATATTCCTCCATCGATTTTTTTATTATTCTATATACAGATAGATAGATAGATAGATAGATAGATAGATAGATAGATAGATAGATAGACAACGCGCCAGAGTGCTTCCAACGTGGGGTTGTTGAAGTATTTGCACCTTGTACTTTATGTCATCCTCCCATTCATATGTGTTTCATCTTTGTACCTTTGTGAGTATGCCTTTTATTTAAATATCCTTTTATTCCCTAGGTGTTTGCGCCTTCCCCTTTGTCATTCTTGTAGTTCCACATTGGATACCCCTATCCAAGGAGGGCTGCATCCACCAAGCATCGGGTCGTGTATGTGATGTGCCACCTGTATAGTCATCTCTCTGAGGAAAACCCCTGAGTGCTGTGAGTGTTTGTTTATTTTTTTCATTTTGAGAGTTAGTTAAAAATGCTTGGAAAAAATAAAGTGCCATGATCTGAACTTTACAAAAAAACAGACTTAATTAACCACTTTGTTTTTGGTTGTTTTTTCCACCATCGGTCTTCTGTTTCTTGTAGAAAAAAACACAATGTTAATGGAAACTGTAATGTGTCCATTACAGCCTTTGTTACACATTTTTTTCCTCACATGACCCTTCTTGGCTTCTCAGCGTCCAGCTGCATGTTTACTCCATAATCTGAATTTCAACCAGGATAAACCCGTTAATGAAGCACTTAATGGCTTAATAAAGAAATAACAAGTTCTTAAAATGATTTGTGGAAGATGCTGGGAGTAAAAGAGCAGCACATGTTACATCCAGAAGCTGCAGAATGAGAAGTGAGAGTGTGAGAACCAGTGGGAAGTCTATGAATTTTTATTATAATTAGGACTGGTGAGAGGAAAGCCGCTAATACAGTAAGGCCTCGTACACATGACCGGTTTTCTTGGCAAAAACCAGCAAGAAAACTGCTGGCAGAGCTTTCTTGGCGAGAAAACCGTTCGTGTGTACAAGGCTTTCAGGTTTCTCGTCAGGAAATCTGGCCAGAATCTCGACGAGAAAAAAGAGAACCTGCTCTCTTTTTTCTCGTTGAGATTCTTGTCGGCCTGTTTCCCGACGAGAAACCAGAGAGTGTGTCTACTTACCTGTCGCCATGGAAAGCCGCACATGCTCAAAATGACTTTGACGCATGCGCAGAAGCTTCCACGGCATAGGTAGGGTGAAGCAAGATGGCGGTTTTGGGTTTACACATCCCATGAGTCAACAAAAAAATGGGCATAAATGAGTTAAGGTCAGACTTGAAAGGCTAATTGGACAGTGGTAAGTGTAAAATATATTTTATTTATGACAATAAATGGTGCACAAAGAGCAAAAAAAGAATGAAAATTAAAAACATATAATACATATTAAACATAATACATAACATAGAAGAACAGGCATAATATACATAACAGTGAGCCCCTGTGCGTCATGGCGTTTCACTGTGTAGCTTCGTCTGGACACATTTAGGGCTTGTTGGAAACAAACAGGTCTCACTATCTTGCAAATAAGTCTATAGAAGATAATCTCCCCATCAGATATCACCATATACAGTCATATACAGATTATTTTTCTATAAAATCAAGTATTTCTCACGGAAAAGTATTGCAGTAACACATGTTTTGCTATACACATGTTTATTCCCTTTGGGCCAGATTCAGGTAGATGCGCGCATCTTTTCGCCAGCGTAGCGCAACGCATATACGCTGCGCTGACGCAAACTAGCGAATGAAGTACAGTATTCACCAAGCGCATGGCCGTTACTTTGCGACGGAGTAACGAAGATGCGTTGGCGCAACCCGACGCAAGTGGAAGTGGGTGTGATCATATGTAAATGATGGGCGGAGCCCAGCGCAGAGGCTTACGTTCAGCGCATCATCCACGGAGCATGCGCAGTGAGTGAGGCTTCACTCGGCCCCCTGTGCGCATGCTCACAACTTCCGTCGGCACCACTTCACGGGAAACGTCAGCGCAATGTGTTCCGTTGCGCGTATAAAAGCACCAGCGGAAGCGCCATTCCGGCGCAAAAGTATTTCCGTTTCCCCCCACCCCAGGGAAGTTACTTTTGCACAGAGATGGCTGCTCCCGCTACCCCCAAAGAGAGGAGAAACTTGAATTTCAATGCCCAGGAGGTCTCTGTGGTAATCTCCGCTATTGAAGACTTATAATGACTTTCTCCACGGAAAGAAAAGTCGGAAGACCAGCCGGGAGAGGAAGCAGGCCATCCTGGACACCATTGCTGGCAGGATGAATGTGTTGGGGTACTCTACCCGGACTGCTGGTGATATCCAGAAGAAAATTAACGACCTGCGGCGCAAGGTCCGTGGCAAGGTGGCCACCATCAGGAGGCATGAGAGGGGCATGGGTGGTGGACCCCCATGTGCGGTCAGCCTGACCACAGAGGAGGAGGTGGTCGCCCGCTGCCTGGACAGGGAGCAGTTGGAGGGGGTCCCTGGATATGACTCCATGGAGGAAGGCTCCAGGACAGGTAAGTGTTTTTTTATACCCTATTTGGTGTGTTGCATGTGGGGGGGAGGGTACATGTGCCAAGTGTGTGGGACCACCAACATGTGTCTGCTTTGTGTCATCCACAGATGACGGAGCTGAGCCATCATCTGTTGCCGGCCATTCCACCCCAACGGGATCCTGAGAACGAGCCCCTGGGTGCTGAAGACACCGAGGTGGAGGAGAGTGCCCACACCACTTCTGCAGAGATGGTTGAGGAGGAGCCTGTTCCTCAGCAGAAGTTTATTTTGGTTTTGTCAGAGTCCTCCCCTTCTGCAGGGCCCTCTGTCATCCCCTCACCCATCCTCGGTAGCCCCTCAAAAGCGACTCCATCCCCACAGGGACAACCTTCTCCTGGCCCCAGGAAGGCAACACGGAAGACCAGGGGGGTGTCTGATCTAGTCCAGGACCAGGTGGCGATGGACCACGCCAGGCAAACCCAGCAGATGGGGGAGATTGCTGGCCACTTGGACCGGCTCGCTGACAGCCTGGGCTCCGTGTTGCAGCTGCCCAGTGGTGTGCAGGACGTTGTGACCAGCCTGGGGGAGGTGCAGGCTGATGTACGGCACCTCACAGCAGCCGTCCACGCCAACACAGCTGCCATCCGGGAAGAGGGGAGGCAGCGGCAGCGTGACCAGCGGCATAATATCACCCGCCAGCTGAGAATGCAGGCCCAGACCAACCTCTATCTAAGCCGGATTGCTGTGGCCTTGGAGGGCATGCAGCCAACAGCTGCCAGGAGTGGCCCACCTGGGGATCAGCCTCCTCCAGATGCCCCCCACCCCCACCCACTCCCTCCAGGCAGCTGAGGAGCCCGAGAGTGCCCACAAGGAGGAGCCCCCGTCATCCCAGGTGAGGGTGTTTTTTTTTTTTGGGTTAATTTTTCTTTTTTTTTTCTTGCTCAGGTTATGAGTTTATATTTTATTTTATTACTCATGTTATGAGATATTTATTTTATTTTTAACTGCACACGGTCAGGAGTGCAGGGGACAGTGTGAATGGTGTGTGAATGTGAGGGGGTGGCACTCCTGCAAGTAAGGGGTGTCACCCTCGGCCGTGGTGGAGAAGTTATCCCCACGGCTGTATGAATGACGTGTGAATGGTGTATGAATGGACAGCGACATCATTGGGGCCTTGACGCTGGCGTTGCTGCTCCCAAGTCCTACATGCTGGACTTGGGCTAATCCAATGTGATGTGGATGTGGTGTGTGTGATCTAGGGACATCAGTGGTGTGCATGCATGCATTGTCTGTGTGATTAATGTTTTGGTTTAGTGTCCAAAGATGCCTACGGCGAGGACCCTCCTGACTGCTCTTCCATAAGCAGACTGGGTAGCCTCTGGCAGGTGGGGACTGTGTGGGTCGGGGGTCAGGTCATCACGTATGTCAATCTGCAGGCCTTTTCTCATAGCAAAGTTGTGCAGAATGCAACATGCACCGATGATCTGACACACGAAGGTAGGGGAATACAATAGGGCCCCCCCAGACTTATCCAGGCAGCGGAAACGGGACTTCAGGAGCCCAAATGTTTGCTCCACCACTGCACGGGTTTTGATGTGTGCTTCATTGTATTTTCTCTCTCCTCTGGTTTGGGGGTTCTGGAAAGGAGTCATTAGATGGGGTCCCAGTGCATATGCAGAGTCACCTGGAAGGGAAAAGACAGGAGGATGTTAGTAGTGCATGTGCCACTTGTGATGTGTGCATCATGGGAGGGGATAATCATGCCTGCCACCCATGTCACTCACCAACCAGCCAGCTGTCCCCATACATGTTCTGCTCGAATTATGCTCAAATTCCGACCGGCAAGAACGCGGTGACGTACAACACTATGACGAGCCGAGAAAAATGTAGTTCAAATTGCTCCGAGCATGCGTCAACTTGATTCTGAGCATGCGTGGATTTTTAACCGATGGTCGTGCCTACTACAGATTGGTTTTGACCTATCGGTTAGGAGTCCACAGGTTAATTTTAAAGCAAGTTAGCTTTTTTTTAACCTAAGGTTAAATAACCTATGGGGCCCACACACGATTGGTTTTGACCGATGAAAACGGTCCATCAGACCGTTGTCCTCTGGCTATCCTATCGTGTGTACGAGGCCTAATATGTATTATATGTTTTTAATTTTCATATTTTTTTTGCTCTGTGGGCATCATGTATTATCATAAATAAAATATATTTTATACTTACCAATGTGTCTCTAAAGTCTGACCTTGGGTTATTTATGACCATTTTTTTTACCAAATTTCATATACGGATGTGACCATAGGAATGCTTTCTCTTGTATTTTGATCATATCCCATGAACCTTTGCTCCTCGTCACTGGTACAAATTGGTAGACCTGAGGGCGGTCAAACACCCAGTCAGCTGAAGAAGACACAACTGTCCAAAGCCTCTTAGACACTCCCATGCTCCACCTCCTAAACAAAAAGTCACGTGCCCAGTGATGTAACGCGTACGGAGGAGCCATCTACCTCAGTGCTGTGTTAAGCAGGGACAGCTAAGTGAGGAGTTTTATCTATGCAACTGACCTTCCTATATGCGATCTTATTGCGGGGCATGTGTGAGTTCAACTGTGGTATATTACATTTATGTCACTCCCAGTCTATTTTATCTGCGTAATGAGTTTGTCATTCTTTTTGAGCAACACGTGTATATGAAGGATTGAAAAGTAATGAAGGTTTGAGAGCAATCCATTACAACATTTGGAGATCTGAATACCTGAACATCTGGGTATCGTTACCCTCCTGATTTCAATTTCACCTATCAGTGGTGTCTGACTTTGTCTCTTTATTATCAGAACTCTGGAAAGCAATTCATATTATTTTGGAAGCACTTTATTTATTACTACCTTCAGTATAGATTGACTGAAATATTATCACTTTGGCAGTATATATTGGATCACTGTACAATAATATTAAGGTTGATGATAGCGCTTTATTAACCCTTATTTCATGTATGTATGCAGTATTACCGCACATTCACAGAGCATTCAGAGGACTGACATCCAGCACCCGGCGTATAAGGCCAAGTTTTACATTCAGTCGAACTGTTATGGACTACAAATTCCAGCTGGCTGGGGAGTAAAATAGAATTCTGGGAGAGATAATTAAAAGCCTGTGTGGGATGGAATCACTCTCTTGGAACTATGGCCTGGACTTGCAAGCAGTGATTCTATGTTAGACTGTGCTGCTGCTGAGTTGCGGCCTGTGCTACACGGAGAGAGAGTCATCGCGGATGGGGGTGGGTGCATCCACAGCCAACCACTTCTTGTTGTTCAGTGGCAGCCTGGAGACTGCTTTCATCACATCCATGCCAGATCCACCTGGATGGTAGTGCGCTACAGGGTCGAACGCTGTCCCTTGAGCCAGACTCTGCAGAGGCATGATGCAGAGCCCTCACACCACTCTTCAACACTGAAGGTCGCCGAGATTGGTGAGCTAGTTGAAGATTCAAGTCTCTTCCAAGCCATCTTCTTCAAAGAACTAAGGAATGCCCCCCCCTACAGGGCATACGGCCCACTAAGGCCTATATATATATATATATATATATATATATATATATATATATATATATCAAGGACCCTATTTGTTAGAGAAAAAGGTGAAAGAACTTCAGAGTGTTTGTTTAGTTTGAATTCAGAGTTATACAATGGTGGGACTGTGGCGGCAGGGGATTAAAAAGGGAAAGGTGAGGAGACATTGGAGGTCATATAAGATCTCAAAAAGGGTTCAGCCCCTGGACCTGTGTTAGGTCACCTGTGGTCAGATGACAGATGCACCCCATTGGAGTCAGGAGTGCACCACAAGGTAGTGAACCCTAAAGCAGACTGTTGTGGATGGACCACAGAGTGGATATGGAGGACAAGTCCACTGGAGCTCAAACAGGGATCCCACAGGAAGCTTGAGCCCAAGGGCATGGAATCTAAGATCCAGCTGGTATTCACCAGAGCCTTTAGTGGTGAGGATGGTATTAGCTGCAACTGAATGCAGGTCGCGGCCCACAGGGTCCCCTAGGTCACGCTCCGTAGGGAGAGAGGGGAAAAAGCCACACAGGACACAAGAGATAGTGAAGGGTTAAGCCAAGGTTGGGGCGACAAACAGACATGGATAAACAAGGGACAGGCCAAGGGTCAGGGTCACAGGCAAACAAGAGTAGTCAGGGACAAGCCAAGATTGGTACACAGAGATAAACGTAGCACACGGCAAGCAGGAACCCAAACACACAATGCTTAACAAACAACAGCACGGCTAGTTTGTAGTGCACAGGTTAATATAGAGTTCCCTGATAGGGCCTGGGTGGAACCTTGCTAGAGGAGAGATTATATAGGCAGCCTGGTAAGAGTGACTGGCCTCTAAGATGAACACATGAAGGAGGTAAGCTGACACACAAACATTACTGCATATCCATGGCAACCTGATGGTCTTTTAGTACCCTATTACAAAGCCTTCGTTGGCACTCTTGTCCCCTACTTGGCAAAATGTTTCAACGCAAAAACCTGGGGCTCTCCCCTAGACCCTTAGCTTAACACTGCCCACATAACAGTAATACCCAAATAAGACAAAAAACAGGAAGGGTTGGGACACTATAGACCCATCACCCTCATAAACAATGACCTAAAGATTCTAACAAAAATTCTTGCCAATCGCCTAGCTTCCTTCATTAGCCGGTACATCCACAAGGACCAAGTGGGATTCATCCCTGGCAGATAGGGGCTAGACCAAATCAGAAGAGCAATATACATAATTTCCCTACTACAATCTAGCTGGGATAAGGGCTCCAAATAACAAGGAATGCTATTATCCCTTGATTTACACTTGGCTTTTGACTGGCCTTATATTTTCACCCTTGTGGAGCGCTGGGGTTTTGGCCAGTGCTTCATGGGGGTTCTCCACTCCCTCTACTCGTCTCCAAAAGCTATGAAACACCTCCAGGGAAATTACTTAGGATTGCTAGGAGCACTATACAGGGATGCCCACTGTCCCCCTTAATTGGCAATAGAAATATGCTCCAGCCCCAACATCCAAGGAGTAACTTGCGGCTCACAAATCCATAAATGTGGCCTATTTGCTGATGACATGCTGCTATTTATAAACAAAGACAAATCTCCTGTGCTCCGGTATTTGTTGCTATGGGGTGGTGTAATCCAATTAAAAGGTATCTTCCAGAGTCTTGCAGCCCTCCTCAGAATCGTGGGAATTCATGAAGCTAAAAAAAAAGGAGAAAAGAACAGAGGGCGCACCGACCTAGTGTTGACTACGTTTTATTAAAATATTAAAATCAATCATTATACTCACAATTTGAGTTTAAAATCAAGCCTTAAAAGACATTGCAGCAAAAATACAGCAACACCAGCAGGACACGTTAGTCACTTGAGTCTACAATCGATGTTAGGGCTGACGCGTTTCGGGGGCATACCCCTTTCTTCAGAGCTTGGTGGTCTGCAGTGCTCCCTCACAGTGAAACTTGTAAGAATATATACACATATACATAGAAGTGGGCATGTGCTGAAAGGTCAGGGTCGTAGGCCACCCCTCCCACACAGGGGGAGGGGCTCACATTGGACACACACCCCAATCCCCTCAACAAACCTACACCTCCCGTGCGGGCAATCCCACCTGCAACAGTACACCCAGGGGTCTTTAAATAGAAGCCAACCCCAATATAAGGCAGGAATCCCCATGTACAAGGCACCGCATGTCATTCAATCAATCAAAATGAGTATACACACACCTTCCGTGCATAGTTGCTACACTTGCACACGTGTGCAGGCACAATAGGTAGGAGCGGGATGTTCAGTGGAAAAGGTCCTCGTATTATTTTATCAATCATGCTAACTATTGTATGCCTACCTTCTCTGCTGGGAAGGCACCGGTCTTCATATGTTTGCCCGATCGGCTCAATTTGTGTATGCTGAAGCGCACGCCCGCCATAGCAGGAAGAAAGTGCGTTCCAGCCTATTGACCGACAGAGTGCTGTGGTTTCTGCGCATGCGCGCGACGTACAATGCGCCGCGCGCAGCGTCTACCAGACGTCCGCCCGTCTTCTGTGGGGAATCAGTGCGTTCCAGCCATCACAACCAAAGGGCTGGAACGTCACTTCCGCTTGTATGCGGCGCTCTCATGTAATGGAGAATCGGGTATTCTCACCCTCTAGTGATAGGAGGGTGGATTCACACGATGAAATACTGGACCAATAGGACACTTTCAGCAAATGCCCAACCACAAAAAAGCCCCAAATGAGTGTGTCTGACAAGCATATGTAAGATGCACACACACACACTCGTATACACATAATACAGGGGAAAACACCGGACCAGTTGCAATACTAATGGAACTACATATACATTCCAATAGCTAGAACAATGTTAAAATTTTAAATTACAACTTAAATCAAAAGAGGGAACATACAATTAAACCTGAGGATAAAAGTACAAATGCACCCAATATTAGAACACTAATCCAATATTAAAGCAATGGTCCAGTACTTGATTATGTTTCAAAGCATGCATATGTATACACAACACACGTATAGTAACTCTATGAGAGGACTACAGACTATCTTAAAATCCACAATATATACAATGTGCAATTAGATTGTTACAACCTCCCTCTATTTAATTTGGGATTCTTAACAAAGTATCTCCCCATAAATCTAATACGATCATCCGCATGTGACTCTAAATATATATATATATATATATATATATATATATATATATATATATATTCATTTATTTAGTTTCTATTATTTATTTTTTCTAAAATTATTTATTTCTAATTTTCATATATATATATATATATATATATATATATATATATATATATATATATATATATATATATAAAAGGGGGGGGGAGCTATTAATTAATTGTATTTGTATATTAATATTGCTACTATATGGGGTGAGGTAATAGTCCAGAGGGACTTGTGAAGACTGGAGAGCCTCCTTCAATTACCGAATCTCATATCTAGATGCCCTTTCTGTTATCCAATGTATATATTCATGTAATGGTATGCAGTTCGATTTCTTCATTCAACCCGTTCGGGACCATGGTACCCAGGGTAAAAATCCAAAAGGCCTCTCTTTTACAAAGAATTAGATATTTTTTCCCACTGTCCAAACCATTTTGGATGGCCTCTATGCCGAAAACTTTTAGGCCTTCCACTTTACCGTCGTGGACTTCTCCAAAATGTCTAGGTATAGAGCCTTTGTCCTTTTTTGTTAGGATACTGCTCCTATGCTCGTTTATCCTGGTCCTTAGTTGCCGTGATGTTCGTCCTACATATAGTAGGCCACATGGGCATAGGATGCCGTATATGACAAATGCAATTCCACAGTTGATGAATTGCTTAATCATATGACGTCTTCCATCAGCCCCAATGACATCTCTTTTTCTGTGGTGCATATGTATGCAATTGCCACAATTGTTCACACCACATTTATAACTTCCTTTTTGATCAAAGATTGTGGTCCAGGGGCCTTCCAATCCTTTGTTTTTATTATTTTTCTTGACCCTACTGGGGGCAACCATGCTTCTCAGGTCTTTTGGTCTTCTAAAGACCAGATTGGGATGGGGTGGGATACACGTCTTCAAGAATGGATCTGCTGCCAGAATCTTCCAATTTTTTGGAAGATTTTTTGTGTACTGTTATGTTTAGTATAGAAACGTGCCATCGCTGTTTCATTCTCAGTATATTTCATGATTTTATCAATTGCTGGCCATCCTTCTCATAGAGCTGAAGATATTTTTGGAAGGCTTCCTCAATGTGTGCTCCTCTACACCCCTTTTCTCTGAATTTTTCTCTCAAGATCTGACTTTGTTCTTCATAGTCTTTCTTGTGCAGATCCGCTTCAAACGACATAACTGGCCAAAGGGGACATTTTTGATCCATCTTGGGTGGTGTTGGCTTGAGGCATGTAAGTACGAGTTGCCCGCACTTGGTTTAAAGTGAGTCTTTGAAACTATCTGCTATTTATTACACCAATTACAACTCTTTTCAATCTCTGCAAACTATTGAATGAATTTACAGTCTCAGGATTCCAGGTAAGCTACTCTAAATCCCACACTCTAAACATTTATTTTAAAACAGAAACAGTCACAACATTGCAAAGCTCTTTCGAGTTTAAGTGGAGCGACTCCCCTATTAAATACTTGGGGATCACTCTCGAGGCCAAAATAAAACACTTTTACTCGTCAAACTTCCCTCCCTTGTACTAGAAGCTAGTGTCTGACCTGAAAAACTGGGCCAAGGTGAAGCTATCCTGGCTAGGAAGAATACACTCCATAAAAATCACGCTCCTCCCCTGACTGCTCTACCTATTCAGATCCCTCCCAATCAATAGAAGGAATGATCATTTGAAATTTTTTTTTTTTTTTAAAGCAAAGTCACTAAATTTATCTTCAGGCCCCAGGATACCACCTAAAAAACTATTCCAACTTAGGACACAGGTCTACCATGCCTGTTATGCTATTTTCAAGCAGCAAGAATAGCGCATATTTCCACCGTGTACTCCAGACTTGAAAAACCTGACTTGATTCAATTAGAGAGACAGGCAGTCCCCACCTACACCTTAGATTATCTCCTATTGGACCTCCAAAGATCGCCCCCCAATACTATCACAATATCCTATCACAAACCCTGACTCTCTGGGACAAAATTAGATCTTAGACCTCACTGACCTCTAAGACCCCATTCACACCTGAGCCTGAAGCTTGAAGCCTGAATCTACAAAACGCTGGAGGGGAAAAAAACTATTATTCTCTATGGAGATGGTTCACATCTCCACTCCAAAACGCCTGAAGCCAGAAGCTCCAAAACGCCGTTTTTCTCCTTTTAACATTGGTGAACCCTTGACCTGTCCAAAACAATAGGGCCTAAATGTTAGACCCTAGCTCATGTCTTTCACAATCAAGACTTTATTCCTAGTCAAGACATTAAGGCTGCATTCACACCTTTGCGTACGCGATTTGCGGTGACAAAAAATAGGCGTTTTTGCGGCGATAAAACGCGCCGTATTTAACCGCGTTTTTTTACAGTCATTGTCGGCTATGCCGAACGCCGAAGCCGCCCGATACGCGCGTCGAAAAAGGGTCCGGGACTTGTTTGAAAGTCGTCGTTCGGCGTTCTATCGACGAACGGCTTTCTGCGTTAGGAGGTGTGAACAGTCTACATAGAGAACAATGCAATTTCGACCCTCTGGCGTATTGTATCGTCGCGCTTCAGGCGTAAAAACGCCTAGGTGTGAATGGAGCCTAAATCCTTCAAATGGTGGTTGGACAAAGGGTTGTATCGCATTGGCCATTTCTTCACTCCCTCTGGACCAATATCACTGAGCTTGTGTGCTCAGCAGCTTGAAATTCTGATAAAAAGAAAAAATGGTTGGGACTTTAAAATGAGACCATGGCTTACATAGCATACAGGTCTCCATCCCCGACAATGTAGACAATAAGGGAAAAATTAAGGACAAAGGGACAGCGGGACATTATATGAAACACAACACTTGGATCGGATGAAATGATCAATATATAATAAATAAATTGTTTATTTCATAGCATACAGGAACCAAATGCATAAAATTCCATTTATGTTACATCAGTAAATCAATACAGCGTAAGATAATGAACATGATTGGTAAATTATAAAAAAGAGATCATACAGAAAATAGACCATAGTAAACAATGTAGCATATGGTTAGAAATGTCTGAAGGTTACCCAGGAATGTATGAAGAGGTAGCATAGTAAAGTAAATTGATAATTCAACCAATTGTTTAAAACCCACATGATTGCTGGAGTGAAACATATATAAAAGGCTCTACGCGTTTCGTGGAGTGATATCCACTCATCAGGAGCTAGTTGGGGGCACCTAAAATGTAAAATAATATAATTAATGGTAATTAATTATAACATGAAGAGAGGGGACAATTACTGTACTCCTAGCTCCAGTGAGGAGTGGAGAAACAAGACCGGGACACTCCTCACTGGATTGGCCTGCCGCCTCATCTTTCCCGCCTCAGTTCCCTTGGGGGGTCGGTCATTCATCCGCCCCTAGGCATCGCTCAGTCTCAACACTAGCAGTAACGTTTTATTTCAACATTTTAATTTACTTCCAGGTAAGAGAGCTAGGAGTACAGTATTATGTTTCAAACTGTCATTGCCATTGATCTGCCAGTAAACAAATCTAACTGGTTCAATTGCATGTATGTATCTTTGAATAATTTTGCCTATAGCAGAAATGTCAGAACCCAGAGTGTCATAGGTGTCGGAGGACTTGCAAGGTCAAGGTAAACAGTGGGGTACAGAATCTTTGGGCGGCCCTCACGAAGGTAGCGCTACATGTATATTTTATAATAAAGAAAGAGTACAACTTTAAAATACCGAGGTCTCTGGATTAGCATGACAACCGGGTTTTCAGCAACTGCAGCTAATACATTTCTGTTAGCATGGACGTCTTTTAGAAAAATGTCAGATTTCAATCATGATTATAATAACTGTGTCTGACAGCCATCTTTTCTTCTTTTTTTTTTTTCGTATCTCTTAATAAAAACTGTCTGAGAAACACAATATTTAAAAATACCTCAGTACCATCAATCTCTGACTTCAGAAATCGCTTCAAGAGCCATCAATAACATTTTGTAATATATAAATTTGGAGCTTTTAAGAAACAAGCCATGCCACTGTGAAGATGCTGAAATGGTGTGGAATATGTTGGATCTGAAGGTCGGGCAGGGACGCTTGTCCTCATTGATCAAACCGTTGCTCTTTGTCAATACATCTCATCTATTTCCATGTCAAGGCACATGAGCCAACGCTGGTTAAAGAGCTTTATAACTAATTCCAATTCTGTGCATACCAAATCCTCATTAATTCCCCGGCATTGAGTTTGCTTTCATAGGAGACTAGTTCTGTTCTGCTTCACCCCGACCAATTGCATAGAAGATCCATGCTCGTCAACGGGGTAGTGGGCCTCTTCCATCAGCAGGTTAAGTTTTGCTTGAAACTTCTCTTACAAAGCCCTTGAGTCCTAATTGCCTTTCCTCAATTAACCCTTGTACAACAAATGCCTGATGTCATATTCCCATTACCATAGCCGAGGCCTCAGGAAAATGGGTAATTACGGGCTGTTGTAATGAATGTTTGGAATAATCATTGTTAATTGCTTGCAGGAAACAACAATTCATCAACATCTTAAGCTCTATTCTAGTTTTAAAGTAACCCTACACCAGAAGGAAGTTGAAGGATGCCACTTCTGATGTTTCTCCTGGAAACTGCTGTTGGCCTGGCTCTCATGTTGGTTTAATGGCATTGGTACTTCTTTTTTTTTTAAACAATAGATTTTTATTAAGGTTTTGTTTTTAACAGTACAATGTAGAATAATGCAATACAGTGTGGATCAAAGCAATATACGTCAATGTAGATCAAAGCAATATAAGACAATGTAGTCAGAGTACAACATCAAGCACAACATCAGAACAAGTATTGATTGAAGATAATCTAAGAGTAAGGACAAGCACAAGTATGATGGTCAAACACCATCACGACCATTCAACAATGAGTAACTAGACTATTAACTATACCAGGATTCCATTCTCGAAGGCTGCTACCATGTAGCGATAGAACAAAGGGTAGGACACCTATGAATGATTGGTCCCGGGGAGGGCCACCTCCGACTCCAGACACCCCCAACTGGGTTCACGACTGTGTCCCGGACTCCGAGGTGGGCTCCCTTTCACGTTCCTATAAATTGGCCCAAAGGACCTACGGCAAGGCAAGTGGACTCATGCAATTTTTGTCGTACCAGGATGTCCATAGGTGCCATCGCCCTGCTGTATCTTCTTTGTGCTTATCCCTGAGTGCTAGCACTTTCTCATATGTACAGTGTAATTGTGTAGTCTGTATGACAGCCCCTATAGTGGGGGGCACTGGATTTTTCCAGTTCCTCGTAATGTTGAGTCTAGCAGATAACAGAATATGTAGGACAATATGTCTGGCGTGGAATGGAACTTGGTCCAGATCGAGCGACAGGAGCGCTAGACCAGGTTGGGGAGTGATTGCAGAGCGAGAGGCTTCGGAGATCACGTGGAAGACCGAAGTCCAGTATTGAGATAAATTAGGACAACTCCATAAAGTATGAAGTAATGTTCCTCGGTGCCCACAATCTCTCCAGCACCGATCGCTCTGTGTTGTATTGAATTTGGACAACCTGTCAGGGGTTAAGTACCATCTCTGCATAATTTTGGTGGCCAGTTCCCAGAGGGTAGAACAGCTAGTAACTTTAAATGTGGCCGTGCAGGCTTTGGCCCATTGTTGGGTGGTGTAAGGACTACCTAATTCCAGTTCCCATTTGAGCAGGGCAGGTGATTTTGATAATATGGATTTCTGTTGGAGAGCATTATAGAAAAGTGATGTACCTTTTTGGGAGGGTGTGGGGTGTGTAAGAAAGGACCAAGTGAGCCGAGGTATGTGACGTTCCCAATGGGGAGAGGCAGACAGGAAGTGTCGAGTTCTAATGTAAAGATAGATGTCCGAGTTGGGTAGGTTGAAATCCTGTTGCAAAATGGGGAAAGATTTGTTCCTACCATTAGTGAAGAGATCATTGACAAACAGTAGCCCTTTTTCACGCCAATGTTTGTAGGATATCATGTTTATGTTGAATTGTAGCGTCTCAATCGGGATTTTTAGGGAGATGTTGTCGGGGTATCCGTGGCAAATATGTACAAATTTGTTCCATGCACGGATCGTGGCAGACATTGTGGGGGGGACGGAAGAGGGGAGTTTAGTCTTGGAAGTGGTAGAGAGCATCCAGGAGGCTAGTGAGGAGTTAGGGAAGAGAGCGGACTCCAACCTTCCCCACGGAGTGTGTGGTTCAGGTAGAAACCATTCTCTGGATTGGGTAAGGACCGTAGACAGGTAGTAGTGGTGGAAGTCCACATAACCTGTGCCTCCTGCCTTACGATTTTTAATGAGGGTGGAGTGCGCGCTTCTGGGTTTTTTCCCCTGCCATATGTAGGAGGAAAAAATAGACTGAAGGGACTTGAAATACTGAGTTGGTATGTTAATCGGTAGAGTCCTGTATAGATACAAGATCTGGGGTAAATGGAACATTTTGAAGGCCGCTAGGCGGCCCGTCCAGGATAATTCTTGAGATGCTAACCTGTGTAGATCAGTTTGAAGTTTAGTACGAAAGGGGATATAATTGTAGTGGAATAATTGGCCAGTAGATTTTGTTAGTTGGATGCCAAGGTAGGTGATGGTATTATCCGCCCATGAGTACGGGTAAAGTTGTTGGAGTAAGAGACTAGTGGTGGGGTTAATTCCTAGGTTTAAAACATGACATTTAGCTTCGTTGACTTTGTAGTAAGATACTTTACTGAAACAGGTTAGCGCCTCTTGGACCGCAGGGAGTGATGAAGATGGGTCAGATAGCATGAGTATGACATCATCAGCAAAAAGGCTGATTTTTTGTTCTTGTCCTCCTACCATTATGCCAGATATGAGTGGGTTTGTACGAATGGATTGTGCCAGTGTCTCCATTATCAGGTTGAATATCAGGGGAGAGAGGGGGCAACCCTGTCTTGTCCCATTAGTAATAGTGAAGGGGGAGGACAACGAGTCAGCAGAGTACACTCTGGCCGAGGGATTAGAGTATAATGCCATTATTGCTCTATGTATGTGGCCTGTGAATCCAAATTTAGTGAGGACTGAGGACAGGTACCCCCAATGTACTCTGTCGAACGCTTTTTCGGCGTCTAGGGACAGGAGTATAGAGGGGGCTCCAGATGTTCCCGCTTGATGAATGACATTTATCATCCGCCTTGTGGCATCCGATGCCTGCCTTCCTTTTGTAAAGCCTGATTGGTCCGTGTGGATGAGTGTGGGGAGGATGTCGTTCATTCTATTGGCTATCATTTTGGCATATATTTTGGTGTCTACATTGAGGAGGGAGATTGGACGAAAATTTTGGGGCAAGGTCGGTTCTTTGCCTGGTTTAGGGAGAGTAACTACCGTCGCAGATAACATGTCTGGGGGGAAAGACGAGGATGTCGCTGCTAGATTAAAGACTTCACAGAGGGTAGGGATTAGGACATTCTGGAACCTTTTATAGTATTCCCCTGTGAGACCATCGGGTCCTGGTGATTTGGCATTGGGTAGATTGCTGATTGTGTTTACTAGTTCTGTGACTGTAAAGGGTGCATTAAGCGATGCAAGTTGGGATTCAGTTAATGAGGGAAGACTAAGTCGTTCTAGGAAAGTTGCTATTTCTTGTAGGGATGGTTGGGTCGTATTTTCGTCATTCTTTAAGTTATACAGGTCAGCATAGTAAGTGCCAAAAGCATTCGAGATATCATGGGGTTTCATCAATTTTTCTTTGGTGTGGGGGTGGGAAATGTATGAAATTTTTGATTTAAGTCTGTGACCTCGAATTTTCAATGCTAACAGCCTACCTGCCTTGTTCCCCGTTGCGTAGGACGTGGCCCTAACTTTAGTACAAGCCTGTTCAAATGAGTTTAAAAGTAATGATCGTAACTCGTGGCGGAGGGAAAAAATTCGCGCTTGCAGATAGGAAGAGGGTAGGGTCTTATTTTGGGATTCAGCGAGGTCTATATCAGCTGTCAGTTGATCTATTTTTCGTGCTCTAGTACGTTTCGCTCTAGCTCCAAGTTGTATAAATACACCTCTAACTACCGCTTTGTGGGCAGCCCACACCACCACCGGATCAGCCACTGATTGGGAGTTTAGGGAGAAGTATTCTTCCAGACTTTGATGTATAATACTAGCAGTGTGTTTGTCTCGTATTAGGGAGTTGTTAGCCCTCCAGAGATAAGAGTTTGTCGGGGAGATCCGAAAGTCAACAGTTATGCTGACAGGGGCGTGGTCCGACCAGGTGGTGGGGTGGATCGTTGAGGCAGTGATTCTCTGAAGTAATGATCTATCAGATAAGAAAAGATCTATTCTCGAATAGGTGTTGTGACGCGGGGAGAGAAAGGTATAATCCCTTTCACTCGCATGACAACACCTCCACACATCAAACAATTCATTCGATGATATAAAGCTTTTCAAGGGAGATGCATGTCGCTTGGGGCCTGCAGTGGAGTCCATAACCTGGTCTGGGACAAGGTTAAAGTCTCCGCACAGTAGGAGATGACCTTTTTGGGACTTTTTAACCTTCTGCATAACAGACTTAAGAAAGGATATTTGACGTTCATTGGGTGCATAAAGTGAAACCAAGGTATATTGAACATTGTTAATTAAACAAACTAAAATAATAAATCGACCCTCTGGGTCAAGTATACTGTCTTGGAGCTGAAAAGAGATTGTGTCCCGGACAGCAATCAACACTCCCCTCTGCTTCTTCGTATAGGAAGATGTAAAGACATGGGGGAACTGGCGGTGTTGGCAGCGGGGGTGTGAGTGTTGTAGCAGGTGGGTCTCCTGGACGCACAAAATGTCGCATTTAAGAGATAGTGCAGTCTTCCACATGGAAGAACGTTTGACCGGATGGTTTAGTCCTTTCGCGTTCAGCGACAGTATGGAGAACGACATATTGTCCAGATAGGGGATCAAAGTTCAAGAATAAAGACTTACAGTTATTAGAAGATGGGTGAACTTCTCTAGATCTCCTGTGCAAGCTGAGATGGCTGAGGTTCCTGTGCGAGAGTGCCCGAGGATGGAATTCAGGTGAGGGCTACAAAACAGTCAAAACCAAAATTAAGAACAAAAGAAATAAATACAAATCAGCAGGTTGGACAAAGCCTTATTGCTGAGCAACTGAGGGTAAAGTTTTGGCTCAAAGAAATAACGAGGAGCAGGGAGAAATAACGGTCAGCAAAAAAAAAAAAAACAAGTGCAGCAAACAGGCTGCTAGCCGGTGCGGACTGTTGCATGGTAAAGCATTTGCCTGATGTCATCTGTAGTTGGCTCAGTGCATCTTGGTAGCAGGTTGGTCCGTACGGCGGGGGCTCCTGTGGGATGGAGAAGGTTTCTCCATTGGGTTAGGGTAAGATTTTGGCAGCTCCGTAATGATGCCCCAGGAGAGAAGTAGCTTTGCTCCCCCCTCAGCAGTGGAGATAGTGTGCGGGATCCCATTGTGAGTTACCAGGATGGTGGCAGGGTGACGCCATTTGTAGATTATTTTGTGGTTTGTTAGGGCCTTGGTCACGGTATTTAATTGCCTCCTCATCTGAAGCGTGTGTTGGGAGAGATCAGCGTACATTTGGATGTCAGCATAGGGAGCAGGCAGTGTGCGGAGTGCTCTGGCTTTGGAAAGAATCTGTTCTTTTGCTTGGTAGAAATGGATGCGGAGGAGCACATCTCTCGGGACTGTGTCCGCAAGGTGGCGCGGTTTGGGGATCCTGTGGATACGATCCACCGTTAGTTCAATAGGGGATAGATCAGGCAAAAGAGTGGAGAACAGAGTGCCCGCGTATGTGCGGAGGTCTGCAGGGAGGACAGTTTCTGGGACACCCCTAAGTTTTATATTATTGCGTCTGGACCTGTCCTCGAGGTCTGCTATTTTGGCCTTGACCCATTCAGTATCTTCTTTCTGAGCCATACATTCATCCACAAGATCATTCACAGTTACTGTGCACTCCTCCATTTTTTCCTCCATATATGACACCCTATTGCCCATGTGCTGCATGCCAGTAGAGAATTTATGCATCAATGAGGACAGGTTGGACATCAGGGAGGATTGCAGTAACATTAGCATGTCCTTCATGGTTGAGTCCAGAACTGGCTGTCCCGTTGTGGGGAAGGCCGCAATGGAGGACTGCAGTGAGGAGATGGCGTCAGGGTTGTGGAGCATGGTACTCACATTTCTATGCTGCTGAGATGGATCCAGGCGCATCCGCGCCTTTGCAGGGCTTCCAGTGCCGGGGGATACCGGAGGGGATCCTTCATGGAGCGGGGATGACATTCCCCCTGGTGTGTCTTCCTGGTCACTGCCCGGGAGGTCCGTGTAGGCCGCAGGCATCTGACCTTTCTCTCCAGCGGCGCCATCTTTGGCTAGGCCCCGCCGAGCGGGCTGGAACGAGAAGGCCGTGAGCTTCTGGAGGTAACGTTCCTCCTTTCGTTTGCGGGACATTGGTTCCCCGGAGTCCTCCTACGGCTCGGACGATGGAACTCGCGATCGTTTGTGCGGTGCGGCTGCTGGGGATTCGTCGCTGTATGTCCGGCTAGCGGGAGCTCTGGTTCTAGGCGTCCATTCTCCTTGCGCGCAAGCCACGCCCCCGCATTGGTACTTCTTGACCAGCAGACCTGGATCAAGAATGCCAATTAGGAATTTGACTTAATTTGTGGCATACTTATTATATATCAATGAAAGGCAGGAAAAAACTGATAATTAGCTGAGGCAGATAATTCTTATCAGTATTACATGGGTACTTTTGCCTGGATTCACATACATCGGCGCACATTTATGCCGCTGTAGCGTATCTCTTTTACGCTACACCGACACACGCAGAGAGGCAAGCATGGAATTCACAAAGCAAATGCTCCCAACGTTGCACCAGCGTGGCATATATTTCGTAGGCGCAAGCCGGCGTAGGTGGAAGTGGGTGTGATCCATGCTAATGAAGCGTGACCCCATGCAAATGATGGGCCGGGCACCAGACAAGTACTTAAAACGAACTGTGCATGCTTTAAGACGTGGACGTATCCCCGTGCGCATGCGCACAACCACGTCGGAACAACTGCCTAATATACGCCGGATCACTGTGTACGCCGTTAACGTAACCTACGCCCAGCCAGACCCACGTCGGCCAATATTCACAGACATCCAACGTACAATACGTAGGCTTGTGTTCCCTGGTCCATACCTTTGCATGGGTTGCGCCTCATCTATGGAGAATAACTTTACGCCGGACGTAAAACTTAAAAATCAATGGGAGCGCCACATGCGTCCAGCGTAAATATGCGCCCACTCTACGCCGGCGTAGGCAAGTTACGTCACTGGGATAAAGTCTGTTTTTAGGCGTATCTTAGTTTGTGGGTCCGGCGCACAGATACGACAGCGCATATTTGCACTTACGTGGCGTATCTGGTGGTTTCCGGTCTTAGAAGTTACCTTCATTAAAAGCTAAACAAATGTACAAAGAATTGCATTACATACAGTGTGCAGAGTTCAGGGGGTTACAAAGCAGTCACTTGTAAACACAGAAACCAGACTTCTGTGTTCACAAGTGATTGTGGTGAGCGGTCACCAAAGGGTCTGAGCCAAAGGTGGTGGAACTGAGTTCCACCAAGTTCCCCCAGAAAAAAAGCCCTGTATATATATAGCATCAAACAGACAGCATCCCAACAGTTATGCCTTGTACACATGACCATGACAGCTTTTGGCCGGGAAAACTGGCCGTGTGTATGCTACATGGCAGTTTTCCCGACAGGAAAACTGCTGGGAATCCCGGCGGGAAAAATTAGAACATGTTTTCTTTTTTCCTGCCGGGATTCACGGTGGTTTTTAAGCCGACAGTTTTTCTATGGGGAAAGCCTGAGGTGGAGCATACACATGGCTGGGTTTTTCCGACCAAAGCTCACATGGCAGTTTTCCTGCCAGTAAAACCGGTCGTGTGTAGGGGGAAAAAAGCTACCGAGCAGGTTCTCGGTTTTCCCCTTGGTTTTCCCAGCAGACTTTTTTTTTATCGCCCGGAAAACCGATCGTGTGTACGGGGCATTAGAGTTACAGAAAAGATAACATCCGAGGAGACTCCAGCATCTCCACCCAGGGGTCACCCATTATTTGCTATACCTATCAGCTCTTCCATACACATTATATGGTTTATCTCTACTACCCATTCCTGTATTGTTGGTTTTATTTGGGACTTCCAAAGTCTTGGAATAAAGGCTCTTCCTGCAATCAAAAAAATCTAAATATTCCCTTTTTAAATGATTTTATTGACCCATAAATTAAAAAGAGGAGCGCCACCTCAGAAGTCTCCTGCCAATTTTTACTAGTGACCACATGGCTGAGTTTAAATATAGCCAACCAAAGTTGTTTTCCCCCTCGATTCACCGCATCTCCAACATAGGTCAGACAGCTGGATTCATTATATTTAGTAAGACTGGCCAGCGGTACCATCTGGTCATAATCTTATAATTATGTTCCTCGGAATAGGACGACAAAGTTATTATAAAATTAAGGTAGAACACCTTGTCCTATTGTTCATGGCACAGATTTTTACGTAATTCTCCCTCCCAGTCTCGGACATAGAAAGGACGACCTGGAACTTCACAGCCTAGTGATCTCTATGGACTTCATCTACTTGTCATTTTTTTCTTGAGAGACGTTGTTTCTTGCCCAGCTTTACAGTTTCATACATTCTCTATGCGCCAGCATTTTATTCCCTTTATACTATTCCTAGCTAGTGTTGCTCACGAATATTCGCATTGCGAATATTCGCTACGAATATTGCATATTCGAGTATTCGCGAATAACTCGAATATCGCAGCGAATATTCGCTATTTCGAATATTCGTATTTTTTTCAAATTTCGCAATCAAATTCGCAATCATTTTCGCATTCGCACTAGCAAAATTTCGCAATTTTTTTTTTTATAAAATATAGCGAATATTCGTAAATATCGAATATTCGTGAAATTTTATCCAAAAAAAATAGCGAAATTTCGCATTAGCGAAATTTCGCATTGGCGAAATTTCGCATTTTTTTTTTATAAAATATCACGAATATTCGATATTAAAAGTCACACAAAAAAAAATAGCCAAATTTCGCATTAGCGAAATTTCGCATTGGCGAAATTTCGCAATTTTTTTTTTATAAAATATCACGAATATTCGATATTAATTAATATCGCGAAATCGAATATGGCGTATTCCGCTCATCACTATTCCTAGCCAGCAGCTTCCTCTCCCTAACCTGCCACTTGCTTGAAGCAAGCCCAAATGACGTGGGATCCCCTATTTAAAGACTCCAATGTTAGGATGGCTACATCAAATTTCTCAAGACCTCAGCATCAAATCAGATACCTGCCTTGCTAGAGGGGACTTACTGAGTTTCTAAGGAGAAATCCACGTTTATAGATTCTTCTCACCCTGTAACAATGGCATAGTGCAACCTACAGGCACCTGTTTACATGTTGGCATGTGAGGGGCTATGCTGGACCGGTACAGACAAAATGAAAAGGCAGCTTCTCTGAGCCTATTGTCATCCTCATCAGTGTTGAATGAAGGATGGGGAGGAGTCAAAACTGCTACCTTGGCTAGAATCCCGTTTTACTTTCCCTCTCTGAGCTCTGAGTTAAAATCATACTGATCCTTTTTCATCACTGAAAATAACCATGCCAAATATTTATTTTTCTCTGCTCAGAGTTCTGCTTTACTCACTTTGCATTCTCTGTCTGATTTGTATTGGTGACTCTATCACAATGATGCATGGCTTGCATTTATCTGACTTAATTGCTGGTAATTAAATCAGTATCATCAATGTAATGTTTTGGGACATAGTTCTGGCAGCATTTCCTCTTGCTTTCTTTTGTTTTTCACGATGAAGAAAGGGAAGGATTGTGATAGATTAGTCTGCGGGGAGGTAAGGGGTGTGTGCCTTTTTTCTGGGCACATTAAGGTCCACAGCTGTTGCTTTTAATAACATCTCATTATGTCCTTTTGGTAGGTCTGAGTTCTGAATCCTGATTATGGTATAAAGGCAGAATTTGGCCGCAGCAGGTAGACAGCGTGCATTTTTCAATCATCAAAATAACTTCCGAAAGTCTATCATTGTAAAACCTTTTCTAGACCCCCAAAAATACAAAACCTAGTTTTTAGCCCATACACTTGTAGGCAGGTTGCCTACAGGTGTATTGTTTTAGTTTGTGACTGGCCCAGGCTGGGGGGAAAAGAGTTAATCTGCCTGCTGCTGTTCTCTGGGCTTCCTGGATCCAGCCTATCCACAGGTGATATGGAACGTTTCAGAAGAATAAGGCTGCTACTCATTGCAGTCTGTTGGAGGCACTGGGATTCCTGAGATCAACCAGCACTTGAAGGATGCCAACATGGACTACTAAACAAAACCAGAGAAATTCCCTGCTCAACTTACCTATCAGCCTTCAAACAACCAATTTATCCTGTCTAACAATATGCGTATAAAATAGGAGTTTAGTCTGCACACATTTGCAAATACATGCATATTTTCTGTAGCCCTAACTCTAAGTTTTGAGAGCCTTCACAATGGAAGCATATGCATTATAATGGATAGGCAGAGGTCAGGTGAGCCTGGAGGAAACCCACCCTTCTTTAAAGGCACATGGGAACACTGGACACCCAGTACATAGCACTATGGCAGCAAAGCTGTCCAGTGCATCCCTTCACCAATATTTCAACAGTACAAACAACATGGACTACTACCCTGTGGAGGTATGTTAGGGTCAGGATATAGACACATTTCATGTTGAGCTGCAATGCCACAAACTCTTTAAGTATAGTTGCATCAACTGTTCTCAGCTGGGTCTGAAGTTATTTAAATGGGTGCATGTTGGTTCTGGCATGTAAAAAAAAAAAAAAAAAACAGGGTCAGTAAGGCACATGAAACTGGCATGAAGCTTGGTGGCTATAAAAGGTCCACTAGGCAAGTCAAGCAAGAAGAGAAAAGTAGTTGCTATGGGTAACTAAGGTCAAGAGCAAGGAACATAGCAGCCAATCGTAAAGCGTGGTACCTGGTATAGGCAATGGGTCAACCAGTACCTAGGAGGTTGATGTTCTGACTCCTTCCCCAATAGCAACTGGAACTGGACCTGAGCTACAGAGATCCATAACCTGGTCACATAGGTACGAGAAGAAAGGAGTTAACAAGTGCACGCATGAGGTCTGCGCTAGTTGCACCGCGGGACCCCATTCTGTCACTGGGTGTGTGCACAACAACGTCCATCCTAATGGAACATACATCACGTTACAGTGTGTAGTGACACACACTTTCAGGCATCACTTTCAGAGGAACTCTGTACTCTACTACTGCACACAGTTACACGTCTCACCTCTAAGTCAGAGAACTGCCCTAAGGTTAGACTTTCACATTACAGCAGTCTTCGCCTGGTCCTGGGTGTTGGTGAGTGCATTCATGGTGATAGGTACCCCCACATGCAGGGTAAGTACCCCAACACAATCACCTATGCAAGAGATGTGGCAAAGATGGCAAGGCGACGGACTCTCTAAATGTAGAGTATGGGTCTCCAAGCTATGGCCCATGGGCCAATTCTTGCTGATACAGATTGCAACTTCTTGCAACTAGGGTCAGGTTTTATCTACTTCAGTGCCTTTCTCCAAGTCAGTTTTTTGCTAAGACCACTAAAGACCAAAGTCTTAGAAATCGATTACTTGCTTGCCCCAACAGGATGGAACTTCCTAAACCTACACTTTCTCTGCCACCCGGCTCTCACCCTGTTGTTACACTGAATACAGCCACCCTGTAAGCAAGGTAAGGGCAGACCACTCATAGGAATCTGATGTAAGGGGGGTTCTGACAGGGACTTTGATGTAAGCGGGAATTCTCATAGGGACCCTGTTCTAATGGGGGAACTTTGATGGGAACTCTAATTAAAGAGGAGACTCCTAAGTTGGACCCTGATGTAAGAGGGAACTTACTTTTTCCCTATGTAAAAAAGTGGCTTAAAACTTTCCAAAAAAGACACATTAACCGATTAAGGACCGCCACACGACGATAGATGTCGCATGTGGTGTGCTCGCAACCCGGTCCTGAGCTATGTGACCTCGCCTGCGGGAACCCAATTGCCGCCGGTGTCCCGCGATTGGGTCAAAGAGCTGAAGAACGGGGAGAGGTAAGTGTAAACAAACCTTTTCCCGTTCTTCCTAGTGGCAGTGGCAGTGATCGTCTGTTCCCTGTCATAGGGAACGACGATCAGTGATGTGTCATGCCAGGCCACACCCCCCCTACACTAAGAATCACACCCTAGGGCACACCTAACCCCTATAGCGACACCTAGTGGTTAACCCCTTCACTGCAAGTGTAATTTTCACAGTAATCAGTGCATTTTTATAACAGCTGTAAAAATTACAATGGTCCCAAAATAGTGTCAAAAGTGTCCGATGTGTCTGCCATAATGTCGCAGTCATGATAAAAATCGCTGATCGCCGCCATTACTAGTAAAAAAAAATATTAATAAAAATGCCATAAAATTATCCCCTATCCCTACGCTATAACTTTTGCACAAACCAATCAATAACCACTTATTGAGATTTTTTTACCAAAAATATGTCGAAGAATACGTATCGACCTAAACTGAGGAAAACATTTTTTTTTATATATATATATTTTTGGGGATATTTATTATAGCAAAAAGTAAAAAATATATATTTTTTCAAAATTGTCGCTCTATTTTTGTTTATAGCGCAAAAAATAAAAATCACAGAGGTGATCAGATACCACCAAAAGAAAGCTCTATTTGTGGGGAAAAAAGAACGTCAATTTTGTTTTGGAAGCTATGTCGCACGTGCGCAATTGTCATTTTAAAGCGACACAGTGCCGAATCGCAAAAAGTGGCCTGGTCCTTTAGCTACAAAATGGTCCAGGGATTAAAAAAAGTTATAATAAAATATAATTATTATAACAAAATATATTTACACCTCAGGTCCTATTTGCGCTGCTTAGAAAATGGTCTTTGAATGAGACCCCATCAAACCTCTGGAAACCCACCATTTAGTCATTGCTGGAGTGCATGCAGATAGAAAGTGGCTATCAAGAATCTGCATGGGAGCAGCAAAAAAGGTCTAGAAGAGACACAAACAAATAATTTATTTAAAAAAAATTATTACCAAAAATGTATATTATACTAAGTGCAGCAAATAATGCAATTTTCTGCATCAACAAACAATAGAAAAATGTGAAAACATTTTCTTAAAGAAAAATAAAATGGAAATAATTTATGATTGACGGTTTCATCCAATTAGGATTTAAATCCATTTTGGAAATTAAGAACTTTTTATTTGAAAAAAGGAAACCTTGTTTGACTCTTTTTTTTAACTGGGACAGTCCAATAAGAATGGCATACAGCAGATGTCACACCATTATTTAAGTAGGGTAAAATCTATCACTGGATAACTATAGACTTTCAAGTCTGTTGTGTGTAAATTATTGAACATATTCCGAGTGAAACCATACAAAAAATATACAGCAGCATAAAATATAATTACAGAAAATCAGCATGGGTTTATGAAAAATAGGTCATGCCTAGTGACTAACTAAGGTGAACAGTTTTTAAAGGAAGATAAGCACAAGTCGGGGGCTCCGAATGCTATTGATTGAATATATTCTGATTTTGCTATTGTTATACTAGCTTGGTTTTGAAGTTGTTCGGTGTGGGGGTTAGAAGCCCAAGCACTGAGATGCAACAAAGTATAAAAAAAAGAGTGAAAAAAACTCTTAAATAAGATTTTTTTATTATTTTTTATTAAACATGGTGCAAACTAGATATCATTTAAGGGTACATCTAATTTAAAGGGTAACTCCACTTTCATGGGGAAAAAAACTAGAAAATAAAACATAACATAAAATAATATTTAATAATAACTTAAACTTAAAATAATATAGCATATACAAAGGTAATACAAGTCATATTGTAATTGCATGTTATTATTATAATAAGCATGTTGTACTGCATATACAGACTGATTTTACTGTTGTGGGTTTAGTAACACTTTAACCACTTCCATACCAGGCACTTACGCACCTTCCCGCCCAAGCCAATTTTCAGCTTTCAGCACTGTCGCAATTTGAATGACAATTGCGCGGTCATGCTACACTGCACCCAAACAAAATTGGCGTCCTTTTTTCCCCACAAATAGAGCTTTCTTTTGGTGGTATTTGATCACCTCTGCGTTTTTTTTTTTTTGTGCAACAACTAAAAATAGAGCGAAGATTTTGAAAAAAAAATAAAGTTTTTATTTTTTTCTGTTAATTTTTTTGTAAATGAGTATGTTTTCTCTTTCAATTATGGGCACTGATATGGTGGCACTGATGGGCACCGATGAGGTGGCACTGATGGGCACCGATGAGGTAGTTCTGATGGGCACTGATTAGGTAGCACTGATGGGCACTGATAGGCGGCGCTGGTATTGGGCACTGATGGGCACTCATGGGCGGCACTGATGGGCACTCATGGGCGGCACTGATGGGCACTCATAGGCAGCACTGGGCACTCATAGGCAGCACAGATGGGCACTCATAGGCGGCACAGGTGGGCACTGATAGGCGGCACAGGTGGGCACTCATAGGCGGCACAGGTGGGCACTGATAGGTGGCACAGGTGGGCACTGGTAGGTGGGCACTGGGCATGGATTGGCACTGTGGGGTGGCACTGACAGACACTGGGGTGGCACTGATGATCACTGAGGGGTGTCACTGATGGATCAATGTTGCCAATCAGTGCCCATGTGTGGGCACTGATTGGCATCATTTTTTTTACTGCCCCCCCTTTTTTTTTTGTCATTTTTTTTTTTTGTCTTTTTTTTTTTGTCATTTTTTTTTTGTATTTTCTTTTGTATTTTTTTTATTTCCCTGGTGGTCCGTGTGGCGATCCGAGGGGGGGCTGCGCTGATAAACAATCAGCGCGAACCCCCCCTGTCAGGAGAGCCGCTGATCGGCTCTCCTGTACTCGCGTCTGTCAGACGCGAGTGAGGAAGAGCCGTCGGCGGCTCTTCCTGTTTACATCGTGATCAGCCGTGATTGGACACGGCTGATCACGTGGTAACGAGGCTCCGCCGGAGACTCGTTACCGAGATCGGAGGTGCAGGGTGTCAGACTGACACCCCGCATCACCGATCGCCGCGCTGCGCGCCCCCACGGGCGCGCACGGCATTGAAATCGTGCTAGACGTTTGAGAACGTCTAGTCACGATTTCATAACCACTTCCCTGCCGTAAATCGGCTATTGGCCGGGCGGGAAGTGGTTAAGGATAGTTGACAACTGTCCCTGATTTAAGTCTCTCTGTGCCTCTTTCCTCTTCATTTGTCCATCATTTTGATCTTAAAAGCCAGTATAAAGGAGTAGTAGGGGTGAAAAAATAAAGTACTTGTAGGTTTAGCTAATCATTATTTTTGTATAATCCTCCTTTAAGGGGGCGTAGCAGGGAGTGTGTCCTATGTCTACATACTTTTGCTAATAGGTGTCCCTCGTTCCCATCTCAAAAAGTTTTGAGGTATGCTTTAAGAGAAATCCAGATTTTTTAATTGCTCTGGTTAAAACCCTATTCCCCATTAATTGAAGGTAATTATACTTTATGGGTAATGTGAAATAGTTGTGAAAGTTTCATTTGTATTTAATGCACTGTTCAATATGACATTTTAATTACATGCTTCTAAATGCTTCTAAATGCAGATAACCAGGGCTGGACTTACCATTGGGCTTGACTGGGCTGAAGCCCATGGGCCCCGCTCAATAGGGGGCCCCTGGAGGAGGAAGCAGGAAGAGCCCTGCAGCACGGGAGGAGGAAGCAGGAAGAGCCATGCAGTTGTGGATAAGGAGGTAAGAAGTCCGGCCAGCGGTAGCACCCCCCCCCGATCAACAATTACGATCGCCGCCCCCCGCTCAGACACTGTGATCGTGCCGCACCCCTCCCCACTCAACAACTCTGATTGCCCTCCTCCGCTCAACAACTTTGATCGTCCCCCCCCCCAACAACTTTGATCGCCCCCCCACCCAACAAATTAGATCGAACCCCCCCCAACAACTATGATCGGTCAATCAGCGCCCCCCCCTTGCTCAACAACTTTGTTAGCGGTTGATCGTCACCCCCTTCTCAACAACTTAGATCGTTCCCCCCGCTCAGCAACTTCGATCCCCCCGCTTCTGGACTCCAATGGGCCTCTTCAATCAACACTCAAGCTCAGGGGCCCCCACCATCCTAAGTCCTGCCCTGCAGATAACCTATCTCCCTGAGGAAGGTTACAAGTTTTAAAATTGAAACGCATTGGGGATACTGTGGGTGGGATAAATCTTGTGAAAATTCAATACAATAGTATTTTTTACCTATGTTATGGTTATAATTATGTTTGTGTCAGATTGTGGGTATCATGTTAAATTGATGTTGATCTTAATTTTTGTATAAATAAAGCTATGAATTTTGCTTTCAATAAGTTTTTATTATGAAAGAAGAAAATGTCACATTCAATGTGTAAGTACAAATATAGCACAGGTGATACGTCAGGAACTTTGACTTCAGAGGACAATCTATTACATAAAGCTCATCTAGTTACTAAAAGCGAATATTTAGACATATACCAACAAGGTACAGCTAACTGAAGCATAATTTGTTGAGAAAGTATGTTTTACAGAACAGTTGGGAGAGATGGCATGGTACATTGTCAGAGAATCCATGCACAAGTCATCAGAAATAACACATAAAAGAGTAAAATGTAAAAAGCAAAACAAAAAACAACCTATAAGCCTGAAACAGAATGTCCATATACAACATTCTCAGGTTAGATCGCTAAAATACTATGCATCATAAACATTTTTTTTAATGCTTGTTACCTGAACTGTAGCTGATAAATGCTGTTCCTATTTCCTATTTAAGCCATGCCTTTGCACTTCGTGCTTGCCAGATTATTGTGCTCTCTAAAGCTGATATCTTGCTCCTTTGCATACTAACCTTTGACTTGCTCCTCGACTACACTTTTGCTTATCCCCAACCTGCAAGTGCTTGCTATTGATCTTTGGCTTGTTTACTGACTATGGGCCAGATTCAGGTAGAGTTACTCTGGAGTATCAGTGATGCTCCAGCCTAACTCTCACTTTGAGCCGGCGTTTTTGTTTTCAGTAAGCAGAAAACAAAAAACGCCGGGTTGGAGTTCCTATACGAGCGGCGTAATTGTATTTCTCCGTCGTATTGGAACTGCAATTTTAAAAATGGCGCTGGGGGCGTTCCCGCTGATTAACGCCGAGAATATGTTAATCAGCGAGAATCAGCAATTCACGATCGTATTCGGACCCGACGCAGTGACTTTCCGACGTTTCCGTAAGAGATACGCGGTGTAAAGATAAACCAGCCCCCTAGTGGAGTATCCTATGTTAAGTATGGCCGTCGTCATCGCGTTGAAAAAAAAATTTTTTAGTCGTTTGCGTAAAACGTCCGTGAATGGGGATTGACGTCATTGACGTTCACTGACAGAATTTGGAGCATGCGCACTGACAGTCGACGCATGCGCAGTACGTTCGCCGCGGGATCGCGCCTAGTTTAAATAATACACGCCCCCTACCTGCCCAATTTGAATTCCGCCGGCTCATTTTCGCTATGCCGTCTCAACTTTAGGAGCAAGTGCTGTGTGAATACAGTACTTGCTCCTAAAGTTTTGGCGGAGTCACGTAAATGAGAAAAGTTACTCCAAAATAAAGATTCGCCCATCTACCTGAATCTGGCCCTATGTTTCTACTTGATCCCTACCTGCTATATCTGCTACTGGACCCTAGATTGCTCACCTCCTGGTGGTGATCTTGAAGACACAAGCTGGTACTAACATGCAGAAAAACCAATCACCAGCATCGGGAGCTCTGGTAAATACCGGTTAGTGCTGAGACCCTGCACCTTAAGTGAGCCTGCATCATCTGCCATGGTGCTTTTTTGTACTTATCCAGCTGATCAGTGGGAACCTCTTTACTGCTATTGCTACTGGTCTCCAAGCCTGACCACTGACCATGACAATGTGAGAGAACCAGGATCCTGAGAGCCCACAGTGGGAATCAGTGTTTCACTTGCTAGACATGGCGAGTGACTGTGACCATCAGTAGACCTCTTATCATCAGGAGATAAACACAGGCAACTACTGCTTGGCACTAGATTGTGAGGAAAGACCCTTGAGTTCAGAGAGTTCAAACTGTGGTGGGAGGCATCTTGGTCACTAACTTTTCCTATTTCCTGGTTCCATGAACTCCCCAGCAGGGTTGCCTTTGTTCTTCTTTATTTGGGAACAATCCAGTGCCCCTTTGGATTGCAAAGACTGTACTTGTGAGTACTTCCACCACTTGTAAGGAAGGAAAAGAGGGACTGTCTCCTAAGGACTGAAAGAGAGAGCTATCGCAGCAACTTCTAGCCCTGTCTGACTTTAACTGGAATTTAAGTGTATCAGAGACATGGAAGGGGGTGCACTGCGTCTGGTAAGAGACTAACATTGTTGTCTGCTGTGAACTTTTGTGTTTCTTTCAAGGGCCCCAACTTTGCCAGCCAACGCGATGACCACACAAAATAATAATAATAATAATAATAATAATAAATGATGATACATAATAAATATTTTAAAAACAAAAAATTATTATTTATTATTATTTTGTGTTACTTTTTTTATTTGTATGACCATCACTATTTTAATTTTTTTATATATTTTTCATATCGCATTGTATTCCTGATTAATAGGGGCAGTCTGAAGACCCTGTAATGCATTGGATATTGAGTTCACTACATGTTTTGGAATAAAACATTTCATTTGGATTTAAAGGTGTGGTGCTACAAATTTTTGATCTAACCATTATAACGTTTCCTGGAGAGGCCCAACAATGTATGGAAGCAGCCTGGGCATCACTCAAAAGTCCAGTTACGATAATAGTAGTGTTTTGTGAGATTACCAATGATAGGTACTGTGGAAAATCTGTAGGGGATAAAAGACCTGTGCTAATAATCATGATAGCATATAAAGAATTCCATAGTGAACAGAAAACCAAAATGAAAAATATATGTGTGAATCGCTCATCAACATGTGTGAATTAAAGTAAACAAAAAAAAAATCATAGATAAAAATAAATAAACAAATATAAAATATTAAGTGAAGTGGCTCTTCAAAGTGTATGGATCATCTTGCAGAGTCCTCTCAAAAATAAAACACAAATATAAGTGTACAATGTGTGAGGTAAAAGTTGTCAACAAATTGCAGCATTTATAAAAAAAATTGCAGTTAGGTGAATCGCTCTTCAAAGTGAGTGAAGGGCTTTTCAGTTTCTTCTCGTTTCTCGCTAAATTTCACACTCACCAAAAAGAAAGCCATATGTCGCTGGCGGCTATTAACCACGCCCGGGCCTTTGATCACCGGTTGGATCCAGATAGCAGCTCACATCCAAGATCTCCTATAATGAACCCGGGCAGATGGTATTGGGCTTGAAGGTAATTCCCAGGGCGGCCAGTCTCAAAGAAATGTATTCTAACCCAAGGTGAAAAAGTCTTTCCATAATGTAGAACCAATAGACTCATTTATTCAATAAAACATGATGGCCCAGATTCACATACCTTGGCGCATCTTTATGCCGGCGTAGTGTATCGAATATACGCAACGCCGACCCAGCGCAAAGCGGCGACTACAGTATTCACAAAGAACTCGCCCCCAAATCTACACTGGGTTCCCTCGGCGTAACTCGTCGTAAGTGGAAGTGGGCGTGAGGCATGATAATGAGGCGTGACCTCATGTAAATGAAGGGCCGAGCGCCATAAAGTTACGAATAACGTACAGCACATGCGCCGTCCCCCAGTGTGCATGCTTAGAATCACGTCGGGACGAATGCCTAACATACGTCGAACACTGCCTACGACGTGGACGTAACCAACTCCCAGCCCTATTCACATAGTACTACTTAAACGACGTACAATACGACGGCTGTTCCCTCGTCCATACCTTTGCATGACTTACACCTGCTTTATGTGGGGTAAGTTTACGCCGGACGTACGACTTACATAAACCACGTATATTAATGTGTTGGGCGCAAGTACGGTTGTGAATTGGCGTATCTCACTCATTTGCATAATCGAAACGTAAAATAATGGGAGCGCCCCTTGCGGGCAGTGTAAATATGCTACCACGGTACGACGGCGTAGAAAACTTACGTCGGTCGTAAGAAGCCGATTTTCAGGCGTCTCTTGCTTTCAGAGTCAGGCGCATAGATACGACGGCGCATATGTGCACTTACGCGGCGTATCTCGAGATATGTCGGTGTAAGTGCTACGTTAATCTGGGCCGATGTACTTATTATTATTATACAAGATTTATATAGCACCAACAGTTTACGTATCGCTTTAAAATATAAAAGGTAGACAATACAGTTAGGCCGCGTACACACAATCAAATCTATCTGCTGGAAACGGTCTGCCCGACCGTCCCAGCAGACAGATTTGATCGTGTGTACGGGCGAGCAGACGGATTTGGCCAGCCGACAGATTTAAAATCTGTCGGCTGGGAATCCGTCCTCCCGACATGTTTGCTGGTTAGTACGCTAACCAGCAGACATATGTTCTCGCACATGCGTCGAATGGATTCGACGCATGCGCGAAAGTAATTTACTTCCTGGTGCGGTGACGTGGCGGCGTCAACGTCACCGCCACGTCACCGCCACGTCAGCACGCTGTCTGCTGGTGGGGATTTTGGTTTGATCGTGTGTACAGCGATCAAACCAAACTGGCCAGCAGACAGATTTGTTTAAATCGGTCGGTCCAACCGATTTGAACAAATCTATTTGCTCGTGTGTACGGGGCCTTATAATGCAATAAAATACAAGAGGATTAAGAGGGCCCTGTTCAGAAGAGCTTACAATCTAACATGAAAAACAGCATGTAGATAATAGCATGTAAAAAATAGCTGACCGGCTACAATGAACTCCAGTCCCTGCGGGTTATCGGCAACGTGGTAACACAGTGAAGTCAGCACGTGCCTACTACTGACGTGTTTCGTCACAAGATCACATCATCCTGGGTCACTGGTGCCATTAAATTATATAGTTCACCTCTGCAAGGTGATCCATACACTTTGAAGAGTGACTTCACTTAATATTTCCTATTTTTTATGATTTTATTTTTTTGCTTACTTTGATGTCCTCAGTTGAAGAGCGATACACTTTAATTTATATCCTACACATTGTGCAACTTATTTGTGTTACTGACTTTTAAAAGGACTGCGCAAGGTGACTTACACACTTCGAAGAGTGATTCATACATGTTGATGAGCGATTCACACATATATGTTTTTCAATTTTAATATTTTTTTGCATTTTGGTTTTCTGTTCACTATGGAGTTATTTACATGCCACCAAGATAATTAGCGCAGCTCTTTTACCTCCTACTCATTCTCACTGTACATATCTTACAGCTGAGCTGCTCCTGACGCATACAGTATGTATTGATTATTATTTAGCATGGTTTATCTTTTGTACCACACTGTGGTTCCCAGCACCATTCAATCTACTATCCCATCTTAGATAGGATATCAGCAGACTTATGCCGCGCACACACAAACGGAATTTCCGTCAAGAAAAGTTTGAGCTTTTGGATGGAAATTCCAATCGTATGTAGGCCCCATCTGACTTTTTCTGTCGGAATTCATGACAGCAAAAATTTGAGAGCTGGTTCTCAAATTTTCCGACAGGAAAAGTTCTTGTCGGAAATTCTGATCGCCTGTATGCAATTTCGACACGCAAAAATCCTACGCATGCTTGGAATCAATCCTACGCATGCTCGGAATCATTGAACTTCATTTTCTTACCTCGTCGTAGTGTTGTACGTCACCGTGTTCTTGACAGTCGGAATTTTGTGTGACCGTGTGTATGCAACTCAAGTTTGAGCCAAAGTTCAGTCAGAAAAAAAATCCATGGTTTTCTTGTCAGAATTTCCGATCGTGTGTATGCGGCAAGAAAGCTGTTTCTCAATCAATACTTCCCTGGCAGTAAGGCTGTTTGGGGAAAGGGAATCACCGCTCCAGGTGGGTCTTGTGAGAAATTAGGGAACCTCCCAGGAAACCAAGGTGCTGGCAATGCACTAGGCAAATGTGGAATTGTCAAAAGGGATGGACAGCCGCACTCCAAAGGAACTTCAAAAGTTGTCTTTATGTGTAAATCAAAGGACATGCATTACAAAATACAGCCAGAAAAGACACGTTTCACACTAATTCAGTGCTTGGTCAAGGCTGTTTGGGCGGAGGGGGGGTGTAGAGGAGCTGGGCCAGCACAGACAAGAGAGATAGCTATGATGTGGGAAAAAGGAGGTAGAATTGACTCTTTATGGAGTGGATGAATTACCTAGTAAGTTCAAAGGCACATTGCACATTAATACAAAAATCATTTATAGGCAGGACAAAGTTCCAAAAAAGCATTAAAAATACAAAATTTTTCTACATATTCTTTAAAGCTGGTTAAAGAAATGTACTTCAGCAAACCATCAAGTGTCCTCAACAGTGAATAAATGTAATTCAGTTGCAAGCTCTCTCTCTCTCCAATGTCTCAGTCCACTAGTGATCACCTTAATACATATTACAAAGGGACCACACAACCCCAGGTGACGACGGTGATCCATCTTCCCTATTTTTTACAGATGGCACCTGCCAAATAAGTTTGGAGGAAAACGTATCAGGTGAAGCTTCCTGCCTTCGCAGCATTTTCAACGTTCATGCATGGTTTGGCGGAGATGCGAAAGTTCAAAGGACCTTGTCATGTGTGTCGCATTGGAAATTCAATCTTGCCATTTTAATTTTCTGGATTGCATCATATGAGTGAGCACCGCGGGGAGGCCGGTGTGTTTCTCGAGAAGCGTTTTGAAGTTCCTAATTTTTTCCGGCATGCTAATAAACTGCACAGATGGAAAGTTTGAGACGCAGCATAAGGTAAAAAAAAAAGTTTAATTCAATTTGGCTGTTTTCGTTTTGCCGTCAACACCTACCTGTGCTTTTTAATGTGATGTGAAAAAGTTTTCGGCGCTGCTATGCTGAAAATTAGCTAACAGGCCTTAAAATACCTGACCCAGCGTTAACCTCCCGAGGAATGTAATTAATTTAGCGCTTGTTTGTTTTTACATAAATTAGATGTAGATTAAACATGACACACCGCAAATGAGAACCAGACGGGATATACCTGTTGATTAACGCACAGCGATCAATTCGAGAATGAGGCACAGTCATACCAGATTATCACACAAATAGGCTAAAAACCATAGTCTAGTACAGCCAATTTACAATACATTATTAGGGATGAGCCGAACACCCCCCCGTTCGGTTCGCACCAGAACCGTCAAACCGACCGAACAAATGGGACTTCGAACGTTCGAATTCAAAAGTGCTCATTTTAAAGCCTAATATGCAAGTCATTGTCGTAAAATGTCTTTGAGAACCCGGGTCTTGCCCCAGGGAACATGTATCAATAGAAAAAGTTTTAAAAACGGTAGTTTTTTTCAACAGCAGGACTCCTGAAAAAACAACCGTTTTTAAAACTTTTTTTCCATTGATACATGTTCCCTCGGGCAAGACCCGGGTTCTCAAAGACGTTTTCACAGGCAAACTATAAATACCCAGCAGGTACAATATTTAAAGTAATTTTTCTTTTTCATTTTTTTTTTTATTTAAGCATCATTAAAATCACTGCTCCAGGAGCAGTGATTTTAATGATGCTTAAATAAAAAAATAAAAAAATGAAAAATTCCTTTAAATATTGTACCTGCTGGGTGTCTATACCTGTGATAACGTCTTTAAATAGCACAATCACCTGCCTGCCAGTAAATTAGGAAGAACTGATCTAGCTAAGCTATACAGTGTATAAATATATGTACAACTCCTAGGGATGTATATATATCCTCTACACACTGTAAATTTAACTAAACTGACTAGCCTGCCTGCTCTATCTATCTATATAGTAATAAAGACACTCTCTCTCTCTCTTTCTCTATAGAACTGATCTCTTTAACAATGCCGCAACACACTACACGAGGCCGCCTTGCAGGGGCGTGTACTAAACCCCCTGAGCCAAAATTGGCCAAAGCCACCCTGGCTTTGGCCAATTATGGCTCTCCGTTTTTTGCGTGCTGTGATTGGCCAAGCATGCGGGTCAAAGTGCATGCTTGGCCAATCACCAGCACGCAATGCAGCAGTGAATTATGGGCTGTGACCCGTCACACGAATTTGGCGCAAACGACCCGTTTTGTTTGAATTTCGACGAACGTACGAACAGACGATGTTCGAGTGGAACATACGTTCGAATCGAACGCAGAGCTCATCCCTATACATTATATAGGGGGGATAATAAGCAGTAAAGGGCAATCAGACGTGCAAATAAAGAATCAGAACTCTTATGCCCTGTACACACGATCGGTTCGTCTGATGAAAACAAACCGATGGATTTATCCCCTATATTGTAAACGCTATAAATTTTGCGCAAACCAATCGTTAAACGAATATGTATCGGCCTAAACTATGGAAAAAAAAAAAATTTTATATCTTTTTGGGGGGATATTTATTATAGCAAAAAGTGAAAAAAAAAAAAAGTTTTTTTTTTTAAATTATCGCTCTATTTTTGTTTATAGCACAAAAACTAAAAACCGCAGAGGTGATCAAATACCACCAAAAGAAATCTCTATTTGTGGGAAAAAAAGGACGCCAATTTTGTTTGGGAGCCACGTCCCACGACCGCGCAATTGTCAGGTAAATCAACGCCGTGCCGAATCTCAAAAAGGTGCAAGGTCCTTAACCTGCATATTGGTCCCGGTTTTAAGTGATTAAAGGGGTGTTCCAGCCAAATGTTATGTTTATTAAAAGTCAGCAGCTACAAAAAGTGTAGCTGCTGGCTTTTAATAAACATTCACTTACCTGCTCCAGCGTTCCAGCAACGCGCTGGCCGGGGCTCCGCTCCTCCCCCCCCTCCTGGCCGGCGTCTTCATTCTAACTGTGGGCACCCGGCCATGACAGCCTCGGCTTCACGGCCGGGCACCCACTGCGCATGCGTGAGAGGCACTGCACATGCACGCGGCGCAGCCCGCCGCTGATTGGACAGGCGATCGTCTAGGATCTGTCAGTGTCCTAGGCATTTGCCTACAGGGAGGGGCTGCTGTAGGCGATTAAGCTAAATCGTCTAACCAGCCCCTCGGCGGAAGGAGGAAGTGGGACAGGAAGTCCCACTCCTCCTGAAGCCCCCACTCCCCCCAAAAAAAAATTACATTCCAAATGTGGCATGTAAGGGGGTGAGGAGTGGATTAAGCGGAAGTTCCATTTTTGGGTGGAACTCCGCTTTAAGTGGTTAAAGGATGAATTTTTAGTTCGTTTACATAATGCTCTAGAATTTTTTATTTTTTTTTCTCTTGTGCATTAAGCCAACCAACAAAACAACAATGAAACCTCCAGTTTTTTTTTTTTTTTTTTACAGAAGATAAACACTTCAAAGACAGATATGAACTCAGAGCTATTAGTAATTGCTGTCTTATACAAGAAAGCTCCAGGGCCTCAAGAGTTTAATTATGTTAATCACATCATCTATCTTAATACAGAACAGTGAATAATCCTTGCAAGCAATAAGTATGTTGATGATAATAGGCACCCTTGTTATGTTTTTCTGTTTTTTTGAGGATCAGAAAGGTCAGATATGCCGAGTATCATTATTGGAACAGCTCTGTTAAGTTGTTAAAAGAGTATTCTGCTCAAGATCGAATCGCCAATGTGTTCACAGAAGGGGTCTGCGTGTCCCTTTAAGAGTGGAGCTCAACAAAACCAAGTTGGAGATGCACTAATTACATGGAAAAACCCAACTCTATACCCATAGAGGAGCCCATGCAAAGTTGAGCCGATGGCACAGACAGATGGAGGTTTGTCATCTAGCCACCTTGGATTTTTGGTCAGCCACTTTATTAGGTACACTTTCTAGTACTGGGTTGGACCCCCTTTTGCCTTCAGAACTGCCTTCATTCTTTGTGGCATAGATTCAACAAGGTGTTGGAAACATTCCTCTGAGCTTTTTATCCATAGTGACATGATAGCATCACGCAGTTGTTGCAGATTTGTCAGCTGCACATCCATGATGCCAATCTCCTGTTCCACCACATCTCAAAGGTGCTCTATTGGATGAGATCTTGTGACTGTGGAGCCCATTGCAGTACAGTGACCTCATTGTCCAGTGGTGAGATGATTGGAGCTTTGTGACATGGTGCATTATCCTGCTGGAAGGAGCCATCAGAATATGAGTACACTGTAGTCATAAAGGGATGGACATGGTCACCAACAATACTCAGGTAGGCCGTGGTGTTTAAATGATGCTCAATTGGTACTAAGGGACCCAAAGTGTGCCAAGAAAATATCCCCCACACCATTACACCACCGCCAGCCTGAACCGTGGATACAAGGCAGGATGGATCCATGCTTTCATGTTGTTTACACTAAATTCTGACCCCACCATCTGAATGTCACAGTTGAAATCAAGACTCATCAGACCAGGCAACGTTTTTTAATCTTCTATTGTCCAATTTTGGTGATCCTGTGCTAATTGTAGCCTCAGTTTCCTGTTCTTACTGTAGCTGACAGGAGGCACACCCGGTGTGGTCTTCTGCCGCTGTAGCTTCAAGGTTTGATGTGTTGTGCATTCAGAGATGGTATTCTACACACCTTGGATGTAACAAGTGGTTATTTGAGTTACTGTTGCCTTTCTGTCATCTGGAACCAGTCTGCCCATTCTCCTCTGACCTCTGACATCAACAAGGCATTTTCCTCCACACAACTGCCGCTCACTGGATATCATTTTTTTGGACCATTCTCTGTAAACCCTACAGATGATTCTGTGTGAAAATCCCACTAGATCAGCAGTTTTTTAAAATACTCAGACCAGCCCGTCTGGCACCAACAACCATGCCACGTTCAAAGTCACTTAACCTCCCTGGCGGTATGATTCTTTCAGACTTTAGGTGCTGAAAGTGGTACCATTATTTGCAAGGAAATTTGTCGTTTTATACTGTAGGCTTGTAATTCTTAGGGATAACTCACTTAAATCTGACCAAACAAGAGTCTAATAGGCATCCCGGGTATGATTTTTTTTTAATTTTTTTTTTATAAATTATAATATTATAAATAATTATAACAAATAATAATATAATTATAGTAAAAATTATTCAATAATTTAATCAAATCGAAATCAGTGAAATTTGCTCAGTTGCAGAATTGTCGCTGTCATTATTTTTATTTTTTTATGACGAATTTCCCTACAAATCGCTATCGTCAAATTCTGCAAGTGATTATAATTTATTACCGCTGTTTTTTAGCTGATCTAAAACCATTTTTGACATAAAGGGACACTTTTGGTTGCTATGGACAATCTACAGTTTGCAGGGAGAAAGAACACTTTTTATTATATAAAAGGACATGTAGTGCACAGGGCAGACCACTAGGGGCAAGGGGGGTGTGTATTTTACATACAGTACTGTAATCTATAAGATTACAGTATACTGTATGTAATGTGTTTGTTTACTTTTTTGAATATGGCGCCGTTCTCCGCCCCCGTGCGTCGTAACGTTGCAGGGAACGGAGCTCGGCGGCACACGGGGACACTGTGTGAATCGAGCGAGGACGCCGCTCGCTCACACAGCGCGAATGCATCGCTGGATCCAGGGACAAGGTAAGTAAACCATGCCTGTGGATTCAGCGAGGCGAGCCCGAGTCTGACTCGGGGTTACCGATCGCAGCATGAAAATCTAACCCCGAGTCAGACTCGGGAATACCGACAGGGAGGTTAAATCCCCTTTCTTCCCCATTCTGATGCTCAGTTTGAACTTTAGCAAGTCATCTTCACCACATCTAGATGTCTAAATGCATTGGGTTGCTGCCATGTGATTGGCTGATTAGCAATCTGTGTTACCAAGCAATTGAACAGGTGGCTGGTGAGTGTGTATATATAGATACCCAATTAATAATACAGCAAACGCAACTGTGAAAAGTAAAACAAGTCCATAATAAAAGTCCAAGAATAAATTAATCTCAAAAAAGTGCATCCACTGTGAAATTCAACCTTTCAATCACCTTACAGAAGGATGGATGTCTCTCTCTGTGCAGGATGGTGATATGTACTAAAACCAGGTCTCACATGTTAGAGGGAGGAAGAAAAGAAAAAAAACATAGTGTAGGGTAGGGATTTTTCCCAAATGATTTATTAAAACTCAAATTGCATACTCACAAAAAAAGAGGGACATAAGGATAGGCATTACCAAATCAAACATGATGATGTAACCACTTGACCTGGCCTTGCGCGTTTCATTTCATAGAACCTTATCCAAGGAATTCCAGAGTATCGCTGCTGTTTTCATTGAGTTTTTATTTATTTTTTGATAGATATATATATATATATATATATAAAAATAAAAAAAATGAGGGCTCATCCACACTTAGTCTAGGTTCACACTAAATGTGTTTTTGAAATCCTGCAACTTCAGGTGTGACTTGCACAAATGTCTATGCAAGTCGCACCTGAAATCGCCAAAAGCAGTGCGGGGACCTTTTTCAAATCAGTGCGGCACCGCAAAGTCAGCATCGCACAGATTTGAACAGTCTTATTGCCGACAATAGGGTTCGACCTGTCATGCGACTTGACCTGTTAAATCGCATAAAAATTACATTTTTTAAAACGACGTGAAAAAATGCAGCATGTTCAAAAAAAATTTTTTTCGTTTTTCAAAACATGAAAAACAATGTGAAGCCCACACACGATAATTTTAAATGACGTTTTTTAAAAACGTCGTTTTTTTTTCATGCTAAAAAAATTACCATGTGTACATAAGGGTTTTATTGTAGAAATATATAAAAAAAACAGTAGAGCAGAGCAAGAAAATTCTTCTGTATTTAGACCCACTTTAAGGCTATCTACTCCACATGTATACTGTTCAACTATCACCATGTATTGGATGTGTATTTTACTTCTGTGAGTTTACTATAGTAATTGTAGTTGTTGGAAGTGATAATTGAGCATTACTTTGGGCCATGTATTGATAATTACTATATAAACAGCTTTTGACCCTACTGTATAGAGATCATATACAAAGATGGACCATAGAGTATATGCAATTTTTCCCCCTGTGGCATCTAGGATCAACGCGTTTCGTGAATGACTCACGTCTTCAGGATTCACACCTTTTACAACAAATTATCCATTCTACAAAACCTACTTTGGGAAAGGTTAGACTGTCTGTCAAGTTTGTATTGCTGTCTATGCCCCCATTGAGAACATTCACCCACTGTATTTCTTCTGATCACCTTTATCAAGAGAACAAAAGTGCGGACAAAATTTTAGAGTTGTCCCCAGAACAAAAGGACAAAACTAGTGGAGGAATTATCTTCCAATGAGGACACCAATTTCGGGGACAACTGTCTAAGGCAGCCCATAGATGGTGCAAATTTCTTCCCTGCAACCCCAGGTTGCAGGAAATACATTTGCATGCTTTCCCCATCATCACAGATATTGTTGACAGGGGACACCCCATCCTGCTGAACAATTGTCTTTGGCTATAGCTGCTAGCAATAATTACTATCTTCCTCAGCCCCCGTAGAAGACATTAATTATCACTAGCAGCTATAGCAGTCGTTTGCGATAATCAGAATCAAGCTGGTTGTACCCAAGTTGATTAAAACATTTTTCCCCAGTGCACGCAAACACAAAGCTATGTTCTGAACTAATGCCACACACGCGCGATCAGAAATTCCGACAAGAAAAGTCTGATGTGAGCTTTTGGACGTAAATTCTGAATTTCTGTCGGAATTTCTGCCAACAGAAGATTGAGAGCAGGTTCTCTATTTTTCCGACGGAAAAAGTTCCTCCCGGAAAATTCACTCGTCTGTATGCAAGTCCGATGTGGAAAAAAACACACATGCTCAGAATCAAGCAGAAGAGCTGAACTACCTATTGAACTTCATTGATCTCGGCTCGTTGTATGTCTTGTACCTCAACGTGTTCTTGGCGGTTGGAGTTCCCGACAAAATTTGTGTGACCGTGTGTATGCAACACAAGTTTGAGCCAACATTCAATCAGAAAAAATCCACAGTTTTCGAGTTGGAATTTCCGATCGTGTGTACGCGGCAATAGCCATAGTATTTGCTTTGTCCTAGCATTGAACCTGTGTTAACCATCTTAGATCAGCTCTCCTGACAGGGGTTCATGCTGATTGTTTATCAGCGCAGCCCCCATCGAATGCCCACACTAGACCACCAGGGAAGCCCACACTGGACCACCAGGGAAGGGCAAAAAAAAGGGGCAAAAAAAAAAAAAAAAAGCCAGAAAAAAAAAAGGCCAGTAAAAAAATAAATAAGATGCCAGTGAGTGCCCACACATGGGCACTGACTGGCAACATGGATCTTTAAGTGTCACACCTCAGTTTCCATCAGTGCCACCCCACAGTGTCCATCAGTGCCAATCCATGCCCAGGGCCCACCTATCAGTGCCCATCTGTGCCACCCATAAGTACCCATCAGTGCCACCCATAAGTACCACCCATGCAGGGCCGGCCCTATGATGGGACCGGGTGGTACCATGGGTACCAGGCGGCACTTTTAGGGGAGCGGCATTCTGCCGCCCCTGCCAGCCCGTTCCGCCTGCTGCCTGTGAGGACACTCCCAGCGGAAGCAGTCAGCGAGTGAGAAGGGCAGGCGCCGCTGCCTCTCAGGAGCCCGGCGCCGCTCTGTACATGTCATGTGCGACAGTGCGGGACGGGACAGATCGTATGGCGCGGCGGACATGAGGGTATGTGTAGGATTCGCCTTATCGCCTAGACTAAAGCCATAGCTCCTGGTCACATGTGGATGCAGGCAGGGCAGTCTGTGTCTGTGGATAATCATACCTGCCCTGCATGCTCCAGAGTCCTAACTCGCGCTGTGTGTCATTGTCTTCTGAGGTCTGTTTCTCATCTGCTCTGTCAGTCTCTCTCCTGCCCCTCTCTCTCGCCCCTCTCTCTTGCCTCTCTCTCTCCTGCCCCTCTCTCTCTCCTGCCTCCTCTCTCTCCTGCCTCTCTCTCTCTCCTGCCCTTCCCTCTCTCCTGCCCCTCTCTCTCTCTCTCTCTCTCTCTCTTTCCTGCCCCTCTCCTTCTCCTGCCCCTCTCTCTCTCCTGCCCCTCTCTCTCTCCTGCCCCTCTCTCTCCTGCCCCTCTCTCTCCTGCCCCCCCCTCTCTCTCTCCTGCCCCCCTCTCTCTCTCCTGCCCCTCTCTCCCTCTCTCTCCTGCCCCCCCTCTCTCTCTCCTGCCCCCCCTCTCTCTCCTGCCCCCCTCTCTCTCTCCTGCCCCCCCTCTCTCTCTCCTGCCCCCCTCTCTATCTCTCTCTCCTGCCCCCCCTCTCTCTCTCCTGCCCCCCTCTCTCTCCTGCCCATCTCTCTCTCCTGCCCATCTCTCTCTCCTGCCCATCTCTCTCTCCTGCCCCTCTCTCTCTCTCCTGCCTCTCTCTCTCTCTCTCTCTCCTGCCCCTCTCTCTCTCTCCTGCCCCTCTCTCTCTCCTGCCCCTCTCTCTCTCTCTCTCTCTCCTGACCCTCTCTCTCCTGCCCCCTCTCTCTCTCCTGACCCCCCCTCTCTCTCTCTCTCTCTCTTTCTCTCTCTCTTTCACTGTGTGTCATTGTTTTCTGAGGTCTGTCTCTCATCTGCTCTGTCAGTCTCTCTCTCTCCTGCCCCTCTCTCTCTCCTGCCCCCTCTCGCTCTCTCTCCTGCCCCCTCTTGCTCTCTCTCCGGCCCCCTCTCTCTCCTGCCCACTCTCTCTATCTCCTGCCTCTCTCTCTTCTGCCCCTCTCTCTCTCCTGCCCCTCTCTCTCTCCTGCCCCCCTCTCTCCTGCCCCTCTCTCTCTCTCTCTCCTGCCCCCCTCTCTTTCTCTCTTTCTACTGCCCCTCTCTCTCTCACTCCTGCCCCCTCTCTCCTGACCCTCTCTCTCTCCTAGCTCCAGGGCCGGCCCTATGATGGGACCGGGTGGTACCATGGGTACCAGGCGGCACTTTTAGGGGAGCGGCATTCTGCCGCCCCTGCCAGCCCGTTCCGCCCGCTGCCTGTGAGGACACTCCCAGCGGAAGCAGTCAGCGAGTGAGAAGGGCAGGCGCCGCTGCCTCTCAGGAGCCCGGCGCCGCTCTGTAGTGGTGACAGGACACAGGAGCGGGCAGGCCGCAGGGCTTGTCCAGATTTGACACATGTGCGTGACTGTGAGTGATCGTCATCGTGGCCACCCAGAGTCCCGCCCCCCTGCCTGGCGCGCTGTTTCTTCTGACTGCCTGGGATGAGGTCTGTGTCATCCGCTCTTCCACTCACACGTCTGTAAGCCTGCCCCTCTCTGTAGGCTTCCCCCTGGCTGTCAGCAACCCCTGTCAGCAACACCCCCTGTCAGCAACACCCCCTGTCAGCAACACCCCCTGTCAGCAACACCCCCTGTCAGCAACACCCCCTGTCAGCAACAACCCCCTGTCAGCCCCCTCTATTTCAGCAATTCCCCCTCTGTCAGCAAGCCCCCCTCTCTGTCAGCAAGCCCCCCCTCTCTCTCTCCTGCCCCCCCTCTCTATCTCTCTCTCCTGCCCCCCTCTCTCTCTCCTGCCCCCCTCTCTCTCCTGCCCATCTCTCTCTCCTGCCCATCTCTCTCTCCTGCCCCTCTCTCTCTCTCCTGCCTCTCTCTCTCTCTCTCCTGCCCCTCTCTCTCTCTCCTGCCCCTCTCTCTCTCCTGCCCCTCTCTCTCTCTCTCTCTCTCCTGACCCTCTCTCTCCTGCCCCCTCTCTCTCTCCTGACCCCCCCTCTCTCTCTCTCTCTCTCTCTCTTTCTCTCTCTCTTTCACTGTGTGTCATTGTTTTCTGAGGTCTGTCTCTCATCTGCTCTGTCAGTCTCTCTCTCTCCTGCCCCTCTCTCTCTCCTGCCCCCTCTCGCTCTCTCTCCTGCCCCCTCTTGCTCTCTCTCCGGCCCCCTCTCTCTCCTGCCCACTCTCTCTATCTCCTGCCTCTCTCTCTTCTGCCCCTCTCTCTCTCCTGCCCCTCTCTCTCTCCTGCCCCCCTCTCTCCTGCCCCTCTCTCTCTCTCTCTCCTGCCCCCCTCTCTTTCTCTCTCTCTACTGCCCCTCTCTCTCTCACTCCTGCCCCCTCTCTCCTGACCCTCTCTCTCTCCTAGCTCCAGGGCCGGCCCTATGATGGGACCGGGTGGTACCATGGGTACCAGGCGGCACTTTTAGGGGAGCGGCATTCTGCCGCCCCTGCCAGCCCGTTCCGCCCGCTGCCTGTGAGGACACTTCCAGCGGAAGCAGTCAGCGAGTGAGAAGGGCAGGCGCCGCTGCCTCTCAGGAGCCCGGCGCCGCTCTGTAGTGGTGACAGGACACAGGAGCGGGCAGGCCGCAGGGCTTGTCCAGATTTGACACATGTGCGTGACTGTGAGTGATCGTCATCGTGGCCACCCAGAGTCCCGCCCCCCTGCCTGGCGCGCTGTTTCTTCTGACTGCCTGGGATGAGGTCTGTGTCATCCGCTCTTCCACTCACACGTCTGTAAGCCTGCCCCTCTCTGTAGGCTTCCCCCTGGCTGTCAGCAACCCCTGTCAGCAACACCCCCTGTCAGCAACACCCCCTGTCAGCAACACCCCCTGTCAGCAACACCCCCTGTCAGCAACAACCCCCTGTCAGCCCCCTCTATTTCAGCAATTCCCCCTCTGTCAGCAAGCCCCCCTCTCTGTCAGCAAGCCCCGTCAGCCTCCATCCCTATCAATCCCCCTCTCTGTCATCAACACCCCTTGTCAGCCCACCCCTCTCTATCAGCCTCCCTCTCTGTCAGCAACCCCGTCTGTCAGCCCCCTCTCTGTCAGCAACCCCCGTCTGCCCCCTCTCTGTCAGCCCGCCCCTCTCTGTCAGCCCGCCCTTCTCTGTCAGCCCCCTCCTCTGTCAGCAACCCCGTCCGTCAGCCCCCCTCTTCTGTCAGCAGCCCCGTTCGTCAGCAACCCCGTCCGTCAGCAACCCCGTTCGTCAGCAACCCCGTTCGCCAGCAACCCCGTTCGTCAGCCCCCCTCTCTGTCATCAGCCCCCCTCTCTGTCAGCAGCCCCCCTCTCTGTCAGCCCCCTATCTGTCAACCTGCCCCTCTCCTCTGTAGCCTACCCCCTCCTCTGTCAGCTTCCCCCCTTCTATCAACTACCCCCTGCAAACCCCTCCTTTCTTCCCCCGCTCCAGCAGGGCTAATGTCCTGCAACCAGGTCACACTGCACTGTCTGTGCACTCCAGAGACAGTGAATGGAGGGCCACATCTTTGCAGTGGTTCCTGGAAGGTGATGTTTTTTTTTGTCTTTCTGTAATGGAGGTCTCTATTGGGGGGGCACAGGCACTGTCTGATATTTAATCTGTTATTTTCTTCTCTATTTGTGGGGTGCCTGTGGATTGGTTTGAATTTTTTTAGACTTTTTTCTGTAATTAAAAGGTGCTGGAAAGGGTTGTAGAATGCACAGTGCCACTTTGTGAACAGTTTGTATGGGGTTGGGTTCAGTAGAGGTGATTCAGGTTTTTGAATGAAGGTACAATGCTGCTGACACCGTCCACTGCCCTACTGACAGCATCCACTGCCCTACTGACACCGTCCACTGCCCTACTGACGGTTTTTATTTTTTTGTGCTATAAACAACAACAAAAACGTCAATTTAAAAAAAAATGATATATATATATATATATATATATATATATATATATATATATAAGAAGGCCAGTATGGTGGCCTGAGTTTATGGGAGGGGCCCGGAGGGTATTTAAGCAGCCCACTCACACATGCTCTTTGTCGGTTCAGTGTGCAGTACTACACGTCACTGGGCCGACTCTTCCCAGCTCACCTCATGTCCGTGAGTCTGCGCATTCAATCGCATTCGACATCGCAAGTGCATTGCGGCTTCTTCTTACTGTTGCAGGTTGTATTCAAACCTTTTGTATCTTGTGCAATCTTGCAATTCGTTATGCTTCCTATCCTGCATTTATTTTGTAAAAATCTGCCTCTGACTTATTGTTGCTCATGTTCTAACATCTTAGTTACAAGCTTGGTACATTTGTAACTTCCTCCTGCCAAACAAACTATGTATTTGTATATTCAGTGCTTGCTGTCTCATTCATTTGGAGATTAGCATATATTCTTTGGATGGGTTCTTTGGCAGATTGAGGTGGTAATTGAACTCACCTGCTGCCTTGTCTGCACTTGATTAGCCTGGGGGGATGGGTGGCTGGTAGGTGTTCGGTTTCACAGCAAGGAGTAGCATACACTATACAACCAATTCACAGCAGATTTGTTCAACACTCCTTACTTTCGATTCGTATCGGATTTGTTTCATGCATTTTACAACCGTTTTGTATCAGTCATTTCTCTTTATAACCGTTTTGTATCAGTCATTTCTCTTTACAACCGTTTTGTTCAGTCATTTCTCTTTATAACCGTTTTTGTATCAGTCATTTCTCTTTATAACCGTTTTGTATCAGATACATTGCATACTTTCCACCATTGCCATTCTATGTTTCCCCCATGCCGTGCGTTTTAGTTTCCGCAGCGGAACTTACGAATTGTTTGTACACGGTTCTTCTCTCTCATTTATTTACCAAAGTTATTGCCTGTGCATCATGCATGGCGCCACACCAAACCACGCAACACTCTTTGGATGTGTTGCACATCCACTCCAGTCCAAGCAAACCCAGTTGCATGTTCACTGTCCCAGGTAGGATTCGTTAGCTTGTTTGTCATGTCAAAATTCCTGGCCACTCATGGTGTCATCCGCATCATATGCTCGGTTCCCACAGTGAAGCTTATAAAATATTCGTACGCACTTCTCGTGTTCTATTTTCTACACCAAACCTTGTTGTTTTGCCCCATGCATGGCATCACGCTACACCTTTCCTACATGTTTCACTCCAGCCACAGTCCGCCGCAAACTCACCTGCATGGCCCACTGTCGCAAAAAATTTGTTACTACATTCTTTATGTCCTATCAATTTGCTACCATTCGTTGTCTCCCATATCGCTCATTAGTGGCCCCTATGGAACCTACGATTCAAACAGGCGTTGTCCTCTACCTTATACTGCTTGCTTAAGGTACAAACAAACCAGGAGTTTCTATCCTTTCTCAGTAACCCAATTCTTATTGATTGAGACCTTGCAACCATGCAAATCATCTCAGCAGCCTGACACCCTTGTTAAGACCCTTGCAACACATGACCTTTACAAAACGCAAAATAAAAAATAAATAAATATAAAAACGCCAAAAAAAAAAAACCTTTGCCACAACGCAATCTCAGCCCCTCGGCAACCTGACACCTGTTGAGACCGTTGCAACCACGCAAAATCGTCTCAGCAGCCTGACACCCTTGTTGAGACCCTTGCAAACGCAATATCGTCTCAGCAGCCCCACACTGATTGAGATCCGTGCAACCACGCAAAATCATCTCAGCAGCCTGACACCCTTGTTTAGACCCTTGCAACACATGACCTTTACAAAACGCAAAATAAAATAAAAAATGAATAAATATAAAAACGCAAAAAAAAAAAAAAAAAAACGCAAAAAACCCCCCCCCCCCCAAAAAAAAAAAAAAAAAACCTTTGCCACCACGCAATCTCAGCCCCTCGGCAACCTGACACCTGTTGAGACCGTTGCAACCACGCAAAATCGTCTCAGCAGCCTGACACCCTTGTTGAGACCCTTACAAACGCAATATCGTCTCAGCAGCCCTCACACTCATTTACATCCTTGCAACCACTCGTATATCGTCTCAGCAGCCTCTGACACCCTTAAGACCCTTGCAACACATGACCCTTACAAAAGGCAAAAAAAAAAAAAAAAGATATATAAAAACGCAAAAAAAAAAAGAAAAAAAAAAAAGCTATATTAAAGTGCTAAAAATAAATAAAAAACTTTGCCACCACACAATCTCGGCCCAGCAACCTGACACCTGTTTAGACCATTGCAACCACGCAAAATCGTCTCAGCAGCCTGACACCCTTGTTGAGACCCTTGCAAACGCAATACCGTCTCAGCAGACCCACACTCATCGAGACCCTTGAAACCACACAAAATCATCTCAGCAGCCTGACACCCTTGACGCAAAGAAAAAATATATATAAAAAAAAAAAACGTTGCCACCACGCAATCTCGGCCCAGCAACCTGACACCTCTTGAGACCATTGCAACCACGCGAAATCGTCTCAGCAGCCCTACATTCATCAAGGCCCTTGCAACCACGCAAAACCGTCTCAGCAGCTTGACACCCTTGTTGAGATCCTTGCAAACGCAATACCATCTCAGCAGCCCCACATTCATCAAGGCCCTTGCAACCACGCAATACCGTCTCGGCAGCCTCACACCATTGTTGAGACCCTTGCAAACGCAATACCGTCTCAGCAGCCCCACATTCATCAAGGCCCTTGCAACCACGCAATACCGTCTCGGCAGCCTCACACCATTGTTGAGACCCTTGCAAACGCAATACCGTCTCAGCAGCCCCACATTCATCAAGGCCCTTGCAACCACGCAATACCGTCTCGGCAGCCTCACACCATTGTTGAGACCCTTGCAAACGCAATACCGTCTCAGCAGCCCCACACTCATCGAGAGCCTTGCAACCACGCAATACCGTCTCGAGCAACCTCCCACTCATCAAAGACCTTTGTGACCACGCAGTCTCGCCCCAGCAACATGGCATTCATTGAGACCCTTGCAGCCAGAAAAATGGGTGTTTTTCAGCCGCCCCTGATCTCTCCTCTATGTTATCTTATCAGTACGTCTACACAGGATCCCCAATCACTCCTCTATGTTATCTTATCAGTACATGTACACAGGATCATTTATAGTCATTTCTAGGCAGTTGAGTTCAGAAACCTTCTCGAAAAAAAAAAAAAAATGGGTTCAGACGGATGTTCAAAGGCATTCGAAACGCCAATGCCTGTAACAGCTTGTAAACACAGCCAGATGTGGTAACTCATGTTTACCAGCATTTCATTCACAGTCGTTTTCATAAAAAAATAAAAAATAAATAAAAAAAAAGTGGGGAATATTGTCTCAGCAACTTGACACTCATTTGAGACCCTTGCAAAATATCATCTTAGCTACCTCAAACTCGTCTACACCTTTGCAACCACACAATCTCGTCTCAGCAACCTAACGCCCGTTCAGACCTTTGCAGCTATACAAAGTCGTCTTAGCAAACTGACACTCATTTGACACCATTGCAAACGCAATATCGTCTCAGCAACCTGACACCCGTTCAGACCTTTGCAGCCATACATAGTCATCTCAGCAGCCCGACACTCACTTGAGACCATTGCAAACGCAACATCGTCTCAGCAACCCCTCACTTGTTGAGACCCGTGCAACCACACAAGGCCATCTCATAATCATCGAGACCTTTGCAACCACGCAATATCGTCTCAGCAAACCAGACTGAGACCCTTGCAACCACACAATATAGTCTGCAGCAGTATAAAACACTTTGCAGCATGCACCTACGTGCAAACCCGAATACAAACTGAACTTGCAAACACACCTTAGTGACAATCAGCCAAACACACAGTGGCACCCAGTTGGCCATTCATCTTTAGTGGCACGCGGGCCACTCATCTTTTCCCTGTCTTTTTCCCTGCAGTTAGTTCTGGTTTCCATCCAGCACCAGCGAGTGCACGTTGGTCTGCGAGTGCACGTTGGTCTGCGAGTGCACGTTGGTCTGCGAGTGCACGTTGGTCAGCAAGTGCACGTTGGTCAGCGAGTGCACGTTGGTCAGCGGGTGCACGTTGGTCAGCGGGTGCACGTTGGTCAGCGAGTGCACGTTGGTCAGCGAGTGCACGTTGGTCAGCGAGTGCACGTATATCATCTTGTTGAGCACCTGTGTATTGTCTTGATTTTCTCACACCAATGCAAGATCCAGTCCAAGTTCTTAAACTAGACCAAGCATCAGTAGCAGACTTAGCTATGTGGGACAACTTCCCCACCTGATAGAACAGCATTTCAATCTTCATCCCGGCAGTGTCAGCCGAGCCACCACAGGCTTTTGCGTGCATTTTTCGTCCGCCACTGGTTCTCCAAACCTTGGCCCCCAGAAATTCTCTTAAATTTCTGCTTCACCCAGTCTTCATCACGTCTCGTGCTGTACCCCATTGTGGCAGCTGCCCAGGTTTGGGGCCACACTTGAACTGGACAGACAGTGTTCTTCACCACAGACAATCAGGCCACAGCCGACTTCATCAATTAAGGTAGATCAAGCCACTCCCCATCACGTCCTTCCTGCGCAGGCTCGCGCAGCTGTCACTTTGTCACCAGTTTAATATCTTCTGTAGACATGTTCTAGGCAAATGCAAAATCGCAGCTGATGCTCTGTCCCATTACAACCTTACTTTGTTTTTCCAGCAAGAGCCTGGAGCTGACCCAATAACCATCCCTGTCCCACCCTGGTCATTGCTGACGATGGATTGAAGTAGCATCTCACCAACTCTACCCAGCTTATTAACCACTCCTTGGCACGCAACACACTGAAGGCCTATCACACTGCTTGGAACACTAACTGCTAATTTTTGGCCACTTGCCTCGGAGCAGCAATAGGCAACGTTAGACACTTCCTAGCATTCATATCGTATTGCCACACGCAGCTGACCCTTTCTCACAATACTATCACGCCATATCTAGATGGCGTCCAGCATTTCCTGTCCCTGCAGGACCCCAGTAAACTGTCAGTATTCTCGAGCCCATGCAGTCAAGTCCCTTCTACAGAGCATACAGAAGCACCAACCTGTAGTCAGTAGCGAGCGCCTACCTTTCAAGAGTGCCCTCTTTAGGGACATGTCTGAAATCCTTACTCGTTCCCCATTTAGGGCCTTGCCCAGCATAGTCATCCAAGCAGCCATCTACCAGGCCTTCTACGAATTTACAGTCAGTGGCTCCGGCAGTCACACTGCTCCGATGCCACGCGACTCGCTTTCGAACCCCTACACTCTCAGTCTGCAAACGCAACAACCCAGCCCCGGGGGTTGACATCAACCGGTTTCAGACTAACAATGCCTGACGCCCAGTGACGGTGCTTGACCGACTACTGCTCCATCTACCCAGCCAATCTGATTGTAGCTCGTTGCTACCCTTTCTAAACCAGCTCCCTGAGTGGCAGCCAGTTTGTCAAGCATGTCAGAATCCTAAGCAACTTGGGCTTATATCCCAGTCTGTTCTCAGGACATTCTTTCTGAATTAGAGCAGCCTCAGCTGCCTCCCAACAGGGAGTACCATACCACTTAATCAAGATACCAGGCTGATGGGAAGTCTCCTTGTTTTGCCACATACATCCCAAATCCTCAGGAAGGAATGGCACAAGCCTTTACCAAGCTGGCTCAATAAATACAAGAAATCAATATAAGCTATTTCCCTATCTGAGTCTTTTGCCCCCTTTTCTTGGCATACTGACCAGACCACCAAGGCACACTTCAGGTCTATTTATGTTGTAAGTCTTGTCGCGTGTTTATGTGATCCACATCACTCTCAGTCAGAGGGCCACGACCATAAATAAGAAGGCCAGTATGGTGGCCTGAGTTTATGGGAGGGGCCCGGAGGGTATTTAAGCAGCCCACTCACACATGCTCTTTGTCGGTTCAGTGTGCAGTACTACACGTCACTGGGCCGACTCTTCCCAGCTCACCTCATGTCCGTGAGTCTGCGCATTCAATCGCATTCGACACCCTCCCGCCCTTCCCTTTTTCAGGGCACTTCTCAGCATATCCTTCTTCAAATAACTACCCATTACTTACTTTGGGTATGCCCCCTTTTCTTGGCATACTGACCAGACCACCAAGGCACACTTCAGGTCTATTTATGTTGTAAGTCTTGTCGCGTGTTTATGTGATCCACATCACTCTCAGTCAGAGGGCCACGACCATAAATATAACTTTTTGCTATAATAAAGAACTGAATTTCGTCATCAGTTTAGGCCAATATGTATTCTTCTACATATTTTTGGTACAAAAAAAAACACAATTAGCGTACATGATTAGTTTGCGCAAAATACATTGTGGCCACCGGCAATGCACAGGTCCCTTTATACTCCTGGATACATGTATAGAGCCATGACAGGTCCTCGTTATTCTCCTTTATATATGTATAGAGCCATGACAAGTACTCTTTATATTCCTTTACATGTAAATAGCCATGACAGGTCCTCTTTATACTTCTTTATACATGTATAGAGCCATGACATGTCCTCTTTATACTCCTATATACATGTATAGAGCCATGACGTGTCCCCTTTAGCTATCATGATATAAAATAATGAATGTGTTTGTTTTTTTTGGTGGGCGTGATTTATTTGGCGGGGGGGTGGGGGGCAGCATTTCATTCTTGGTGCCAGGCAGCACAATGTCTTGGGCCGGCACTGCACCCATGAGTGCCAAGTTTGAGCCAAACCCAGCTTGTACATGGCTGTACTATGCTGCGGCTTACCAGTCTTACCTGTGGTGGCTCCATTCATTCTCCTTTTTTTCCCATAAGGCTTCATTTCCAATGGCGTTTTTACAGCCACTTTTCTGAGTGTTTTTTACAGCTTAAAAACGCCTGTCCATGTTTATTTTAGAAAATATATATATATATATATTTGGAGCTTTAAAAACGCTGCAGCAGCATTTTTGAGCGTCTCTGCGCGTTTTTGAGCGTTTTTGCGCGTTTTGAGCGTTTTTTAATGTCTGGCGTTTTTACAGCTCTATTGCTGGAGCTTCAGAACGCACTGGTCCCGCTTTTTTTTGCAGCTTAAAAACGTCTCAGCCATCTACAGCTCAAAAACATCATGGTGGGCATGAGGCCATAGACTAACATGGACAGGCGTTTTTAAGCTGCAAAAAACGCCCAGAAAAGTGGCTGTAAAAACGCCAGTGGAAATGAGCCCTTAATGTTATTTGATGATATAAAGGCCATCTCAAGCTAGTCAATAGGTAATGTAGATATTACAATTCTCCACACAGATTGCCAGGACCTGGATCACTTGCTGGTGAAACTGGGGTTCCCTGGAAGGAGGGGGGTACCAGGACTGGGATAATGAAAAATAAAGAGTAGGTACAAGGCAGCAGGTAACAGGGTATAGGCACAAGACAAAAGCAATCTCAGGAGACAGATATAGGTACAAAAACAGGGTCAGGATCAAACAGCAAGCATTCATATAGCTGGCAGGTAAAACACAGAAGCTCAAAGAAACAGTAGAAAAGGAACTAAATACCCTCCACACAGCCAGCATCAGGTGAAGTTTGAGTAATGGGATCTGATGGCTGCTTGGAGACCTCTGCTGGTGGACACTGGAACTACATCCCTCCAACCACAGTGCCACCAGCAGGTGATCCAGGTCCTGACACAGGGATAGAAACCAAAATATGTCTTGTTATGAGTTTAGATAAGGACTCTAGCCCCTCTCCAAGGGGCAACAATGATGTAACACAGATGATCCAGCACGTAACAGCAGTTGCTATCATTTTCAACACTTTAGGATTACAGGAGGCAAAAAAAGACACCAATTGGATGGTAACAAGTCCAGGCAGTGTCTGGAAGGTATGCAGAAAACATTCAGTAGAGAGGAAAGAGAGGGAGAGGAAGGAGGAAGTATGAGGGGAGGGGTCTTGGAGTCTACATCGGCAATAGTCTCAAAAGCTCAAGCAGGTAATGGATTTGGTTAAGGCTCCAAAAGGAGGCGTGTCAATGCAGGGGTAAGTTCTTGTCAGCCTTGAGTTCCCAAATTTTTGTATAACTCTGCACCTTACCTTAATGTGTCACCTCAATCTGGGGGACTCGGTTTTTCATGGTGGTTACACAATATCAACAGAATTGTTTTACATTTATCACACAGATATAACAAAAGCTTTAAATGCTATATTTAAAGTGGATGTCACAATATAGAGTATAAGATTTCCTATCATCTGTGCCCAGTCTTGCCACACAGAGTTAATCCAGCTCTGATCAATCCTCTTTTATTGTTCAGTGAAAATTAACAGAATTCCAGATAATAACCTGTCTAAACAAAAGGTCAATTTCTCTCTTCTTGCTTTGAGTGACAGGTTATTTACATATCTAGCTTGGACATGTTTATCATATGTTATGTTATGTTTATCATTCACAGTATAAAAAGTGAGAAATCCACCCTCCCCCACATAACACATCTTGGTAATATACAATGAATTTGGATCACCTCATATTATGATAAACATAACATAACATATGATAAACATGTCCAAACTAGATATGTAAATAACCTGTCACTCAAAGCAAGAAGAGAGAAACTGACTTTTTATTTAGACAAGTTTTTATCTGGAATTCTGTTAATATTCACTGAACAATAAAAGAGGATTGATCAGAGCTGAATTAACTCTGTGTGGCAAGACTGGGCACAGATGATAGGAAATCTTATATTCTACATTGTGATATAATAAAAAATTGTATAGTATAGGTATAGGTATGGTATAGTTGTCCACTTTAATGTAGTGATTGTAAGGATTAAGTTCACCTGCTGGTGGCACTATCCTGCTTTGGGCTGTTTGCTGCAGTTCCAGTGTCCACCAGCAAGGTGTCTCCCAGGAGCCAGCAGGCTGGTGTTATCATCAAAATTAGTTGTTCAGGTTCAACAGTTCTTGTTAGTGTGGTTTTTGGTTCTGTTTGGGGTAGTTCATATTTACTGTGTGCCGTGTTTGCTGTGTTCATGGTTTGCTGTGTTTGCTGTGTTCATTGTTTGCTATTTCTCACTGTAAATAAATTTCACTTTAATACATATATCCTTTATTTGGTCTCAGGCTACACAAAGCAACTATGTGTCTGGTCACCTTAGACGCTGATCCTGACAGCGATATGGACTGTCAGCAGAAAGCACTGTACCTTTCAGTATTTCTGGACATTGCGTGTCCCCTTGGTAATCAGTGCAATCAGTGATCACATGTCTGTGCGTCCAACAAAGTGAATTAGGGGACATATACAGGTAGTTCTCGTCAGACTATTACTATGCAACCATGTACCCTAAGACTGCACATCCCAGGGATCTCTGCAGTGACATTAAGGTTGCTGGGAGTGACCATATAAGGAGCGAGAAGCCTGTGCAGAGTCTCTTCCTCCTGGGCCTGACACGAAACGGACCTCTCTGTGTAACAGGGAGAGTGAGGTCGCGGCCTACCACGCAGAGCCTTACTTGCAATCCGAGGACTAAGGGACCTCTGTTATCCACTGTCGGGCATCCTGTCGCTAACATCAAAAGGATCGCCTGCCTGTTGGTCTGGGTATATCTGGCAAGTTTCACTTTGGAAGACCGAGACAACAGATCTGCTGCTCGAGTGCTGCTACACGTTTGTCCAGTCTAGAAGACCTCAGATCGATTTGGCCGTTGGTGAGAGGACAAATTGCTTGACCCTTTATCTATTCATTGTCACTATTACAGAACACTGTGCACAGACATCTTTATCCCAAGAACACTTTACTGCATTGCTTGAATACTGTGCTCAGACGCCTTAGATCTTCACCACTAGGAAGCTATTACTTTATCTACAACCAAACGGATTACAGTTAACGCGCTCCAACTAGCTGACGAAGAACATCAGATCGCAACGTGGAACTCTTTTGTCATTACTTAAAGAAAAGTCTATGTATTACCTTCAGTAGACCTGCCCTTTCATTAGGATAGCATAGGCTGATTATATTACATCTTTCTCAAAGTAGCCACATAAGTAGTTAACTGAAACATCCGCTAGGAGGTGACTTTGGATCTAAATATAGTGTACGTATATCAATATAACATTGTTTGTTGTTGAACCATTGTTTGTGTCCTTGCTGAGTTGGCACTGTTATCCCAACTCAGCAGATTCATTACCTCTGTTTGTGAAATCACTTCCTATATTTGGTTCAAGTAAAATTTTGAGAACCTAATATAACTGAGTTGTTTGATTCTTGCTGCATAGTATTACAAGGATGTCTGAACCCAGAGTGTCAGTTGGGTTGGAAGTTTCACTTGGCCATGCAGATGAGCAGGTAATTCTCAGCAGTCCCCAAGGGGACAGTGCTACATTAACAAAACAAAAAGGAGCAAATAAGATAAGTCCATTATTTGAGTTTGAATACACTTGCCTACAATGCTTTTAAAAAGGCTAAAGGCCTTTTACCTTAATGCATTCTCAACATTAAAGGGTTTGTAAAGGATTTTTTTTTATCTAAATAGCTTCCTTTACTTTAATGCAGTGCTGTTTTCATGTCCTCATTGTTTGTTTTTGCTCTCAAGTTGCTGTAATTCTTCTCTGATCTCCATACTTCCTGGTTGTCTGTTTCCTGATAACCACAGTCCTGGGAGCTTTCTCTCTGTGGTCACTAATCAAGGAGGTGTGATTACTGTGTGTCTAAAACCCCTCAGCACCAATCTGTTTTGTTTTCCAAACCATCACTGCCCTGTATTGGTTCTGTGGCTCTGTACAGCAGAGAGGCAGGAAACAACATGCAAAAACAAAACTAGAAACTGCAGGTACATTATATGATTGAATTTTATCTATTTTTAATAATTTTTAAAAGGAATCAGTTAACTATTATGTCTCTATACCCTGTAAACAGTCATTTTAGCAAAAAAAAAAAGTTTTATTTACAACTCCTTTTAATGTAAAAACCCACTGCAGCCACCCCTGTTCTTACCTAAGCTTGATCTCGATCCAGCACTGTGAAGCTCACTCCCTCCTCAGTGGCTCAGAGACAGCAGCAGGAACCATTGGCTCCTGCTGCTGTCAATTGCAACCAGTGAGAAGGGAGCAGTGGTGGGGCTCTGTGTATCTGTGGGCACACAGAGCTGGCTCGGGAGTGAGCACACACTTGACCAGCGGGTTGCTTTACTGAGCACTTAGAAGAGGGGAGTAGTCAAGAGAGCCGGGGGGACCCGGAAAGAGAAAGATCTACACTGCTTTGTGCAAAACCATTGACATGTTTATCATTTTAACTTTTTTATAAAATTAACATTTACAATCACTTTTATGATGTTTTTTGGAATACATTACGCACATTATTTATTTTTTTCCTTTTGTTAATCCTTGAGTTTCTTCACGAATATTTTCAAAACCTAAAAATTTTGCTTTAAACAACATGAATGAAAATCCGGTTCAGATACAAGAAAATGTCGCCACTTCATCTTTCAGCAAAGCTGCTAATTACTGAAGTTCCCTAAACTTCAAATATGAATTTAGCAGAAAGCCTAATCAATGCGTGCGTTAATTCTGCTGCGCGCATGGCTGGCGGGTGTGGATCGAGCTGTCGCTGGGGGATTATCCTGAATGAAAATCTGCGCCGAGCCTCACGGCAACTTAGTCTGCTAAACGCTTCCCGCTCCTCTTTGATTTCTTTTTAACATTTACGGGTTCGTGTTGGGCATAATGCTAATTATTTGTTTAAATGTGTAAAACTGACTTTAAATGTTTATTATAAATTCTTTATGAATGCGCTTCATTATCACCAGAGGCTAAATTGGCAGCTGTTCCCACCATTCCCTCTCTATTCAAGCTATTTGTACAAACACGGCAACCCAGCTAATTGTGGTGATCACCTCCTATTATAATACCATTCTGTAGTAGGAAAGTCTTAAGGCTGGAGTCTAAGGAAGAGCTAAAACTATCATTGTAGGACATATGTTACCTGGTTTACTTGCCAAGGACTTGGAATTTTCTTTAGCCAGTCTTGGGGTCCAGGCACCACTATAATCAGCTTAGCCAAGTCACTGGCCTCCAATTCAGCTGAGCAAAAAAGCTTGGTCAAGGACCTGCCCACAGCCTGTTCATAGGGCAAAGAAGGGGCAGAAGAACACTACTGAGGTCCTCAATAAAAGCCTATTGTGTACTATTAGGCTCCATGCTCACTGAAGCCGATAAAAGCTATAAAAAAAAGCCAGTAGCTTTGCAGGGAGCCTTTCAACTTTTTTTTTTTTGCGTTTTTGCAATAGCTTTAATCAGCGTTTTTTAGTGTAGCTTTTTTCTTTTTCTATAAAAAAAATGCTAAAAAACGCTCGCGCCAGCGTTTTTGAGCGTTTTTAAGCGTTTTTAAGCGTTTTTTGGCGTTTTGCGTTTTTTCCCGCCGAAAAACGGAACTTTGAACGCAAATTTCGAGCGTTCAGAAAAAAGCCAATAAACTTCAAAGCTCATTAATACTAAAAAACGCCCAGGTGTGGATGGGCACATAGGCTAACATAGAGTTCAGTTTATGGGCTTTAAAAAAAAAAGCCAAAACGCCAATAAACTGCAGTTTATCAGCTTCAGTGTGCATGGAGCCTAATGCCGCTTACACACAATCACTTTGTGTATTGTAAAAAAATGTTGTTTTATCTCACAAAACAAAACAACGTTTTTCAAACTTCATTTTAAAAAACGCTGAAAATGCTCTTGCAAAGCGCGGTTACGTACACCACGTTCGACGGCACTCTGTTCCATTGAAGCTCCCGTCTCATAACTTGCTTCTGAGCATGCGCGGGTATAAAGACGTTGTTTTAAACGTCGTTTTGCCCACACACGATCATTTTTTATGACACAAAAAACAACATTCTGAAAAACGACATAACAAATTGAAGCATGTTCGAATTTTTTTTTGTCGTTTTTCAGAAGACATAAAACAACGTTTTGCCCACACACGATCATTTTAAATGACGTTTTTTTTAAGTCAAATTGTCAAACTGATAAGAGGCATGGAGGAGCTCAGCTATGAGAAAAGATTAGAGGAACTGAATTTATTCTCTCTTGAGAAGAGGAGATTAAGGGGAGATATGATCAACATGTACAAATATATAAGTGGTCCATATAGTGATCTTGGTGTTGAGTAATTTACTTTACGGTCAACACAAAGGGGGCACTCTTTACGTCTAGAGGAAAAGAGAATTCACTTCCAAATACAGAAAAGTTCCTTCACAGTAAGAGCTGTGAAAATGTGAAATAGACTCCCTCCGGATGTGGTTTTGCCCAGCTCAGTAGATTGCTTAAAGAAAGGCCTGGATACTTTCCTAAACGTACATAATATAACTGGGTACTAACATTTATAGGTAAAGTTGATCTGGGGAAAATCCGATTGCCTCTTGGGGGATCAGGAAGGAATTTTTTCCCCTGCTGTAGCAAATTGGATCATGCTCTGGTGGGGTTTTCCACCTTCCTCTGGATCAACCGTGGGTATAGAATTGGGTATATGGGATTGTATGATTTTATATATATATATATCTATATATATATATATATATATATATATATATATATCTATATATCAGGGTTCGATAAAATCTGGGCGCCCGGTCGCAATTGTGCCTAGAATTAGCGACCTGGTGCCCAGGTAAGCTTAGGCCTGCAAAAGGCCCCAAAGTCACGGCCTCAATTACCGGCCAGCTCGGACCTTCATGATCGCGTGGCGGGGCGCATGGAGACACAGGATACCCCATCCTGTGTCTCTTTTAGCCCTCACCTCCCCCGTCGCGCAATCGTGGCGGGCCGTGCCAGCCAGTAATTGAGGCCGCAGATTTGCGGCCTTCTGCAGGCCTAAGCTTCCTTCTGTGACCTGGCGCCATCTTGTGGTGGCCGTTGGCATGACAAGTAAGCCAGCAAATCAGCAATTCTAATGGAGCTTACCCAGTGTTTGCACTGCCATCTCCTTCCCTCTAATTAGAGCCCCCAAACATTATATATATTTTTTATTCTAACACCCTAGAAAATAAAATGGCGGTCGTTGCAATACTTTCTTCTGCATATACAGACTGGTTTTACTGTTGTAGTTTTAGCACCACTTTAATTGGAAATGAAATCTAGTTATCTAACAGTGTATGGCCACCATTACACAGTTCTGGAACATGGGTAATCATTATTATTTAAAAATTATTTAAAAATGGTATGATTTTCTTTATACACAACATACCTGCATGCATAAATGAGAAACACAAAATGCTCAATTTAGCCAGTGATTTCAGTAACCAACGTAATGGTTTGGGTTTTTTAAAGCGGTATCAAACCCAAAAATCAAATGTGCCTTCTGTGTCCTCGTTCGTGCAGAGTGGGGGCCCTCTAATACAGGAGGTGTATTACTGGCTAGATCACGAGGCAAAAACAGAGAGGAAGAAGCCTAACAAAAGAAAATGAATGCAGTTGATTGGTGAGCTGCAATATATTAGATTTGGGGTTTTGGGTTTAATACCACTTTAAGAAGAATTGGAAGCTTAAACCGGGTTTATTATTTTTTATCACAGTTCTATTTTTACCAAAATGTATTGTTCATTTTATTTTTTCCTATTAGTATTTTTAAGTTCTTTCAAACCCCCATGAACAAAATGAACAGCTTTCTTGAGAATTAAAGCATTTGCTCTTTAATTATAATCAATATTTTTTTTCTTAGATTTTAAATGCTTTTTTAATTTCACTATAAATATATTTGTTCTTGTATTCAATTTTCTTTAGAGTAAATAGCTTCAAAGTTAGAATTCAGGGATCATATCACGTAATTGGTAGAAACAAAGATGATAAGGGTGGCCTCTTTTGCATTTGCAGTCTAAGCGCCTTAGGATATTATGACAAGTGGTGAAAGGACAGTGGGGTGACAGGTTTGCCTGCTAGAGACTCAATTACAGCAGATGTGTGGCCTGAAAATAGGATGCGTCCTGTAACAGATGAGCAGCAGGATACCAGACTAGAAACAGATGCATGGTCATGGGACTAGCTGGGGTCAACAGACAAGCAAAGAGATACCAGACTGAAGACAGCCTTGTTGTCAGCAGACACGTCTGTAAGAGATGATCAGCAAATGGCAGGCAGGGACAAAGTTAAGGAAGAGACTGACACCAATATCAGTAGGGCAGGTTCCCAGAACGGTAATCAAAATTAAGTCACAAATGACAAGCCAGTCATACGCAAGGAAGAGCAACATATAAGATCAGGTCAAAAGATTCAAGTGAACACCCATCAGCACCAAGTTCATGCAGTTTTCAATCTGTTCTGCTTGTATCTTTGTCAGGACTGAGATCTGAACCCGCAACCTTTGCTGCATTCAGCAGTGGCTCTCTTTGCTAAGCCACCTAGAAAGCTGGGTAACATCTTGTCTGATCCTTTGGATAATCTTGGCTTGTATCTAGTTTATGCCCCATCAGAGAAATTCCATCGGAATTCTGATGTGCTTTTGGTTGGGCAAAAGCCTGATCTCCGCCATTAGGAGCTCTGGTCAATAACAGTTAGTGCTTAAATTTCGCACCTCAGTTGAGCCTGTATCATTCACCAAAATGGCCTACTTGTATACTCATCCTGCTGGTTGGTGGAAGCCTCTATATTGTTATAGCTACTGTTCTCTAAGCCTGACCTCTAGCCATGACAATCTTTTAGTTCACTTTGCGGTAAAGCAAGGAAGCAAAAAGCTCTGAAGTATTATAATGTGTTTTTACCGAACAATAATATTGTACATACAAACTACTAGAAAAACAATAAAAGGCATACAGAATATTACAAATATGCATACAGTACAACACGCACATGCACACGCTATCTATCCTTCCTAGCAAATGAGCAATGACAATGGAGTGTGTACGAAAGGGGTACACTAAAAAGTCTTATAGTTTGCGATTTCCATAACAAACTGGACACCAGGTAGATTTAGTGTGAAGTCCCTTATTAGGTCTTGTTAAGTTTTTTGGCACAGATCATTATTGGCGTTATGAGCCACTTTGTTCTACACATGTCTTCTTGGTTGTTATGAAGCCCCCTTTCTTCTACCCAGGATTTCTTTCAGACTCCCTGTGCTTGACACATGGCTAACCATGCTTGTGCATAGACCCCCCAGCAACAGATGCTAGACAGTGGGGTTTTCTTCATGGGTTACCTGAATTTGATAATTTGTGACATGTCAACTACAGGAGCTCACATACTAATTTAAGGCAAATAAGCTGTTAACTTTGCAAGGGAAATTTCCCCAGAGATTAGTAAACAAGGCGAAGCTCTGCTGAATTCCATCAACCAGTGCAAACAAAAAAGCTACTTTTTTTTCTTTGCAGATAATTGGATTGTTTTCATTGATCGAACTGTGTACTATTGCTGATTATACAGGTAAGTGCTAAATGATGCTGGTAGACATGTGTCAAACGTCCAGTGACATCTGACTACTGCTGAAGTAAGACTAATTATCTAATGCTCAATAAGGGGGGATTGATAGATATTTTTTGAAGTGAACTTGGGCCCAAACAATGCACACTACAGTATTTACATTTTCTGAATGAGCAGTTAATGCATTTAAAAAAAAAAACATCTAATTTACCTCTGTAAATATAGGCATTAAGGAGAAATTCAACTTCAGATTTCACAAGAGAAGCACTGAAAATGTAACTCTCTTTTCTTGTTATTTTTTATCTTACGATTATCCTGCACAGACCTGTATGTAAGCACACCATAGGTGAATCAAAACCTGACTTATGATTGTTTGTAGTGATCTTTAAAGATATTTGAGAATTAATTACTTCACAATACAAGGACTAAGAGAGGTTTATGAGGACTTGTAAATAAACTTCATTTAGTAATAATTAAACAAAAATATACCTCTGTGCTACCTCAATACAAAAAATAATCTATCCAAATTCAAAACAAAATGTGTGTCTGGACATATATTTCAATACTCGAGTTGCTGGAGCCACCTACTGTCTGCCTATAAGTAAAAGCACTATGTTGATATGCATTGTGTTGCGCAAACTCTCCAACAGTTTAGTGCATCAAATCAATCTTATCAATACATATTAATATATCAAATAATCAAAGAAAATCACATGAAGTGCATCACCATTGTGCAGTCCATATTATAGTGCATAAACTGATTAAATGTGTTTAATAATTTATTCTCCAATGGTGCTGGGACATGTGCAATCCACGTCCTTCATGAAAAAAACACTTCATTCTTAAAACATGTAGAAAACAATTGATGTGCTTCCGAAACACCTTATTGAGTAATTAAATGAGCCTTTTCATTACAATTCCATACTTTGGGCAATGCTCCACCGATCTTAGCCTGGTCCCAGTTTTGCCTGATATGACTAGGTGATCCATGGTAATGGTCCCTTGAAGGCTCCACACTGGTGCATCCCTATGTTAGGAAAAAAGGTGACCTCCCATTGTTTAGTATTTAATATAAATGAAGGTATTAATAAAAAAGAGTAACCCTTACATCAAATAATAGTTAAACACGCCTTGGTATGTTAGACATGTAACCAGCATGTAGGTCTCCACTCCAACATCACTTCTGATCCAGATTTCCTACACGTTACATCACGTCACATGACTTTATCAATAATGAATGATTTCAATGAAGAAGTCACGTGACGTAACCCGTAAGGAATCCCAGACTGGATGAATAACTTCAATGATAAAGTCACAAGTCACAAGTGTTGGAGACCCACATGCTGATTACATCTCTGATATACTAAGGTGTTTATAACTATTATTTGATGTAAGAGTTACTCTTTTTTTTATTAACCACTTGAGACCCGCGCTGTAGACGAAAGACGTCCACAGCACGGCTCTCAACTGCCGCATGGACGTCTCTGGACATCTTTTTATTTGCATTCCCTGTGTGAGCCGCTGGGGGCGCGCAGAGGGGAAAAACTGTGCCCGGCGCATCGCTGAGATGCCGATGCGCGTGTCGGGCAGTGGCGATGTCCGCCAGGTACCTGCAATCGGCAGTGACAGCAGGGACGTGGATCTGTGTGTGTAAACACAGAGCTCCACTTCCTGTCAGGGAGAGAGGAGACCGTACATAGGGACACAGCATCGGTCACCTCCCCCAGTCAGTCCCCTCATCCCACAGTAAAAATTCCCACACCCAGGGAATACATTTAACCCCTTCCCCACCCCCTAGTGTTAACCCCTTTCCGGCCAGTCACATTTATACAGTAATCAGTGCATTTTTATAGCACTGTTCGCTGTATAAATGTGAATGGTCCCAAAATAGTGTCAAAAGTGTCCGATATGTCCGCCGCAATATCGCAGGCCTGACAAAAAAAACACAGATTGCCGCCATTACTAGTAAAAAATAAATCATAAATCTATCCCCTATTTTGTAGGCGCTATAACTTTTGCGCAAGCCAATCAACATACGCTTATTGCGTTTTTTTAACAAAAATATGTAAAAGAATACGTATCAGCCTAAACTGAGAAAAAAATATTTGTTTAAAAAAAATGGGATATTATTATAACAAAAAGTAAAAAATATTGTGTTTTTTTTTTGTCTTTTTTTGTTTATAGCGCAAAAAATAAAAATCGCTGAGATGATCAAATACCACCAAAAGAAAGCCCTATTTGTGGGAAAAAAAATGATAAAAATATAATTTGGGTAGAGTGTTGTATGACCGCGCAATTGTCATTCAAAATGCGTCAGCGCTGAAAACTGAAAATTGGTCTGGGCAGTAAGGGGGTTTAAGTGCCCAGTAATGAAGTGGTTAAATTCATTTATTATAAATACTACACAATGGGAGGTCACTTTGTTTTAGCCTAATATAAAGATAAGTGAGGTGGACGGAGCTTGAAAGGGACCATGGGTCACTTAGACATATCTGGCAACACTGGGACCAGGCTAAGATTGCGGAGCATTGCCCAAAGTGTTGAAGTGTAATCAAAAGATGCATTTAATTACTCACTAAGGTGAGAGTCCTGGGAGCACATAGGTGTCACAAGGAGGTGGAAGCACGCCAATTGTTTTCTACATGTTCACACATGAAGTGTTTTTTCTTGAAGAAAGTGGATTGCACATGTCCCAGCACCATTGGAGAATGAATTATTATACACATTAAATCAGTTTATTTACTATAATATGGACTGCGCTATTGTTATGCACTTTATATGTGATTTTCTTTGATTATTTATATATTATTATGTATTGATAAGATTGATTTGATGCACTAATCTATTGGAGAGTTTGTGCAACACAATTCATATAAACATAAAGGTCATTTGGCGATCAATATTTTAACATCCATAGTCTATGCTCTTCAAATAAATATACAAGATTATAATAATTTGAGACTGAACATTCAGATTCTCACACAAAGCCCATTGTGAATGTTTTTCTTTAATATTGTGTTGCTCTGAATAATTTGGAAATTTTCTGCAGACACTCATAACAATAATTATTACACACATTAGTTATAAAAAAAAAGTGACAGTTCTCTCTTTAGGGGGTTTCCTTTTTCCAGGAAGTGGAGGTGCAAACTTATTTCAGTAAAGTTTTTTTTTTTTTTAGGCATGAAGTATAATCAAGATGTCTCCTACGTATTTTAGAAGATAAAAATCAGAAACGATCTGACTGAAAAAAATCCATTCTTTGAATTCTTCTTATCACTTCCCCCTGAAAACAATTACCATGTCTTATCAATAACTGTGTCCATTCCAACATACATCCTCATTAATTACTCCTGGCAGAAGATCGCATTATGCCGTCCTTATTTAGAGTCGCCGGCTTGTCCTCCTTCCTCTGAATAAATGAACCGCTCTCACTTTCATTCACTCGAAGCGCTGCGATCGTCTTTCAGAGGATATTGTTTCTGTAGCAGATAAGATGAAGAGATACATTGCTGAAGTTGGCTGAAAGTTCCAAAAGAAAGGAAATCATTCCAGTGGAGGTTTTGCTTCTTAACTTGAAGGGCATCTCCAACCAAATAAATTCATTATGAAACCATGTACACATAAATAAAATCCACATGAAAAAAATGCACACAAGGAAAATCTGAAAAGATGCATATGGGGAGAATAGCCAAGCTATTTAGTGATTCCGTTTCCCATTCTGGAACTTGCCTGTTGGGGATGCTGGAACACCCTTCCTGCAGCCTCTCAAATATATACATCTGTACAGCTGCCAATTACATTCCGTGTCTTCTGGGGTGTTTCCTTCCCCGACTTGTCCCCCTCCACCATGCTCCCCAGGCTTAGCTGTCCCACCTGTGGGCCTGGGACCTGCAAGGTGGGTGTTGTTGCGTGAAAGGGGAGGGAAACCAATGATTGCTGATCGCTGATCTCCCCTAGCTAGAATAAACCTAGAAACATCATGTGTGTATTCACACCTGCAAATGCCTCCCCCACTCTGATTAGATGTGACTAGAGGGAGGTTACCGTGACTAGATGTGGTAGGTAACCCCATTGAAAGCAATGGGAGGCTGCCGTCTCTTGTGGCTACGTCCACTTGCAAGTAATCGCTAATGCACTCTGGGTCCAGAGCCAATCACATGCATTTGATTGGCTCTGGACCCAATTGCCACAATTAGCTGCGAGAGCTGGCAACTTCGCATTGATTTCAGCGGGGTTGCCTCCCACAGTTAATTGCAGGAGTTCTTGCATCTAATCGGAGTAAGGGTGTATTTTCAGGTGGACATTCTAAGGCCGCGTACACACAATCAAATTTGTCCACTGAAACTGGTCCGACAGACAAGGACACTGCAGTTTTGGCAGGATCAACAGGCATTCTCTGTATTTGTGCAGTGCTACCAACGCAGGGGCAGCTAATTTTAACTTATTCTCCCCCAAAAAGCCAAGGCTACCATCCCCCAAAGCAACAGTCCACTCTCTCTGGCTCCAATAAACAGTCTAGGGGTTGTCTTTTTGTGACTTATTGCTGATAGAACTTGTACTAGGAGAGGGATTAGAGCATGAAATACTCCAAAGCAGATAGCAGTTGGATGTGAGAGGACAATCTACTCTCTAACCACTTCAGCTCCAGAAGATTTATCCCCCTTAATGACCAGGCCATTGTTTGCCATACAGCTCTGGTTCATTTTAACTGACAATTGAGCGGTCATGCGACGCTGTACACAAATAAAATGTATGTCATTTTTTTCACACAAATAGAGCTTCCTTTTAGTGGTATTTGATTACCTCTGCGTTTTTTTTTATTGTTTGTGCTAAAAAAAAAAAAAAAAAAAAACGACCAAGAAATTTTGAAAAAAAAACAAAAACGTTTTACTTTTTAAAATTTTCTGCTCTAAAACATCTATTTTCTCGTTGTGTTTCCTGTCGGTCTTTTTCTCGTCGCAAAAAAAAAACGGTTGTGTGTATGCTTTTCCGAGGGGAAAAGAAACACACATGCTCAGAATGAAGTATGCAGCCCAAAGCAGCCCAAAGGGTGGTGCCATTTGAAAGGAACTTTCCCTTTATAGTCCCGTCGTATGTGTTGTATGTCACGGCGCTTTTGTCGGACGTTTTTTTTTGCATGAACATGTGTAGGCAAGTCAGGCTGGAGAGGAATCACGTCGCAAAAAAATTGTTTTTTTTCCTGCCAAGAAAAATGGTCAAGTGTATGATGCATGAGGCTTCAAAAGGTTGGGCTCAGGGCATAGAGCACTGCGCCCCAAGCCCCCCCAGTTGTGTGACATTAGTGAATTAATATTGAATTAATATTCGCTAATATTTAATTAATATTCGCTAATGTCTTCCTGCTTCTCCTCCTGGCAAATCAGGAAGCGGGTGCTGAGACCCAATCTGGGAGTTCTAAGACCTTATTGGCCACGAGTCCTGTATCCTGATTGGCTGAGAGGAGAATTGACCGCGGGGACTCAGAAGGAGATGCAGGGGGTGCCGAAGCCGCAACCTGGATGGGGTCGATTTGATCGCAGGGGTGGGGTTTGGTTTGGCTGGGGGTGGGGGGGTGGTATGGCTGGCTGGC